>CM042688.1:247110166-247510166 GCA_023614405.1 Avena insularis
TTGTGGCGTGGTGGTCTTAGTACCGCCCACCCCTCCAACGCAGATGTACTTCCCTTAACAAGGAAGGAACTGCGGTAAACCAAATCCTGTGTCTCCGCGTGCTCCACTAGGGTTTCCTTGTTCCTCACTCTTACTAGCATTTACTCGCTAGTAGTTAGGTTTGCATATAGGGAAATTCTACATAGTCGCATATCTTGAGAATTTACCTTTTGTGTCAAGCCTAAAATTGAAAAAGCATTAAAATTTGAAGTATCACCTATTCACAGGCATGTTCGTTTGCGGTACCAAAGTTCCCAGGCGAGTGCACCGTGGTACCTAAGTTGCCTGAAATTGTTGCGCTTCGAAATGTTGGGCCGCCAACTACCGAGAGGGGCCATTTCGAGGCAAACTCATCTCACCCCTACCAAATCCAAACATTCCGTGAAACTGCCCCGTGAAGTAGACGGTCGGGACCCCCATGTCAGTAATATTTCCGTGACGCGAGCGCCAACGCTACAACCACGTAGGCAAAATGAGGGACTAAAGGAGCATGGCGTGTTGACTAAATTCACAAATCCACTCCCTCCCTTCTTTCACATGAACCCTAGCACCAGCAGCGTCGAAATCCCCTCTCCAACCAGAATGATCTCTTCGGGCATTTGACTTCCGTCACCAAGTTGATGCGCCTACTCGCTGGTACCGAGCTCCCATGCTGAATGTCGTGCCAACCGTTGCGACGATCTATACCCCCTCTACCACCGACGAGCTGAGCAGTGCGAAGAATGGAAGATCTTATTGCCAAGGAAGAAGTACTTCTGGCTAATTACGGGTGAGCTACTCTTATCTTTGCTATTCGCACTACCTGTAACTACTAGCTGGCTATTGGCATTACAGAGATAGATCGAACCTAGAATTGTTTGCTAGCACAACGCTGATAAACAATTCTTATCTTTTGTCCCCAATTTTCTGTCAAGTAGGATCTCCGCTGAACCCAAATACACGGTTATGGTCACCCTCTGCCGCTACCACTTTAAATTAGCAGATGGGAAGAGCAAGCAGAATCAAGCTAGTTGTCTGAAGATGGAAGTAGCGCCTGTGCAGTTATGCACTATCCCTGGTATGGTTGCTGCTGTGCATGAACTTGCTGAAATGGGGCTAGAGCAGACTACACGGTTCAGCTTCATTGATGGACAAGGCTTCACGGTTCCTATAGCGTGTGATAGTCAGCTAATTGGGTTGATGAAACAGTTTGCTAGGCTTTGCGTGCTTATGCTGATTTGTAACATAGTAGATGTGGGAGCTCCTTCTACTGGGAGTCGCCCAGCTATTATTGGACAGGGTGGTATAACTCGAACCCCTGCAGTTGTTGAGCAAAATGTGGTTCCTCGTCCGCGACATGCTTTTGTCTGGAAACATCCTCGTAGGAGTCCCCGTATTGCCATTGTGGAAAACTCTGCTCTGGAATCTGCTAGTACTGGTCGTCCCCGTGGTGGTGTTGCTCCGGCTGCTATTGACCCAATCCATGCTGCTGTTGAGCAAACTAAGGCTTCCGGAAGCTGCCCCGCTGGTGTTGCCAAGACCACTGCCTTGTGTGCTGCTCCTCCTCGAAACCATCCTCAAGTTGTGCAAACCCGTGCTCTAGAATCTGAAGGTCGTCCCCGGGTTGTTGTTGACCTGGCCGTTGTTGACCCAATCTCTGCCGCTGTTGAGAAAACTAAGACTTCCGAAGGCTGCCCCACTGTTGTTGCCAAGACTGCTGCCTTGTGTCCTCCTCGAACCCGTGCTTAGGTTCACTGAGATGCTGGTCTGGAGATATCTCATGGTCTGGACTCTGATAGCACTCGAAACACTGCTTTTGTGGGAACTTCTCCTGATCGTCAATGTGGCATGGCAGCAGCTGATCCTATTGTGGTTGCCGTTAGTCGGGGCCCTGCCTGTCCACCATGTAATGTAGCTACCGCTGCTAAGGGCCCTCGCCTTTCTCCTGGTCCTAGTACTTCCAGCGAGGTTGATCCAGCTAACGATGATGCTGGTGATGGTGATGGTGGCATTGTGGCAGGGTCTGATGGTGCCGCACCACCTCTCGAACCTCTCGGAGGTTTCTATCCTGCAGAACCTGATGATGGCAACATATTCGTTCGTATCGGTGTCGCGGATTATACTGCAAAATTAGATGATGGCATGGAAAAAATCTATGATGAGTTTGATGTAATCCTTGGCAGATACGATCCTGAAGTGGTAGAGTTATCTGACCTGATGGCATCTTTATGTGTGAAGGTGTTGTGGGGGTCCTCCCAGGAAGCACGTTTGGTATATTTTGGTAACAAGAGCAAAAAGGCTATCGAAGTGAAAGATACCAGGGATTTAGTCGTACCGTTTACAAGGAAACATTATAGAAGTGAAGTGTACTTCCACTTGATAGTGCAAATGGTTGGAGAGGAATTGGATCTCGACAATAGAGATGATGGACTTTTAGAAGGAATGCGTGACCTGATCCATGGCATCACTAGGGCTGGTGTGACTGAGGGTAGCTTCGAACAGAGGAGAGTCTTATAGAGGAGCGTCATAAAGAGGAGCAGGAAGAGCATCCCCAAAAAGGGCACCCTGAAGAAGAACATCACCAAGGAGACCATGCCAGAGAAGAGGATGCCCAAGAGTCGCACGAAAAAAGGCACCACGCCACAGAGTACACCCCTGAGATCCAGTCAAAATTCCACACCAAACGGTAGCAGCAAAAACGTTAAGAGGGCTAACACGATGGTGAAAACTCCGAGGAGTGGTAGCAAAAAGGCGAAGATGGCCAGCACGGAGGCTACCACACCAAGTGGGAGCAGAAAAAATACTAATTTGGAGCGGAACACGCTGCTGAGATCAGGCAATAATGCCAGTATGAAGGAGAACACGCCCAATAGTAGCAGCAAAAGGGCTAATTTGGAGCGGAACACGCCACTGAAGTCAGGCAATAATGCCAGCACGAAGGAGAACACGCCCAATAGTAGCAGCAAAAGGGCTAATTTGAAGAAGAACACGCTGCAGAGGTCAGGCAATAATGCTAGCACCTTGGAGCCAACACCCGTGAGCGGAGGAAGGAAGGAGATCACACCCAAGAGCAGCAGCAAAAAGCTTAGTTCGATGGGGAATGGAACGTAGATGTCAAGCCCTACTGATACCATCAGGAAATATTACATCAGGAAGGAGGATGTACACAGGAAGAGCAAGAGGGTTCTATATAGTCAAGATGAAATTGATTCTGACTGTTGTTTGTCTAGTGAAGTACTTGGGATGCGTGCAAAAGTAAGACCAGCCCATGTGGTTGCAGCAGAACCAACCGAGTGTCTTGGAGAAAACGGATTTGCCGGTGAGGTAGATTAGGGCAATGTTCCGGTCCATCTGGGTGGAGACGATGGTGCAGCCCCATCCATGGGAGTGAATATGATGTTTTCAGTACTAGGCATTACAGACGATGGCCAGGATTCTGAATCAGACAAAGAAGGCACTATAGAGGATCAAGAATCTGGTGATGATGAAATAGATGAGGAACTTAACGATGAGGCTGGTATTCTAGTCGATGATTTGGTTGTTGAAGTAGAAGAAATGAAACATGACCACGAGTATCCTATAATTTTGGTCGACACCGATTTCAGGAGCATGCATGAGTTCAGGATGTTGTTCCGGCATTTTCGTATCAAGGGGGAGTTCGACGTTTATCGACCGAAGAACACTTCCTAGAGGTATGTGGCCGTTTGCAAGTTAACGTGGATGAATGGACGGGTCAAGGTACATTTTCCATGAATGACCACAGCAAGAGCCTTACCTGCGTCGAAGGCAATTAGGGTATTGGGGCAATGAATGCAGCAAACCATTAGAACTTTCTCTATTTTCACTCTATAACTACAATTGTTGTGCGATATCTTTCTAGCAACTAGTCGACTTCGCTTATCTTTTAAATGAATCTGTGTTGCAGGTGAACAAAATGGGCCCTCCACACATGTGTCCGACAGGCAGCAAACTAAAATCCTCAATGGCTGATACGGAGTGGGTGGGTATACAAGCTATATCCATACTAAAGGATAACCCTAAGGAGACCGTGAAGAATATTCAGACTAGCCTCGGTTCTAAATACAACATTGTCCTACCGTATTACACGGTTTGGAAAGGTAAAGAGAAAGCTCTATGGGTCTTGCACGGGGATTGGACCAATAGCTTTAGGATGTTGTACAACTTCAAGGCGGAGGTACAAGCTAGGTGTCCGGGGAGTGTTGTGGACATTGACACCGAATCAGCACGTGGTAAAATATATTTCAAAATATTTTTCATGGCGCTTAAACCTTCCATCCAGGGATTCAAGGACGGCTGTAGGCCGTGTCTGAGTGTAGACAACACTGTCCTAACTAGCAAATGGAAAGGCTGCTTGCCATCTTCCACAGCACTTGATGGTCACAACTGGATGTTCCCAGTGGTATTCGGGATGTTTGAAACAGAAACGGAGGAAAACTGGGCTGGTTTATGAGGCAGCTCAGGAGATCAATAGGCCACATGGATCCATTGGCTATATCAACGGATGCATGCTAAGTGCTGACAAATGCAGTGAAGGAGGTGTTCCTGTGAGCTAAAGGTAGAGAATGCCATGCCCATATGATGCTCAACTTGTACTCACACTATGCAGGCAACATATTTCGTTACATGTTTCCTGGTGCTAGAGCTTACAAACCTAGTAGCAACGAATATTTCATGAGCAAGATTTTTCTGGAAGCCCCTGAACTTCCAGAGTACTTATCCATCTATCATTCGTAGCTATGGAAGAGGAGTCAATTCAACCCTGACATCAAAGTTGATTACATAAACAACAACCTTGCAAAATGCCTGAATAACTAGGTGAAGGACATAAAAGTGCGTCATGTTCATATCTTGATGGACAGCATACGTGGTATGATCGTGAAACTGATAAATATAAGGAGAGAGATTGGTAGGAGACTTAGAGTACATATGCTACCGCCAGTTGTACAGCAACTGCACAAGAGAAGCCGAGGACTTTCTCATCTTAAGGTTCTCATGTCAACCAGCAGTAGATGTGAGGTGGTCGATATGTCCAGGAGTGGCAAAAGGGATGTTGTGAACATCCAGCTACGGGAATGCACCTGCTTAGAGTGGCATCATACCGGGAAACCTTGCGACCACGCCTTATCCTTCTTGGTGAAGAAAATAACTCTACCACATTTGGATCAGTATTTGTCAGACTACTACTCTATGGAAAAGTTCAGAGTTGCGTACGTTGGATCCGTCGAGCCATGTACAGACCCATCTCAGTGGCCTCAAGTCTAACTGTCTTTCGAGCTTTGCCAGGCAGTTACAAAAAAGGGCAGAGGAAGACCTCAGGTGAATAGGTTTAAGAATTTTCTCGAGAAGAAGGGTTCGGCTTTCTAAGCTACCAAGAAGGTCAAAAACAGATGCAAGACCTGCCATTTATAGGCCATAG
Source organism: Avena insularis (assembly GCA_023614405.1). Taxonomy (NCBI): domain Eukaryota; kingdom Viridiplantae; phylum Streptophyta; class Magnoliopsida; order Poales; family Poaceae; genus Avena; species Avena insularis. The sequence goes on from CM042688.1 coordinate 247,115,622, forward strand.
AGCAGCAGGATGTCCCCTTAATGCTCCCAAACCTAGGTATGAGATGGTACATTCACAAAAAAATTGTTTATAGTCTATAGATATAAGTTAGTAATCCATGTACTATTTTTTTACAGGAAGCACAAGGTAAGAAACAAGATAGCCGACTCAGTGATTTTGCTATGGGAAGAAAACGAAAACAAGTGGAGTGATGATGCCGGACAAGATTCTGGTGCTAATTGGCCTGACTTCCCTCGAACCAGAGATGCAGGGTACGTGAAGGTAAGAAAATTGGCACCCAGGAAGAGGAAGAAGGCAGGAGATGAAGAAGCCAGTGGACGTGAAGGCAAGAGGAAGAAAGTTGGCACCCAAGCAGAGAAAGAAGGCTAGCAATGTAGAAGCCTAATGATGTATTGAACTTGAACCTATATATGTAGTTCGGTTAAACTCTGGAGCTGTGTGCGTGGAACTTGTCGGGTGAAACAATCTGCCTCCCGTACTCGAAGTAAAATGTATCGCGACTTGAGGATTGGATACGGCCGAGGCCATTAGTTGAATCCGAAATTGTGACTATGCCACTAATATCTGAACAATCGCGATAGCTGAGCAGTTAAGGGGTATCCAAAATCGATGGGTGTTACTGGCACATACATGAATTATTTATATGCGCTTAATAAATCCCTGCTATTGGCATTACACTTATGATAAGCTTCTGAGCTGAAAAACAAGTTCTAAGCTGGCTGCTACACTCCACGAAACAGCAACTTATTTCAGCAGCTGGACAACGACATGGCAACATAAACTGCAAATGCAACAGATAATGCCCAGATAATGAGGAAATTGTTTCCACTATCTGGCCTAATATTGAGCCCGATTGTCTCACCACCTTCCTGCCCCTGCCTCCCCTGCACCAGGCGAAGCTCCTGGATCTCTCGCTCCATCGCACGAATCTCCTCTTTCTTGTCCCACACAACATCACGCAGATCCTGAACAAGCTCTTTGTGCAAACCTGTCAGTGGCTTTTAGATCCACACAAACTTGTCACAGCAAGTCCCCCTCCCTTCCTGCGAAGTAGATCGAAGGAAACAAAAAATAAAGAATTACATTACGCTTTTCGGATCCGGGTTACCATTGTACCTACAGTAGGAACTTATCGCTCTGATGCTGCAGTTGCTGAATTTTCTTGCAGTATTTTTGTCGGTACACGAAATCCATCTCGGCATCTTCTCACCGCACAAACATAGCATTTCGCGGTAGTAATCGTAGGGCACCCTCCGATACCTGATGGGGGCACCCGCCTGACGGCGTTGAGCCGACCCTAATTCCGCCCGAGCCGAACTGCATGAGCTGCGAGCCATGAGCGAGGGGAGCGAGGGCAAAGGAAAGAGGAGCCTTTAGATGTTATGGTAGTGGTGAAGCATGATTTATCCCCACTTAATAACTCGGGCAGAATCCTACCGTCCACATTCGGCTAACAGGTGGGGGACCTAGCGTGCAGACTTGTCAACCAAACCTTGCGCCTTCGTGGTTCAAAGGCCTTCTCGTGCGCATTGGACGAAATTTTTTGGCACCTTTCCCGCGTACATATCACTGGGTGTCCTTGCTCAGGAACCAGACATGGCTAGCCCACACTCTTAATCCCTCCTAGGAACTTTTCATGGCTCGCGCTGACAGATCCATCCGCTCCACCGCTTCCGATAGGGCTCTCTGCGGTGGATCCACCCCAAGATCCTATAGTCACAATATCAAATGGCCATGGATTCTTGAGAGGAGCGACGACGCTACGTCTCCGAGCTCAGCCCCTCCTACCTATAGAAGGACTAATGCGGCGTCGATCTCGAGCAGGAGCCGCCAGGAGTGACGGTGCTTGGTCCACGCCAACCATGTCACCTTCGTCATTGTTGATTATGATGTGCAGGACGACGGGGAAGAAGCTGTGCAGAATGCCATTGTTGCCTCCTTGGCGAAGGGCAAGCCACGGGTGGGAGTGGATGACGCTGGAAAGGGCACGGCGGTGTCACCAATCGAGGTGGACTCCGATGACAGTGTTGTGATGTGGGTTTAGATGTTGTTTAGGATGGTTGCAATTTCGGTTGTGTTTAGTGCGAGTACAATTATTGTAATGGGTTTGTCGAGCTATATTGAGAAATATGTGCAATAGCAGCGTGTGAGTGCTTCCACTTTAGAAATTGTGTTTGTGCCATTTGCATGTTGCATTATCAACATAGATTACATGTAAACAATCCAACAAAACTCAGATTACAACCATCAGACTGGAGTGGCAGGATGGATGAGAAGTGGGGACAGTGGCTTCGAGGGGAAGGAAGAGAAGTAAGGGGGCGACACACGCAGGTGGGCCTACGTAACACGTACATCGACATGCTGGAGCGGGAGCACGCGGTATTGCCAGTCTGTCCAGAGCAAGCAGACTTTGCAACGTGACAACAACAAGCTGATTGGACCAATAACTCGTCTAATTATTAAGGAATACTAAAAAATACAACTGGGGTACATTCGCACAACACACATGCTCTACGCACCTGAGATGCATCGCTTAAGTCTAACAGTAACAACAGCATAAGTACTACATTTCCCTGTCGGTCTTCTCGATACAAATGTAGAAATGTATATGCTTGTTCGGTCCAGCACCGACAAGGTACTGAGATGGCACACATAGGATCGACCTTAGGTCCGCATACTCCACCTCCCACGGTGTCGGGCATCTCGGCGCCTCAGCTAGCACAAGAATGCTATCGGACGATGGTGGCTGGGCATTCGCCCACATGCGCACCATGTATAGGGTCCATGCGCACGAGACCGACCTGACGCGTATCGCACACACGAAGGTGGGTCCAGCTCTGGTTCCCGGAACACCAGCGGTGATGGTTAGGACAAAAATGGAGCCGTCCCCCTGGAAAATTAGCCGGCGGCGTGCCGAGTCAGTGAACGGCACCTGCTCCTCTGCAAGGTGGACGACGAGCTCCGCCGGTGGGCCGGTGTAGTTGCAACCCAGCTCCGTGCAGGAGCGCGCACCGTGCGGGCACACGAGCTCGTGGAGCGGGAGCTTGTGGTAGGAGTAACGGCGAAAGCATCCTGGGTGGGAGCACACGAGCAGGAATGTCGCTGCGAAGTTGCGCGCAAGGATCTCCAGATTGTTGGGTTGGCGCATCTGCCACATCTGAAGTTCGTCGAGAAATCAGAAAAAAGATCAGCAGTTAGATCGGCGAATAGCAGGAATATGTAAGATAAATTCTAAAGCTTGTAAAATGATTTCTTAGCTGAAGGTAGCGACCCGAGAATCAGCGGATGTTGTCGGGGTATGTCGCACGAAAGCCAGTGGTTTCGTCCGGGCACAGTGACGTGTGGTGGATGAGGGGAGAGGGGGTTGTGGAGTAGACGTGCTCACTCACGAGCTCTATGATTTTACTAGTAGGCTATAGGGGAGTGGAAATAATAGTAATATAAGTGAAAATGTAAGTGCGGACAATCATGTCACGGAACAGCCTACTCGCGGATAGCGCTTACGAAGAACCATCTTATTCGTCCACATGCCCCAATCGAACGGTCTGCAACAATCGGATCAGACAACTAGTTCTTTCGGGGGGGTTTCTACAGGACAAGATCTTACGTGGTTTAGTGGAAAGAACACACATGCAATTACTGTGGTGGATCCATATGTGGTTCATGAAAAGAACACACATGCAATAACTCTGGTGGATCCATATGTGGTTTGTGAAAAGAACACACACGCAATGAATCTAGTGGATCCATATTGGTTTGTGAAAAGAAAAACATGCAATGACTCTAGTTGATCCATGTGTGGTTCATGAAAAGAACACACATGCAATGACATTGGTTGATCCATATGTGGTATGTCATTACAAGAAAACACATGCAATGACTCTAGTGGATCCATGTGTAGTTTGTGGAAAGAACATACATGCAATGACTCTGGTGGATCCATGTGTGGTTTGTGAAAAGAACACACATGCAATGACATTGGTTGATCCATATGTGTTTGTGAAAAGAACACAAATGCAATTACTCTGGTGGATACGTATGTGGTTTGTGAAAAGAACACACATGCAATGACTCTAGTGGATCCATATGTAGTTTGTGGAAAGAACACACATGCAATGACTCTAGTGGATCCATATGTGGTTTGTGGAAAGAAAACAGATGCAATGACTCTAGTGGATCCATATGTGGTTCATGAAAAGAACACACATGCAATGACTCTGGTGGATCCATGTGTGGTTTTTGAAAAGAACACACATGTAATGACTCTAGTGCTGGTTTTAGTATAAGAACACACATGCAATGACTCTAGTGGGTCCATATGTGGTTTGTGGAAAGAACACACATACAATGACTCTAGTGCATCCATACGTGGTTCATGACAAGAACACACATGCAACGGCATTGGTTGATCCATATGTGGTTTGTGAAAAGAACACACATGCAATGACATTGGTGGATCCATATGTGGATTGTGGAAAGAACACACATGCAATGAGATTGGTTTATCCATATGTGGTTTGTGACAAGAACACACATGCAATGCCATTGGTTGATCCATGTGTGGTTTGTGAAAAGAACACACATGCAATGACATTTGTTGATACATGTGTGGTTTGTGAAAAGAACACACATGCAATGACTCTGGTGGATTCATGTGTGGTTTGTGGAAAGAACATACATGCAATGGCTCTAATGGATCCATGTGTGGTTTGTGGAAAGAACACACATGCAATGACATTGGTTGATCCATATGTGGTTTGTGAAAAGAACACACATGCAATTACTCTGGTGGATACATATGTGGTTTGTCATTACAAGAACACACATGCAATGGCATTGGTGGATCCATGTGTGGTTTATGGAAAGAACACACATGTAATGACATTGATTGATCCATATGTGGTTTGTGACAATAACACACATGCAATGCCATTAGTTGATCCATGTGGTTTGTGGAAAAAACAGACATTCAATGACTCTGGTGGATTCATGTGTGGTTTGTTGAAAGAACACACATGCAATGACTCTAGTGGGTCCATATGTGCTTTGTGAAAAGAAACACACATGCAATGACTCTAGTGGACCCATATGTGGTTTGTGAAAAGAACACACATGCAATGACATTGGTTGATCCATACGTGGTTTCTAAAAAGAACACACATGCAATGACTCTAGTGGATCCATATGTAGTTTGTGGAAAGAACACACATGCAATGACTCTAGTGGATCCATATGTGGTTTGTGGAAAGAAAACAGATGCAATGACTCTAGTGGATCCATATGTGGTTCATGAAAAGAACACACATGCAATGACTCTGGTGGATCCATGTGTGGTTTTTGAAAAGAACACACATGTAATGACTCTAGTGTTGGTTCTAGTATAAGAACACACATGCAATGACTCTAGTGGGTCCATATGTGGTTTGTGGAAAGAACACACATACAATGACTCTAGTGCATCCATACGTGGTTCATGACAAGAACACACATGCAACGACATTGGTTGATCCATATGTGGTTTGTGAACAGAACACACATGCAATGACATTGGTGGATCCATATGTGGATTGTGGAAAGAACACACATGCAATGACATTGGTTTATCCATATGTGGTTTGTGACAAGAACACACATGCAATGCCATTGGTTGATCCATGTGTGGTTTGTGAAAAGAACACACATGCAATGACATTTGTTGATACATGTGTGGTTTGTGAAAAGAACACACATGCAATGACTCTGGTGGATTCATGTGTGGTTTGTGGAAAGAACATACATGCAATGGCTCTAATGGATCCATGTGTGGTTTTGTAACATCCCAGTTTCTGTATTAGGATGTTATTAGGGTCATGCATCATCCTTGCATCATTTGCATCCTACAATAGAAAATTGCAATAAAAATCCTAACACCTAAACCTATTAAAAACCCTATTAATTGTTCCCATAAGTGAGAACTTTTGTAGTAGTAGCATGAACCCTCTAAAAACCTTGTAAAAACAGTAAACCATGGTCCTATGTTGACCACCACAATTTTATGAAAATTTAGAAACAAAATTCATCCTTTTTGGACTTGGCTTGCAAAAGTTATTAGGGTTTTACAAAAACAGAAAAAGGGAAAATTGTTAAACAAAAAAAAGAGAAAGGGCCAACAGCTAACTACCAGCGCCCGCGCCAGCCCACCTTCTCCCCTCCGCCGCTGACAACCGGGACCCACGGGGTCATCCCCTACCTCTAGCTGGAGTCTGGCTGTTGCACGAGTTCGATCCGATTCCGGTAAGATTCGCGACGGTTTGTGCCCCCTCGCCCAAGTCTCCATCCCCTTATAAACCCCGCCACCCTCGCGTCACCACCGCTCGATTCTTTTCCTTGCACAAACCCTAGCCAGCGACGAACTGCATCGCCGCCGTCGGGTCAACCTCGCCGAGACGGTTCGAAGCCCCTCCCTTGTCCTTCCTCCCTCTAAAGCTTTCCCTCGTTCACCGCTGATTCGCCCCGTGCGTTTTTCCCTCTCTCCACTGCTGCAGATCGTCGGCAATTTCTAGTCGACGCCTCGCCGGAGCTCGCGGAGATCGGCGGAGCACCGCAGTTGAACGGGGAAGCGAACGAGGAAGCCGAACACGCGAACGAGACCGCGAGGACCAGGCGCTTCTAGTCGACCACGCCACCACCGCGGGGAGCCACCGGAGCGCCGCCAGCCATCACGACGCCACCGCCACCGCCACCTGTAAGTCGCCGAGCCACCTCCTCCGTCCGATTCGAAATCTGCTGTTTGGATTAGATACAACCCGAAGGGGTATGCGCCAGTGGTATCGCGCCGCGTGGCGGCCACGTCAGCTCGCCACTTCTCCCCCCGCGCTGCGCCGCGTCACCCCCCCCCCCCCCCGTTGCCAGCTGGGCCATCCAGGAGCTGCCACTTGGCAAGCCCCTTTTAGATCTATTGCAGATTTGGTTTTAATCTTGCGAAATTCATATAAAATCGAATTTTTGGCCAAATTTAGCTTATAATATACCGTTGGGTTCCTAATTTTATGTAGAATCCAAATCTGTAATAATATTGCAGGTTTGCTGTAATGTTTTGGGTGTAGATTTTAATCATTGGATTAGAGGGTTTAATCTATGGAAAAATAATTAAAATTCTGTTTTATGTGATTCTGGTTGCAATAATTTTTTTTCCACAATACCTACTGATCCAAATCATTAAGCCTTGCTTAGGATTATTAGATCTAACTTGGGGCTATTTTGGATGGTTTGATCTCCTATAATCCTAGGAATTGTTTAGTGATTCAAATTTGATCTAAACCTTTGGGAATCAATCCTAGTGACACCTTTACACTATCACAACACAAAACTTGCTACCTAGATCAATTTAACCAACCTTGCATAAACTACCATGTTGCATGCATGCATGATTTTCCTTGTGATATGCTTGAGCAAGTTGTGATTAGATCTATGTTTATGATTCGTTAGATTGCTCGGAGTGCGCTAAGGAGTGCTATTGTGTAGAGTGCTGCTCGGATCAAGGCAAGTTACACCACTTGTTCATAATTTTGTCCCAGTTTTGATTCTATGCATGTGATCTTGAAAATTCTGTAGTATGCATGTGTAGGATGTTCCAGTAGAATTTTTCCTTAGTATTATTTTGCAAATGCGATGATTTTGTAGTATGCCATGAGTAGCTCTATACTTAGGATTTTCCATCCTAATAGGTTACCCCTGTTTTTGCTAAGTATTGCTTGCTATGCTATATATACAAAGTACTGTTGGGGGGTTCGAAAGACAAAGATTTTTTTTCTAAGTATAAAGGCTCTCTAGAGCAAACTTTTCTTCTCAAATCCACTTCAAAATAAAACTAAGTTTTCTTCTGGGCGGAATGGTTGTCGGGTTAACGAGTGTGATTTTGGTGGAGGACGGCCGCCCAGGATTCAAAGAAGTCTGCCATGTTTCAGAATTCAGAAGCTTCCAGTGCAACCACAATACATTATGGGCTCTGTCTTGGCCTAGTACTTAGTGGGAAACCTCACCTGGGTACCAACATTTGGAGGTTCATGGCACGGTTGGATCCGGAAGGTAGAGGGGCTACTAAGGGAAAGCCTCGCCATGGTCTTGTCTGTAAAAGGACTTGATCGTGGATTGTGGGTAAAGTGCACAAACTCTCGAGAGTATTGAAATCTGATCGATCAGCCGTGGTCACGGTAACAGAACAATATTGAGCATCTGAAGGATGGAGCCTCTGAAGGATCTTCCTCTCTCTTTTCTAAAACAAAGTTTTGAAACCCCATGGCGTGCGTAATATCGCTAATGGGTGGGAATTTGGGAACTTGGTGTGTAATATCCAAGTGACGCTTGGTGCGTAATATCCAAGTGTTTGGTTGTTTGGACACTTGGTGCGTAATATCCTCGTGTGCCACTCGACCTTATTTTATCAAAGCAAATGTTTACAAAGTAGGACAATCCTCTCTTCTTCTCTCTACTTAAGAAAACTAGCTTTGAGCAAATGAACTCTACAGCCTATACCAGCCTTGCATGTAGAGATAGATTTTTCTCTCCTTGGTGTAATTTGCCAATACATTCAAAGTATTGACCCAACTTGTTGGCTGCACGTCTTATGTGCAGAATCCGAAGATTGAAAGGTGCGTAGGGATCACGGGTCTACACTCGACAAGCCTGCACGTTGATGGACTCATGCTGCTTTTATGTTTCCGCTGTTATTTGAGCTAGCATAATGCTAAGCAATTTTTTGTAATAAATTCATACTCTGGATTCTCCGTGTAATAAAGACTTTGTGTTTTACATGATATTTCATCGACTGTGAGTGCTAGCTATTGATCCAGGGACTAGCATGATAATCACAGGGACTTAGGATCCTTATCGATCCGAGGTCACTACAGATGGTATCAGAGCACATCGTTGCCTGTAGGACGTGACCCTAGGATTGGAACCACCTCTAACTCTAGTGCCTTACTTGTTTCCTACTAAGTTATTTTCCGCACATCTAATATCTGCTTCCTCTACTTGTTTAAGTATCTAACCCTCATTCTTCTAACTCAAAGATGACAAGCTTCCTCTACGACACCGTAGCGGACATCGAGCCCCTTCGCTTTGGAGGATGCCTCATGGATCTACTAACATGTTTGGACCTTCCTCTTCCAACAATCCAAGGGAGCACAATGAAGAAACTCCACAAGGACGGCTGTTGGGGAGTCAAGGTCATCCAGCCAGGAAAAGAGCGAGGCAAGAACCCGGAGGAAGACATAGCAATCCACATTGTTAGCGATTCCAAGGAGAAGTCCCTTAGCATTAGCTTGCAGCAACTCATTGGTCGCCTATGTGGACGTCATCATGAAGCTCTCCAAGGACACTGCGGCGGCCTCTTTGGAAGAAGAGATGAGGAAGGGATTCCCATGGAGTTAACCTTTGAGGAAAGAACTTCTACCAAGCGCCGAAGAACACAATATCAAGACTTGGAGTGCCACATCCATGACCTTGAAAAGGGTACCTTCCTCGATATGTTGAAGAACGACGAGCTATGCGCCCTCATCAAGGAGAAGGAAGAAATGATCAAGCAGCAGGAAGAGGCAATGAAGCTCCAAGAGATAAAATTTCAGGACCAAGAGAAGAAGTTCGCTAACCAAGAGAAGAGGGTGATAAATAAAAACAAGAGGATTAGGGAACTTAAACAGCAGATCGATGGAGATGAAGTGCAAACTGAAGGCCTTTGCAAGATAATCGATGATGTGCGTGCTTCCAAGAGGGACTTGGCAAAGCAACTTGAAGCCGCAATGAAGTCAAGTTTAGTGGAGGAACTACAAAGCGAGAAGGAGGGACTTCAGGAGCAGCTGGAAGCCACTACCAAGAAGCTACAAGATGAGATAAAGGACCCCCAAGAGAAGCTTGAAACCACCACAAAGGAGATGGAGTTGTACAAGACAACTCTAGAGCAAGAAGGCTACTCGTTCGAGGACGAGGAAGAGGAAGGCATGGAAGATGTGTAATAGTTGGACCACCTCTAATTCTATAGTAGAACGTTATTCGCAAATGTAATAAATACCAAGACAAGTCTGGTTTAGTTAAATTTGGTTGTTTCCTGTGCTAAATCTGTGGTGTTATGCCTTGTGTGCTTGGTGTGTTTTTCATAAGGGTAGGAGTTTACTACTTAGTCTTTCTGTCTTTTTCTTAACTACTCTCTTAAACCCCACAGATGCCGCCAAGACGTGCGGATCTCGAAATCCCGCCAGAAATAGCAGAACTTTTGGCCACTCAGAACCAGCTGATCCAACTGCTCACTCAGAATATGCAAAACAACAACAACAACAACAACAACAACCCGCCACCACCACCACCTCCGCCACCTCCTCAACAGGATCGCTTGACTCAGTTTTTGAGGCTGAACCCACCTACCTTCACTAGCAAAGATCGAACCTATCATCACTTGACCGGGCTGCGTACGATCAACAAGAAGCTAGACACCGTGCAAGCTGTCGGAGCCGACAGGGTGCGTTATGCCGCACACCAGCTTGAAGGACCTGCTGCAGAATGGTGGGATAACTACCAAGTCACCCACCCGGACATTGATGCTATCACTTGGGAACAGTTTGAGTTAGCTTTTCGCACTCATCATGTGGCTGCTGGTGTCATGGCTCTAAAGAGGCGCGAGTTTCGCGACCTACACCAGCTGCACCGTTCTGTCACCGAGTATGGTGAGATTTTCAATAAGCTAGCCCGTTATGCACCCGATGATGTTTCCACTGATGCCAAGAGACAGGAGGAGTTCTTAAGAGGGCTCAACGATGAGATATCCATTCAGCTTGTGGCTCAGAAATTTGACAACTTTCAGGAACTCTTGGACAGAGCCATTGTGGTTGAATCAAAGAGGAAGAGCATAGAAAATCGCAAGAGGAAATCCAACCCTCACAAACACTCTGTTCCGTACCAGAAGCAGCGCAATTCCTCACCACCACCTTATAACAATAATGGCCACAACCATAACGGTCATAACCATGGTGGCCACAAACATAATGGGCACAAAAACCGCAATGGCAATAGCGGCAATGGAAAGGATCTCAGTGAGGTGACATGCTTTAAGTGCAACAAGACAGGGCACTATGCAACCTCTTGCCCCGAGAGGAAGAATGGCAATGGTAATGGGAATGGAAATGGACACAACCATGGGAATGGGAACAGGAAGAAGCCAAATCCGTTTGTCAAAGCCACGGTGAATCATGTTTCTATGGAGGATGCCTATGATGCGCCAGACTCTGTGATTGGTAAGTTCAAACTCAATTCTATTCCCGCAGTTGTTCTTTTTGATACTGGTGCATCGCATTCATTCATATCAAGGGTATTTGTGGATAGAGGCAAGATACCAACGGAGACTATAAACTTTCCTCTAAGGGTAAGTTCTCCTGGGGGAGAAATAGTGGCAAACTTCGGTTGTCGGGAATTAGAACTAAGGATTGGGACACACATTTTTCCCACCAGTCTAGTAGTTCTAGAATCACAAGGATTAGACATAATCTTGGGCATGAATTGGATGACCGAATATGAAGGAGTCATAGATTGTGCCAAGAGAACTGTCATGCTCACAACACCGGAAGGGAAAAGGATTCGTATCAAGTCAAACTTCGCACTCAAAGAAGTCATGGTGAACTCTCTTGAGGGGGTTAGCTTGGAGGAGGTACCTGTTGTAAAGGAATACCCAGATGTCTTCCCAGAGGAGCTACCCGGAATGCCACCCGACCGTGATATCGAGTTTCTCATCGACTTAATGCCAGGCACGGGGCCGATAGCTAAGAGAGCATACAAGATGGATGTGGACGAGTTAAAGGAACTCAAGAAACAGCTTAGGGAACAATTGGACAAGGGGTTCATTCAACCCAGCGCGTCATCTTGGGGAGCACCCGTTCTATTTGTGGAAAAGAAGGATAAGACCAAGAGGCTGGTTGTGGACTACCGCTCGTTGAACGAAGTGACGATTAAGAATAAGTACCCTCTGCCCAACATCAACGACCTGTTTGACCAGCTAAAAGGAGCCAGTGTGTTCTCAAAGATCGATCTACGATCAGGCTATTTTCATCTAAAGATTCGAGAATAGGATGTGCCCAAGATAGCATTCACCACAAGATACGGATTGTATGAGTACACCGTGATGTCTTTTGGTCTAACCAATGCCCCAGCATACTTCATGACCATGATGAACAAGGTGTTCATGGAATACTTAGACAAGTTTATCGTAGTATTCATAGATGATATACTCATATACTCAAAGGATGAGAAGGAACATGATAAACATCTGCGCCTTATTATGGAGAAACTAAGAGAACACAAGTTGTATGCCAAGTTCAGCAAGTGCGAGTTCTGGTTAAAGGAAGTGGGATTCCTTGGTCATGTTGTGTCAGCTAAAGGAGTTGCGGTAGATCCTAGCAAGGTAGCTTCCGTGACGGAATGGGAGTCACCCAAGAATGTGGGAGTTATTTGTAGTGTTCTGGGACTCTCATGATATTACCGGAGGTTCATCGAAAACTTTTCCAAGATAGCAAAACCCATGACGGAACTATTAAAGAAGGAAAAGAAATTCCTATGGACCGAGGCATGTGAAGCAAGTTTTCAAGAGTTGAAGGAACGCCTTGTAACGGCACCAGTTCTGTGTCTGCCTGATATCCAGAAGGATTTTCATGTCTATTGTGACGCTTCTCGATAAGGACTTGGAAGTGTATTGATGCAGGATGGGAAAGTGGTATCCTATGCCTCCCGACAACTTAAGAACCACGAACACAATTATCCCACTCATGATTTGGAACTTGCCATGGTTCATGCACTCAAGGTATGGAGACACTACCTCATGGGAAAACATTGTGATGTGTTCACAGATCATAAAAGTTTGAAGTACATCTTCACCCAAAAGGAGTTGAATATGAGACAACGAAGATGGCTTGAGCTAATTAAGGATTATGACTTGGATTTACAGTACCACCCCGGAAAGGCAAACGTGGTGGCTGATGCATTAAACCGTAAGGTATATGTAAATGGACTTACCGCAGGGGAACTTCCAGAGGATCTATGCAAGCAATTCAGGGATCTTAGGCTAGAGATAGTCCCGATAGGACACGTAGCGACTATGGAAATAGTGTCCACCTTCCAAGAAAGGATCCAAGAAGCACAAAAGGGGGATAAAGAGTTGGAAGAAATAAGAGTCAGGATAAATGAATGAAAGACTAAAGAATTTCGTCTGGACGAACAAGGAACCCTCTGGTATGGGAAGCGTTTGTGTGTTCCCAGTGACCCTGATATCAGGAAGATGATCCTACAAGAAACTCATGATTCGCCATACTCAATTCATCCAGGTAACACAAAGATGTACATGGATGTGAAGGATAGATTCTGGTGGAATAACCTAAAGAGAGATATTGCAGAGCATATTTCTCTGTGTGATGTGTGCAACAGAGTTAAAGCCGAGCATCAGAAACCGGCAGGATTACTTCAACCACTACCTATACCCGACTGGAAGTGGGACAAGGTAGGCATGGATTTCATCACGGGATTACCCCGGACTCGTTCTGGATTTGATTCTATCTGGGTAGTGGTGGACCACTTCACCAAGGTGGCTCACTTCATCCCCGTAAAGACCACATATACAAGTTCTAAGCTTGCTAAGATATACATGTCAAGAATTGTAAGCCTGCATGGTGTTCCCAAGGGAATTGTGTCAGATAGAGGCACCCAGTTTACTTCAAAGTTTTGGCGACAACTACATGAGTCTCTGGGAACCCGACTAGAATTCAGTACTGCCTTCCACCCTCAAACAGATGGCCAAACAGAGAGGGTAAATCAAATCTTGGAGGATATGTTGAGAGCTTGCGCACTAGACTATGGGTCTAGTTGGGACGATAACCTGCCATATGCTGAGTTCTCATACAACAACAGCTACCAGACAAGTATCAAGATGGCTCTGTTTGAAGTTCTATATGGCAGGAAGTGTAGGACTCCATTGCTATGGAATGGAGTTGGTGAACGCAGTCTTTTTGGACCTGACTTGATAAAGGATGCCGAAGAAAAGGTACGACAGATTCAGTATAGGCTAAAGATAGCCCAATCCCGACAGAAGAGTTACGCTGATTCCAAGCGCAGAGATGTGGCCTATGAAATAGGGGACCGTGCGTATCTCCGAGTTTCACCCCTAAGTGGAGTTAAGAGGTTCGGAATCAAGGGCAAGTTAGCCCCACGATTCATAGGACCATACAAGGTTCTGGCCCGTAGAGGAGAAGTTGCTTATCGGTTGGAGTTACCGGAAGGACTGACTGTTCATGATGTGTTTCATGTGTCACAACTAAAGAAGTGTCACCCGGAGATGGCTGAAACACCGCTAAGGGACACCGTTCCCCTAGAGGAGGTTCAATTGGAGAATGACCTTACCTATGAGGAAAAACCCATCAAAATACTGGAAACAGCTGAAAGGATTACCCGCACCAAGACTATAAGGTTCTGCAAGGTACAATGGAACCACCACTCCGAGGAAGAAGCTACGTGGGAGCGTGAAGAAGACTTGAAGGCAGAACACCCACACCTATTTGCTAGCCAAACCGAATCTCGAGGACGAGATTCTTCCTAAGGGGGGTAGGTTTGTAACATCCCAGTTTCTGTATTAGGATGTTATTAGGGTCATGCATCATCCTTGCATCATTTGCATCCTACAATAGAAAATTGCAATAAAAATCCTAACACCTAAACCTATTAAAAACCCTATTAATTGTTCCCATAAGTGAGCACTTTTGTAGTAGTAGCATGACCCCTCTAAAAACCTTGTAAAAACAGTAAACCATGGTCCTATGTTGACCACCACAATTTTATGAAAATTTAGAAACAAGATTCATCCTTTTTGGACTTGGCTTGCAAAAGTTATTAGGGTTTTACAAAAACAGAAAAAGGGAAAATTGTTAAACAAAAAAAAAAGAGAAAGGGCCAACAGCTAACCCTAGTTGGGCCGGCTCGCCAGCCAGCCCACCCCGCCACAAGCGCCCGCCCGGCAGCTAACTACCAGCGCCAGCCACCTTCTCCCTCCGCCGACAACCCGGGACCCACGGGTCATCCCTACCTCGAGCCGGAGTCCTGGCCTGTAAAGTTCGATCTGATTCCGGTAAGATTCGTGACGATTTGTGCCCCCTCTCCCAAGTCTCCATCCCCTTATAAACCCCGCCACCCTCGCGTCACCACCGCTCGATTCTTTTCCTTGCACAAACCCTAGCCAGACAATCAGACGCCGTCGGGTCAACCTCGCCGAGACGGTTCGAAGCCCCTCCCTTGTCCTTCCTCCCTCTAAAGCTTTCCCTCGTTCACCGCTGATTCGCCCCGTGCGTTTTTCCCTCTCTCCACTGCTGCAGATCGTCGGCAATTTCACGACGCCGGAGCCGAGCTCGCGGAGATCGGCGGAGCACCGCAGTTGAACGGGGAAACGAACGAGGAAGCCGAACACGCGAACGAGACCGCGAGGACCAGGCGCTTCCAGTCGACCACGCCACCACCGTGGGGAGCCACCGGAGCGCCGTCAGCCATCACCGCTGACGCCACCGCCGCCCACCGCCACCGTCGTCGCAAACTGTAAGTCGCCGAGCCACCTCCTCCGTCCGATTCGAAATCTGCTGTTTGGATTAGATACAACCCGAAGGGGTATCGCATGATGGTATCGCGTGGCGCCACGCTTCACGCCGCCTCACTGCCGCGTCACCCCCAGCTGGGCCATCCAGGAGCTGCCACTTGGCAAGCCCCTTTTAGATCTGTTGCAGATTTGGTTTTAATCTTGCGAAATTCATATAAAATCGAATTTTTGGCCAAATTTAGCTTATAATATACCATTGGGTTCCTAATTTTATGTAGAATCCAAATCTGTAATAATATTGCAGGTTTGCTGTAATGTTTTGGGTGTAGATTTTAATCATTGGATTAGAGGGTTTAATCTATAGAAAAATAATTAAAATTCTGTTTTATGTGATTCTTGTTGCAATAATTTTGTTTCCACAATACCTACTGATCCAAATCATTAAGCCTTGCTTAGGATTATTAGATCTAACTTGGGGCTATTTTGGATGGTTTGATCTCCTATAATCCTAGGAATTGTTTAGTGATTCAAATTTGATCTAAACCTTTGGGAATCAATCCTAGTGACACCTTTACACTATCACAACACAAAACTTGCTACCTAGATCAATTTAACCAACCTTGCATAAACTACCATGTTGCATGCATGATTTTCCTTGTGATATGCTTGAGCAAGTTGTGATTAGATCTATGTTTGTGATTCGTTAGATTGCTCGGAGTGCGCTAAGGAGTGCTATTGTGTAGAGTGCTGCTCGGATCAAGGCAAGTTACACCACTTGTTCATAATTTTGTCCCAGTTTTGATTCTATGCATGTGATCTTGAAAATTCTGTAGTATGCATGTGTAGGATGTTCCAGTAGAATTTTTCCTTAGTATTATTTTGCAAATGCGATGATTTTGTAGTATGCCATGAGTAGCTCTATACTTAGGATTTTCCATCCTAATAGGTTACCCCTGTTTTTGCTAAGTATTGCTTGCTATGCTATATATACAAAGTACCGTTGGGGGGTTCGAAAGACAAAGATTTTTTTTCTAAGTATAAAGGCTCTCTAGAGCAAACTTTTCTTGTCAAATCCACTTCAAAATAAAACTAAGTTTTCTTCTGGGCGGAATGGTTGTCGGGTCAACGAGTGTGATTTTGGTGGAGGACTACTACCAGATTCAAAGAAGTCTGCCATGTTTCAGAATTCAGAAGCTTCCAGTGCAACCACAATACATTATGGGCTCTGTCTTGGCCTAGTACTTAGTGGGAAACCTCACCTGGGTACCAACATTTGGAGGTTCATGGCACGGTTGGATCCGGAAGGTAGAGGGGCTACTAAGGGAAAGCCTTGCCATGGTCTTGTCTGTAAAAGGACTTGATCGTGGATTGTGGGTAAAGTGCACAAACTCTCGAGAGTATTGAAATCTGATCGATCAGCCGTGTTCACGGTAACAGAACAACATTGAGCATCTGAAGGATGGAGCCTCTGAAGGATCTTCCTCTCTCTTTTCTAAAACAAAGTTTTGAAACCCCATGGCGTGCGTAATATCGCTAATGGGTGGGAATTTGGGAACTTGGTGTGTAATATCCAAGTGACGCTTGGTGCGTAATATCCAAGTGTTTGGTTGTTTGGACACTTGGTGCGTAATATCCTCGTGTGCCACTCGACCTTATTTTATCAAAGCAAATGTTTACAAAGTAGGACAATCCTCTCTTCTTCTCTCTACTTAAGAAAACTAGCTTTGAGCAAATGAACTCTACAGCCTATACCAGCCTTGCATGTAGAGATAGATTTTTCTCTCCTTGGTGTAATTTGCCAATACATTCAAAGTATTGACCCAACTTGTTGGCTGCACGTCTTATGTGCAGAATCCGAAGATTGAAAGGTGCGTAGGGATCGCGGGTCTACACTCGACAAGCCTGGGCGTTGATGGACTCATGCTGCTTTTATGTTTCCGCTGTTATTTGAGCTAGCATAATGCTAAGAAATTTTTGTAATAAATTCATACTCTAGATTCTCCGTGTAATAAAGACTTTGTGTTTTACATGATATTTCATCGACTGTGAGTGCTAGCTATTGATCCAGGGACTTAGGATCCTTATCGATCTGAGGTCACTACAGGTTTGTGGAAAGAACACACATGCAATGACATTGGTTGATCCATATGTGGTTTGTGAAAAGAACACACATGCAATTACTCTGGTGGATACATATGTGGTTTGTCATTACAAGAACACACATGCAATGGCATTGGTGGATCCATGTGTGGTTTATGGAAAGAACACACATGTAATGACATTGATTGATCCATATGTGGTTTGTGACAATAACACACATGCAATGCCATTAGTTGATCCATGTGGTTTGTGGAAAAAATAGACATTCAATGACTCTGGTGGATTCATGTGTGGTTTGTTGAAAGAACACACATGCAATGACTCTAGTGGGTCCATATGTGCTTTCTGAAAAGAAACACACATGCAATGACTCTAGTGGACCCATATGTGGTTTGTGAAAAGAATACACATGCAATGACATTGGTTGATCCATATGTGGTTTCTGAAAAGAACACACATGCAATGACTTTATTGGAACCATATCTGGTTTGTGGAAAGAACACAGAGGTAATGACTGTAGTGGATCCATATGTGTTTTGTCATTACAAGAAAAAACATGCAATGACATTGGTGGATCCATATGTGGTTTGTGGAAAGAACACACATGAAATGACATTTGTTGATCCATATGTGGTTTGTGAAAATACCACACATTCAATTACTCTAGTGCATACATATGTGGTTTGTGGAAAGAACACACATGCAATGGCATTGGTGGATCCATGTGTGGTTTGTGGAAAGAACATACATGCAATGACATTGGTTAATCCATATGTGGTTTGTGACAATAACACACATACAATACCATTCGTTGATCCATGTGGTTTGTGGAAAAAACAGACATGCAATTACTCTGGTGGATCCATGTGTGGTTTGTGGAAAGAACACACATGCAATGACTCTGGTGGATCCATGTGTGGTTTGTAAAAATAACATAGATGCAATGACTCTAGTGCTAGTTTTAGTATAAGAACACACATGCAATGACGCTAGTGGGTCCATATGTGGTTTGTGTAAAGAACACACATGCAATGACTCTAGTGGATCCATACGTTGTTTGTGAAAAGAAGACACATGCAATGACATTGGCTGATCCATATTGGTTTGTGAAAAGAAAACACATGCAATGACTCTAGTGGATCCATATGTGGTTTGTGGAACACAGATGCAATGACTCTAGTGGATCCATATCTGTTTCATGAAACGAGCACACATGCAATGACATTGGTGGATCCATATGTGGTTTGTGGAAAGAACACACATGCAATGACTCTAGTGGGTCCATATGTGGTTTGTGGAAACAACACACATGCAATGACTCTAGTGCATCCATACGTGGTTCATGACAAGAACACACATGCAACGGCATTGGTTGATCCATATGTGGTTTGTGAAAAGAACACACATGCAATGACATTGGTGGATCCATATGTGGTTTGTGGAAAGAACACACATGCAATGACATTGGTTTATCCATATGTGGTTTGTGACAAGAACACACATGTAATGCCATTGGTTGATCCATGTGTGGTTTGTGAAAAGAACACACATGTAATGACATTTGTTGATCCATGTGTGGTTTGTGAAAAGAACACACATGCAATGACTCTGGTGGATCCATGTGTGGTTTGTGGAAAGAACATACATGCAATGGCTCTGGTGGATCCATGTGTGGTTTGTGGAAAGAACACACATGCAATGACATTGGTTGATCCATATGTGGTTTGTGAAAAGAACACACATGCAATTACTCTGGTGGATACATATGTGGTTTGTCATTACAAGAACACACATGCAATGGCATTGGTGGATCAATGTGTGGTTTGTGGAAAGAACACACATGTAATGACATTGATTGATCCATATGTGGTTTGTGACAATAACACACATGCAATGCCATTGGTTGATCCATGTGGTTTGTGGAAAAAACAGACATCCAATGACTCTGGTGGATCCATGTGTGTTTTGTGAAAAGAACACACATGCAATGACTCTAGTGGGTCCATATGTGGTTTCTGAAAAGAACACACATGCAATGACTCTAGTGGATCCATATGTGGTTTGTGAAAAGAACACACATGCAATGACTCTGGTGGATCCATGTGTGGTTTGTGGAAAGAACATACATGCAATGGCTCTGGTGGATCCATGTGTGGTTTGTGGAAAGAACACACATGCAATGACATTGGTTGATCCATATGTGGTTTGTGAAAAGAACACACATGCAATTACTCTGGTGGATACATATGTGGTTTGTCATTACAAGAACACACATGCAATGGCATTGGTCGATCAATGTGTGGTTTGTGGAAAGAACACACATGTAATGACATTGATTGATCCATATGTGGTTTGTGACAATAACACACATGCAATGCCATTGGTTGATCCATGTGGTTTGTGGAAAAAACAGACATCCAATGACTCTGGTGGATCCATGTGTGTTTTGTGAAAAGAACACACATGCAATGACTCTAGTGGGTCCATATGTGGATCCTGAAAAGAACACACATGCAATGACTCTAGTGGATCCATATGTGGTTTGTGAAAAGAACACACATGCAATGACATTGGGTGATCCATATGTGGTTTGTGAAAAGAACACACATGCAATGACTCTAGTGGAACCATATGTGGTTTGTGGAAAGAACACAGATGTAATGACTCTAGTGGATCCATATGTGGTTTGTCATTACAAGAACACACATGCAATGACATTGGTGGATCCATATATGGTTTGTGGAAATAACACACATGCAATGACATTTGTTGATCCATATGTGGTTTGTGAAAAGAACACACATGCAATTACTCTAGTGCATACATATGTGGTTTGTGGAAAGAACACACATGCAACAGCATTGGTGGATCCATGTGTGGTTTGTGGAAAGAACATACTCGCAATGACATTGGTTGATCCATATGTGGTTTGTGACAATAACACACATACAATGCCATTGGTTGATCCATGTGGTTTGTGGAAAAAACAGACATTCAATGACTCTGGTGGATTCAAGTGTGGTTTGTTGAAAGAACACACATGCAATGACTCTAGTTGGTCCATATGTGCTTTCTGAAAAGAAACACGCATGCAATGACTCTAGTGGACCCATATGTGGTTTGTGAAAAGAACACACATGCAATGACATTGGTTGATCCATATGTGGTTTCTGAAAAGAACACACATGCAATGACTCTAGTGGAACCATATGTGGTTTGTGGAAAGAACACAGATGTAATGACTGTAGTGGATCCATATGTGGTTTGTCATTACAAGAAAAAACATGCAATGACATTGGTTGATCCATGTGGTTTGTGGAAAAACCAAACATGCAATGACTCTGGTGGATCCATGTGTGGTTTGTGAAAAGAACACACATGCAATGAATCTAGTGCTAGTTTTAGTATAATAACACACATGCAATGACTCTAGTGGGTCCATATGTGGTTTGTGGAAAGAACACACATGCAATGACTCTAGTGGATCCATATGTGGTTTGTGAAAAGAACACACATGCAATGACATTGGTTGATCCATATGTTGTTTGTGAAAAGAACACAGATGCAATGGCTCTAGTGGATCCATATGTCGTTTGTGGAAAGAACACACATGAAATGACATTGGTTGATCCATATGTGGTTTGTGACAAGAACACACATGCAATGCCATTGGTTGATCCATGTTTGGTTTGTGAAAAGAACACACATGCAATGACATTTGTTGATCCATGTGTGGTTTGTAAAAAGAACACACATGAAATGACTCTGGTGGATCCATGTGTGGTTTGTGGAAATAACATACATGCAATGGCATTGGTGGATCCATGTGTCGTTTCTGGAAAGAACACACATGCAATGACATTGGTTGATCCATATTTGGTTTGTGAAAAGAACACACATGCAATTACTCTGGTGGATACATGTGTGGTTTATGGAAATAACACACATGCAATAACTCTGGTGGATCCATGTGTGGTTTGTGAAAACAACAAAAATGAAATGACATTGGTTGATACATATGTGGGTTGTGAAAAGAACACAAATGCAATGACTCTAGTGCTGGTTTTAGTATAAGAACACACATGCAATGACTCTAGTGGGTCCATATGTGGTTTGTGAAAAGAACACACATGTAATGACTCTGGTGGATCCTTGTGTGGTTTGTGTAATGAACATACATGCAATGTCATTGGTGGATCCATGTGTGGTTTGTGGAAAGAACACACATGCAATGACATTGGTTGATCCATATGTGGTTTGTGGAAAGACCGCACATTCAATGACTCTGGTGGATCCATTTTTGGTTCATGAAAAGAACACACATGCAATGACATTGGTGGATTCATCTGTGGTTTATGGAAATAACACACATGCAATGGCATTAGTTGATCCATATGCGGTTTCTGAAAAGAACACACATGCAATGCCATTGGTTGATCCATGTTGTTTGTGGAAAAAATAGACATGCAATAACTCTGGTGGATCCATATGTGTTTTGTGGAAAGAACACACATGCAATGACATTGGTCGATCCATATGTGGGTTGTGAAACGAACACATATGTAATTCCTATGGTGGATACATATGTGGTTTGTGGAAAGAACACACATGCAATAGCATTGGTGGATCCATGTGTGGTTTGTGGAAAGAACATACATGCAATGACATTGGTTGATCCATTTGTGGTTTGTGACAATAACACACATGCAATGCCATTGGTGGATCCATATGTGGTTTGTGGAACGAACACACATGGAATGACTCTAGTTGATCCATATGTGGTTTATGACAAGAACACACATGTAATGCCAATGGTTGATCCATGTGTGGTTTGTGAAAAGAACACACACGAAATGACCTTGGGGATCCATGTGTGGTTTGTGGAAATAACATACATGCAATGGCATTGGTGGATCCATGTGTCGTTTCTGGAAAGAACACACATGCAATGACATTGGTTGATCCATATTTGGTTTGTGAAAAGAACACACATGCACTTACTCTGGTGGATACATGTGTGGTTTATGGAAATAACACACATGCAATAACTCTGGTGGATCCATGTGTGGTTTGTGAAAACAACACAAATGAAATGACATTGGTTGATACATATGTGGGTTGTGAAAAGAACACAAATGCAATGACTCTAGTGCTGGTTTTAGTATAAGAACACACATGCAATGACTCTAGTGGGTCCATATGTGGTTGGTGAAAAGAACACACATGTAATGACTCTGGTGGATCCTTGTGTGGTTTGTGTAATGAACATACATGCAATGTCATTGGTGGATCCATGTGTGGTTTGTGGAAAGAACACACATGCAATGACATTGGTTGATCCATATGTGGTTTGTGGAAAGACCGCACATGCAATGACTCTGGTGGATCCATTTTTGGTTCATGAAAAGAACACACATGCAATGACATTGGTGGATCCATCAGTGGTTTATGGAAATAACACACATGCAATGGCATTAGTTGATCCATATGCGGTTTGTGAAAAGAACACACATGCAATGCCATTGGTTGATCCATGTTGTTTGTGGAAAAAATAGACATGGAATAACTCTGGTGGATCCATATGTGGTTTGTGGAAAGAACAAACATGCAATGACATTGGTCGATCCATATGTGGGTTGTAAAACGAACACATATGTAATTCCTCTGGTGGATACATATGTGGTTTGTGGAAAGAACACACATGCAGTAGCATTGGTGGATCCATGTGTGGTTTGTGGAAAGAACATACATGCAATGACATTGGTGGATCCATTTGTGGTTTGTGACAATAACACACATGCAATGCCATTGGTGGATCCATATGTGGTTTGTGGAACGAACACACATGGAATGACTCTGGTTGATCCATATGTGGTTGATGACAAGAACACACATGTAATGCCAATGGTTGATCCATGTGTGGTTTGTGAAAAGAACACACATGAAATGACTCTGGTGGATCCATGTGTGGTTTGTGGAAATAACATACATGCAATGGCATTGGTGGATCCATGTGTCGTTTCTGGAAAGAACACACATGCAATGACATTGGTTGATCCATATTTGGTTTGTGAAAAGAACACACATGCAATTACTCTGGTGGATACATGTGTGGTTTATGGAAATAACACACATGCAATAAATCTGGTGGATCCATGTGTGGTTTGTGAAAACAACACAAATGAAATGACATTGGTTGATACATATGTGGGTTGTGAAAAGAACACAAATGCAATGACTCTAGTGCTGGTTTTAGTATAAGAACACACATGCAATGACTCTAGTGGGTCCATATGTGGTTTGTGAAAAGAACACACATGTAATGACTCTGGTGGATCCTTGTGTGGTTTGTGTAATGAACATACATGCAATGTCATTGGTGGATCCATGTGTGGTTTGTAGAAAGAACACACATGCAATGACATTGGTTGATCCATATGTGGTTTGTGGAAAGACCGCACATGCAATGACTCTGGTGGATCCATTTTTGGTTCATGAAAAGAACACACATGCAATGACATTGGTGGATCCATATGTGGTTTATGGAAATAACACACATGCAATGGCATTAGTTGATCCATATGTGGTTTGTGAAAAGAACACACATGCAATGCCATTGGTTGATCCATGTTGTTTGTGGAAAAAATCGACATGCAATAACTCTGGTGGATCCATATGTGGTTTGTGGAAAGAACACACATGCAATGACATTGGTCGATCCATATGTGGGTTGTGAAACAAACACATATGTAATTCCTCTGGTGGATACATATGTGGTTTGTGGAAAGAACACACATGCAATAGCATTGGTGGATCCATGTGTGGTTTGTGGAAAGAACATACATGCAATGACATTGGTTGATCCATTTGTGGTTTGTGACAATAACACACATGCAATGCCATTGGTGGATCCATATGTGGTTTGTGGAACGAACACACATGGAATGACTCTGGTTGATCCATATGTGGTTTATGACAAGAACACACATGTAATGCCAATGGTTGATCCATGTGTGGTTTGTGAAAAGAACACACATGCAATGACTCTGGTGGATCCATGTGTGGTTTGTGGAAAAAACATACATGCAATGACATTGGTGGATCCATGTGTAGGGCGCCCTCTGATACCTGATTGGGGCACCCGCCTGACGTTGTTGAGCCGACACTGATTCCGCCCGAGCCAAACTGCATGAGCTGTGATCCATGAGCGAGGGGAGCGAGGGCAGAGGAAAGAGGAGCCTTCAGATGTTAGGGTAGTGGTGGCGCATGATTTATCCCCACTTAATATATCGGGCAGAATCCTATCGTCCACATTCGGCTGACAGGTGGGGGACCTAGCATGCGGACTTGTCAACCAAACCTCACACCTTCGTGATTCAAAGTCCTTCTCGTGCGCATTGGAGGAATTTTTTTGGCACCTTGCCCACGTACATATCACTGGGTGTCCTTGCTCAGGAACCAGACACGCCTGGCCCACACTCTTACTCCCTCGTAGGAACTTTTCAAGGCTCGCGCCGGCAGATCCATCCGCTTCACCGCTTCTGGTAGGGCTCTCCGCAGTGGATCCACCCCAAGATCCTATCGTCACAGTATCAAATGGCCATGGATTCTTGAGAGGAGCGACGGCGCTATGTCTCCGAGCTCGGCCCCTCCTACCTGTAGAAGGACTAATGCGGCGTCGAGCTCGAGCAGGAGCGCCAGGCGCGACGGTGCTCGGTCCATGCCAACCCCGTCACCTTCGTCATTGTCGATTCTGATGTGGAGGACGACAAGGACGAAGCTGTGGAGAATGCCATTGTTGCCTCCTTGGCGAAGGGAAAGCCACGGGTGGGAGTGGATGTCGCTGGGAAGGGCACGGTGGTGTCACCAATCGAGGTGGACTCCGACGACAGTGTTGTGATGTGGGTTTAGATGTTCTTTAGGATGGTTGCAATTTTGGTTGTGTTTAGTACGAGTACAATTATTGTAATGGTTTTGTCGAGCTATATTGATAAATATGTGCAATAGCAGCGTGTGAGTGCTTCGACTTTAGAAATTGTGTTTGTGCCATTTGCGTGTTCCATCAACAACATAGATTACATGTAAACAATCCAACAAAAATCAGATTACAACCATCAGACTGGAGTGGCAGGATGGATGAGAAGTGGGGACAGAGGCTTTGAGGGGAAGGAAGAGAAGTAAGGGGGAGTGACACTGGCAGGTGGGCCCACAGAACACGTGCCACTGACATGCGGGAGCGGGAGCACGCGGTATTGCCAGTCTGTCTAGAGCAAGCGGACTTTGCAACGTGACAACAGCAAGCTGATTGGACCAATAACTCGTCGAATTATTAAGGAGTACTAAAAAAATACAACTGGGGTACATTCGCACAACACACATGCTCTACGCACCTGAGAAGCATCACTTAAGTCTAACAGTAATGACAGCATACGTACTACATTTCCCTGTCGGTCTTCTCGATACAAATGTAGAAATGTATATGCTTGTTCGGTCCAGCGCTGACAAGGTACTGAGATGGTACACATAGGATCGACCTTAGGTCCGCATACTCCACTACCCGCGGTGTCAGGCAGCTCGGCGCCTCGGCTAGCACAAGAATGCTATCGGACGACGGCGGCTGGGCGTTCGCCGACATGCGCACCATGTATAGGGGCCAAGCACACGAGACCGACCTGAAGCATATCGCACACATGAAGGTTAGGACAAAAACAGAGCCGTCCCCTCGGAAAATTAGCCGGTGGCGTGCCGAGTCAGTGAATGGCACCTACTCTTGGATATGTTGGGCTTTCCCATACGAGATCCTAATCACTTCGATCAAGTGCTCCTCTGCAAGGTGGACGACGATCTCCGCAGGCGGGCCGGTGTAGTTGCAGCCCCGCTCCGTGCAGGAGCACGCGCCGTGCCGGCACACGAGCTCGTGGAGCGTGAGATCTTGGTAGGAGTAACGGCGAAAGCATCCTGGGTGGGAGCACACGGGCGGGAATGTCACTGCGAAGTTGCACGCAAGGATCTCCAGATTCTTGGGCTGGAGCATCTGCCACATCTGAAGTTCGTCGAGAAATCAGAAAAAAGATCAGCAGTTAGATCGGCGAATAGCAGGAATATGTAAGATAAATTCGAAAGCTTGTAAAATGATTTCTTAGCTAAAGGTAGCAACCCGAGAATCAGCGTATGTTGTCTGGGCACGGCGCACGAAAGCCGGTTGTTTCGTCCGGGCACAGTGACGTGTGGTGGATGAGGGGATAGGGGGTTGTGGAGTAGACGTGCTCACTCACGAGCTCTATGATATTTCTAGTAGGCTATAGGGGAGTGGAAATAATAGTAATATAAGTAAAAATGTAAGCGCGGCCAATCATGTCGTGGAACAGCCTACTCGTGGATCGCTCTTATGAAGAACCATCTTATTCGTCCACATGCCCCAATCAAACGGTCTGCAACAATTGGATCAGACAACTAGTTCTTCAAGGGGGGCTTCTACAAGACGCGATCTTACGTGGTTTAGTGGAAAGAACACACATGCAATTACTCTGGTGGATCCATATGTGGTTCATGAAAATAACACACATGCAATGACTCTGGTGGATCCATGTGCGGTTTGTGAAAATAACACACACGCAATGAATCTACTGGATCCATATTGGTTTGTGAAAAGAATAAACATGCAATGACTCTGGTTGATCCATGTGTGGTTCATGAAAAGAACACACATGCAATGACATTGGTTGATCCATATGTGGTTTGTCATTACAAGAAAACACATGCAATGACTCAGGTGGATCCATCTGTGGTTTGTGGAAAGAACATACATGCAATGACTCTGGTGGATCCATGTGTGGTTTGTGAAAAGAACACACATTCATGTACATTGGTTGGTCCATATGTCTTTGTGAAAAGAAAACACATGCAATTACTCTGGTGGAAACGTATGTGGTTTGTAGAAAGAAGACACATGCAATGGCATTGGTGGATCCATATGTGGTTCATGAAAAGAACACACATGCAATGACATTGGTGGATCCATATGTGGTTTGTGAAAAGAACACACATGCAATGACTCTAGTGGATCCATATGTAGTTTGTGGAAAGAACACACATGCAATGACTCTAGTGGATCCATATGTGGTTTGTGGAAAGAACATAGATGCAATGACTCTAGTGGATCCATATGTGGTTCATGAAAAGAACACGGGTGGATCCATGTGTGGTTTGTGAAAAGAACACACATGCAATGACTCTAGTGATGGTTTTAGTAGAAGAACACACATGCAATGACTGTAGTGGGTCCATATGTGGTTTGTGGAAAGAACACACATGCAATGAATCTAGTGCATCCATATGTGGGTCATGACAAGAACACACATGCAACGACATTGGTTGATCCACATGTGGTTTGTGAAAAGAACGCACATGCAATGACATTGGTGGATCCATATGTGGATTGTGGAAAGAACACACATGCAATGACATTGGTTTATCCATATGTGGTTTGTGACAAGAACACACATGCAATGCCATTGGTTGATCCATGTGTGGTTTGTGAAAAGAACACACATGCAATGACATTTGTTGATGCATGTGTGGTTTGTGAAAAGAACACACATGCAATGACTCTGGTGGATTCATGTGTGGTTTGTGGAAAGGACATACATGCAATGGCTCTGATGGATCCATCTGTGGTTTGTGGAAGGAACACACATGCAATGACATTGGTTGATCCATATGTGTTTTGTGAAAAGAACACACATGCAATTACTCTGGTGGATACATATGTGGTTTGTCATTACAGGAATACACATGCAATGGCATTGGTGGATCCATGTGTGGTTTGTGGAAAGAACACACATGTAATGACATTGATTGATCCATATGTGGTTTGTGACAATAACACACATGCAATGCCATTAGTTGATCCATGTGGTTTGTGGAAAAAACAGACATTCAATGACTCTGGTGGATTCAAGTGTGGTTTGTTGAAAGAACACACATGCAATGACTCTAGTTGGTCCATATGTGCTTTCTGAAAAGAAACACGCATGCAATGACTCTAGTGGACCCATATGTGGTTTGTGAAAAGAACACACATGCAATGACATTGGTTGATCCATATGTGGTTTCTGAAAAGAACACACATGCAATGACTCTAGTGGAACCATATGTGGTTTGTGGAAAGAACACAGATGTAATGACTGTAGTGGATCCATATGTGGTTTGTCATTACAAGAAAAAACATGCAATGACATTGGTGGATCCATATGTGGATTGTGGAAAGAACACACATGCAATGACATTTGTTGATCCATATGTGGTTTGTGAAAATACCACACATTCAATTACTCAAGTGCATACATATGTGGTTTGTGGAAAGAACACACATGCAATGGCATTGGTGGATCCATGTGTGGTTTGTGGAAAGAACATACATGCAATGACATTGGTTGATCCATATGTGGTTTGTGACAATAACACACATACAATGCCATTAGTTGATCCATGTGGTTTGTGGAAAATACAGACATGCAATTACTCTAGTGGATCCATGTGTGGTTTGTGGAAAGAACACACATGCAATGACTCTGGTGGATCCACGTGTGGTTTGTAAAAAGAACACAGATGCAATGACTCTAGTGCTAGTTTTAGTATAAGAACACACATGCAATGACGCTAGTGGGTCCATATGTGGTTTGTGTAAAGAACACACATGCAATGACTCTAGTGGATCCATACGTTGTTTGTGAAAAGAAGACACATGCAATGACATTGGTTGATCCATATTGGTTTTTGAAAAGAACACACATGCAATAACTCTAGTGGATCCATAAGTGGTTTGTGGAAAGAACACAGATGCAATGACTCTAGTGGGTCCATATCTATTTCATGAAAAGAGCACACATGCAATGACATTGGTGGATCCATATGTGGTTTGTGGAAAGAACACACATGCAATGACATTGGTTGATCCATATGTGGTTTGTGAAAAGAACACACATGCAATTACTCTGGTGGATACATATGTGGTTTGTGGAAAGAACACACATGCAACGGCATTGGTGGATCCATGTGTGGTTCATGACAAGAACACACATGTAATCACATTGGTTAATCTATATGTGGTTTGTCATAGTAACACACATGCAAACCCATTGGTTGATCCATGTGGTTTGTGGAAAAAACAGATATGCAATTACTCTTGTGGATACGTGTGTGGTTTGTGGAAAGCACACACTTGCAATGACTCTGGTGGATCCATGTGTGGTTTGTCAAAAGAACACACATGCAATGACTCTAGTGCTGGTATTAGTATAATAACACACATGCAATGACTCTAGTGGGTCCATATGTGGTTTGTGTAAAGAACACACATGCAATTACTCTAGTGGATCCATATGTGGTTTGTTAAAAGAACACACATGCAATGACATTGGTTGATCCATATGTGGTTTGTGAAAAGAACACAGATGCAATGTCTCTAGTGGATCCATATGTGGTTTGTGGGAAGAACACACATGCAATGACATTGGTTGATCCATATGTGGTTTGTCATTACAAGAAAACACATGCAATGACTCAGGTGGATCCATGTGTGGTTTGTGGAAAGAACATACATGCAATGACTCTGGTGGATCCATGTGTGGTTTGTGAAAAGAACACACATTCATGTACATTGGTTGGTCCATATGTCTTTGTGAAAAGAAAACACATGCAATTACTCTGGTGGAAACGTATGTGGTTTGTAGAAAGAAGACACATGCAATGGCATTGGTGGATCCATATGTGGTTCATGAAAAGAACACACATGCAATGACATTGGTGGATCCATATGTGGTTTGTGAAAAGAACACACATGCAATGACTCTAGTGGATCCATATGTAGTTTGTGGAAAGAACACACATGCAATGACTCTAGTGGATCCATATGTGGTTTGTGGAAAGAACATAGATGCAATGACTCTAGTGGATCCATATGTGGTTCATGAAAAGAACACGGGTGGATCCATGTGTGGTTTGTGAAAAGAACACACATGCAATGACTCTAGTGATGGTTTTAGTATAAGAACACACATGCAATGACTGTAGTGGGTCCATATGTGGTTTGTGGAAAGAACACACATGCAATGAATCTAGTGCATCCATATGTGGGTCATGACAAGAACACACATGCAACGACATTGGTTGATCCACATGTGGTTTGTGAAAAGAACGCACATGCAATGACATTGGTGGATCCATATGTGGATTGTGGAAAGAACACACATGCAATGACATTGGTTTATCCATATGTGGTTTGTGACAAGAACACACATGCAATGCCATTGGTTGATCCATGTGTGGTTTGTGAAAAGAACACACATGCAATGACATTTGTTGATGCATGTGTGGTTTGTGAAAAGAACACACATGCAATGACTCTGGTGGATTCATGTGTGGTTTGTGGAAAGGACATACATGCAATGGCTCTGATGGATCCATGTGTGGTTTGTGGAAGGAACACACATGCAATGACATTGGTTGATCCATATGTGGTTTGTGAAAAGAACACACATGCAATTACTCTGGTGGATACATATGTGGTTTGTCATTACAGGAATACACATGCAATGGCATTGGTGGATCCATGTGTGGTTTGTGGAAAGAACACACATGTAATGACATTGATTGATCCATATGTGGTTTGTGACAATAACACACATGCAATGCCATTAGTTGATCCATGTGGTTTGTGGAAAAAACAGACATTCAATGACTCTGGTGGATTCAAGTGTGGTTTGTTGAAAGAACACACATGCAATGACTCTAGTTGGTCCATATGTGCTTTCTGAAAAGAAACACGCATGCAATGACTCTAGTGGACCCATATGTGGTTTGTGAAAAGAACACACATGCAATGACATTGGTTGATCCATATGTGGTTTCTGAAAAGAACACACATGCAATGACTCTAGTGGAACCATATGTGGTTTGTGGAAAGAACACAGATGTAATGACTGTAGTGGATCCATATGTGGTTTGTCATTACAAGAAAAAACATGCAATGACATTGGTGGATCCATATGTGGATTGTGGAAAGAACACACATGCAATGACATTTGTTGATCCATATGTGGTTTGTGAAAATACCACACATTCAATTACTCTAGTGCATACATATGTGGTTTGTGGAAAGAACACACATGCAATGGCATTGGTGGATCCATGTGTGGTTTGTGGAAAGAACATACATGCAATGACATTGGTTGATCCATATGTGGTTTGTGACAATAACACACATACAATGCCATTAGTTGATCCATGTGGTTTGTGGAAAAAACAGACATGCAATTACTCTAGTGGATCCATGTGTGGTTTGTGGAAAGAACACACATGCAATGACTCTGGTGGATCCACGTGTGGTTTGTAAAAAGAACACAGATGCAATGACTCTAGTGCTAGTTTTAGTATAAGAACACACATGCAATGACGCTAGTGGGTCCATATGTGGTTTGTGTAAAGAACACACATGCAATGACTCTAGTGGATCCATACGTTGTTTGTGAAAAGAAGACACATGCAATGACATTGGTTGATCCATATTGGTTTTTGAAAAGAACACACATGCAATAACTCTAGTGGATCCATATGTGGTTTGTGGAAAGAACACAGATGCAATGACTCTAGTGGGTCCATATCTATTTCATGAAAAGAGCACACATGCAATGACATTGGTGGATCCATATGTGGTTTGTGGAAAGAACACACATGCAATGACATTGGTTGATCCATATGTGGTTTGTGAAAAGAACACACATGCAATTACTCTGGTGGATACATATGTGGTTTGTGGAAAGAACACACATGCAACGGCATTGGTGGATCCATGTGTGGTTCATGACAAGAACACACATGTAATCACATTGGTTAATCTATATGTGGTTTGTCATAGTAACACACATGCAAACCCATTGGTTGATCCATGTGGTTTGTGGAAAAAACAGATATGCAATTACTCTTGTGGATACGTGTGTGGTTTGTGGAAAGCACACACTTGCAATGACTCTGGTGGATCCATGTGTGGTTTGTCAAAAGAACACACATGCAATGACTCTAGTGCTGGTATTAGTATAATAACACACATGCAATGACTCTAGTGGGTCCATATGTGGTTTGTGTAAAGAACACACATGCAATTACTTTAGTGGATCCATATGTGGTTTGTGAAAAGAACACACATGCAATGACATTGGTTGATCCATATGTGATTTGTGAAAAGAACACAGATGCAATGGCTCTAGTGGATCCATATGTGGTTTGTGGGAAGAACACACATGCAATGACATTGGTTGATCCATATGTGGTTTGTGACAAGAACACACATGCAATACTATTGGTTGATCCATGTTTGGTTTGTGAAAAGCACACACATGCAATGACATTTGTTTATCCATGTGTGGTTTGTAAAAAGAACACACATGAAATGACTCTATCGGATCCATGTGTGGTTTGTGGAAACAACATACATGCAATGGCATTGGTGGATCCATGTGTGGTTTGTGGAAAGAACACACATGGAATGACATTGGTTGATCCATATGTGGTTTGTGAAAGGAACGCACATGCAATTACTCTAGTGTATACATATGTGGTTTGTGGAAAGAACACACATGCAACGCCATTGGTGGATCCATGTGTGGTTCATGACAAGAACACACATGCAATGACATTGGTTGATCCATATGTGGTTTGTGACAACAACACACGTGCAAAGCCAATGGTTGATCCATGTGGTTTATGGAAAAAAGAGACATGCAATACTCTGGTAGATACGTGTGTGGTTTGTGGAAAGAACACACTTGCAATGGCTCTGGTGGATCCATGTGTGGTTTGTGAAAAGAACACACATGCAATGACTCTAGTGCTGGTTTTAGTATAATAACACACATGCAATGACTCTAGTGGGTCCATATGTGGTTTGTGTAAAGAAAACATATGCATTGACTCTACTGGATCCATATGTGGTTTGTGAAAAGAACACACATGCAATGACATTGGTTGATCCATATGTGGTTTGTGAAAAGAACACAGATGCAATGGCTCTTGTGGATCCATATGTGGTTTGTGGAAAGAACACACATTCAATGACATTGGTTGATCCATATGTGGTTTGTGACAAGAACACACATGCAATGCCATTGGTTGATCCATGTTTGGTTTGTGAAAAGAACACACACGCAATGACATTTGTTGATCCATGTGTGGTTTGTAAAAAGAACACACATGAAATGACTCGGGTGGATCCATGTGTGGTTTGTGGAAAGAACATACATGCAATGGCATTGGGGGATCCATGTGTGGTTTGTGGAAGGAACACATATGCAATGACATTGGTTGATCCATATGTAGTTTGTGAAAAGAACACACATGCAATTACTCTGGTGGATACATGTGTGGTTTGTGGAAAGAACACACGTGCAATAACTCTGGTGGATCCATGTGTGGTGTGTGAAAACAACACACATGCAATGACATTGGTTGATCCATATGTGGGTTGTGAAAAGAACACACATGCAAAGCTATTGGTTGATCCACGTGGTTTGTGGAAAAAAGAGACATGCAATTACTCTGGTGGATACGTGTGTGGTTTGTGGAAAGAACACACTTGCAATGACTCTGGTGGATCCATGTGTGGTTTGTGAAAAGAACACACATGCAATGACTCTAGTGCTGGTTTTAGTATAATAACGCACATGCAATGACTCTAGTGGGTCCATATGTGGTTTGTGTAAAGAACACACATGCAATAACTCTAGTGGATCCATATGTTGTTTGTGAAAAGAACACACATGCAATGACATTGGTTGATCCATATGTGGTTTGTGAAAAGAACACAGATCCAATGGCTCTAGTGGATCCATATGTGGTTTGTGGAAAGAACACACATGCAATGAAATTGGTTGATCCATATGTGGTTTGTGATAAGAACACACATGCAATGCCATTGGTTGATCCATCTTTGGTTTGTGAAAAGAACACACATGCAATGACATTTGTTGATCCATCTGTGGTTTGTAAAAAGAACACACATGAAATGACTCTGGTGGATCCATGTGTTGTTTGTGGAAAGAACATACATGCAATGGCATTGGTGGATCCATGTGTGGTTTGTGGAAAGAACACATATGCAATGACATTGGTTGATCCATATGTGGTTTGTGAAAAGAACACACATGCAATTATTCTAGTGGATACATGTGTGGTTTGTGGAAAGAACACACATGCAATAACTCTGGTGGATCCATGCGTGGTTTGTGAAAACAACACAGATGCAATGACATTGGTTGATCCATATATGGGTTGTGAATTGAACACACATGCAAAGCCATTGGTTGATCCATGTGGTTTGTGGAAAAAAGAGACATGCCATTACTCTGGTGGATACGTGTGTGGTTTGTGGAAAGAATACACTTGCAACGACTCTAGTGAATCCATGTGTGGTTTGTGAAAAGAACACACATGCAATGACTCTAGTGCTGGTTTAGTATATAATAACACACATGCAATGACTCTAGTGGGTCCATATGTGGTTTGTGTAAAGAACACACATGCAATGACTCTAGTGGATCCATATGTGATTTGAATAAAGAAC
The DNA here is from genome assembly GCA_023614405.1 of Avena insularis. NCBI lineage: Eukaryota > Viridiplantae > Streptophyta > Magnoliopsida > Poales > Poaceae > Avena > Avena insularis. Next base: position 247,150,928 of record CM042688.1, read on the forward strand.
ACACATGCAATGACATAGGTTGATCCATATGTGGTTTGTGAAAAGAACACACATGCAATGGCATTGGTGGATCCATGTGTGGTTTGTGGAAAGAACACATATGCAATGACATTGGTTGATCCATATGTGGTTTGTGAAAAGAACACACATGCAATTACTCTGGTGGATACATGTGTGGTTTGTGGAAAGAACACACATGCAACGGCATTGGTGGATCCATGTAATGGTTCATGACAACAACACACATGCAATGAGATTGGTTGATCCATATGTGGTTTGTGAAAAGAACACACATGCAATTACTCTGGTGGATACATCTGTGGTTTGTGGAAAGAACACACATGCAATAACTCTGGTGGATCCATGTGTGGTTTGTGAAAACAACACACACGCAATGACATTGGTTGATCCATATGTGGGTTGTGAAAAGAACACATATGCAAAGCCATTGGTTGATCCATGTGGTTTGTGGAAAAAAGAGACATGCAATTACTCTGGTGGATACGTGTGTGGTTTGTGGAAAGAACACACTTGCAATGACTCTGGTGGATCCATGTGTGGTTTGTGAAAAGAACACACATGTAATGAATCTAGTGCTGGTTTTAGTATAATAACACACATGCTATGACTCTAGTGGGTCCATATGTGGTTTGTGTAAAGAACACACATGTAATGACTCTAGTGGATCCATATGTGGTTTGTGAAAAGAACACACATGCAATGACATTGGTTGATCCATATGTGGTTTGTGAAAAGAACACAGATGCAATGGCTCTGGTGGATCCATATGTGGTTTGTGGAAAGAACACACATGCAATGACATTGGTTGATCCATATGTGGTTTGTGACAAGAACACACATGCAATGCCATTGGTTGATCCATGTTTGGTTTGTGAAAAGAACACACATGCAATGACATTTGTTGATCCATGTGTGGTTTGTAAAAAGAACACACATGAAATGACTCTGGTGGATCCATGTGTTGTTTGTCGAAAGAACATACATGCAATGGCATTGGTGGATCCATGTGTGGTTTGTGGAAAGAACACATATGCAATGACATTGGTTGATCCATATGTGGTTTGTGAAAAGAACACACATGCAATTACTCTGGTGGATACATGTGTGGTTTGTGGAAAGAACACACATGCAACGGCATTGGTGGATCCATGTAATGGTTCATGACAACAACACACATGCAATGAGATTGGTTGATCCATATGTGGTTTGTGAAAAGAACACACATGCAATTACTCTGGTGGATACATCTGTGGTTTGTGGAAAGAACACACATGCAATAACTCTGGTGGATCCATGTGTGGTTTGTGAAAACAACACACACGCAATGACATTGGTTGATCCATATGTGGGTTGTGAAAAGAACACATATGCAAAGCCATTGGTTGATCCATGTGGTTTGTGGAAAAAAGAGACATGCAATTACTCTGGTGGATACGTGTGTGGTTTGTGGAAAGAACACACTTGCAATGACTCTGGTGGATCCATGTGTGGTTTGTGAAAAGAACACACATGTAATGAATCTAGTGCTGGTTTTAGTATAATAACACACATGCTATGACTCTAGTGGGTCCATATGTGGTTTGTGTAAAGAACACACATGTAATGACTCTAGTGGATCCATATGTGGTTTGTGAAAAGAACACACATGCAATGACATTGGTTGATCCATATGTGGTTTGTGAAAAGAACACAGATGCAATGGCTCTGGTGGATCCATATGTGGTTTGTGGAAAGAACACACATGCAATGACATTGGTTGATCCATATGTGGTTTGTGACAAGAACACACATGCAATGCCATTGGTTGATCCATGTTTGGTTTGTGAAAAGAACACACATGCAATGACATTTGTTGATCCATGTGGTTTGTAAAAACACACATGAAATGACTGGTGGATCCATGTGTTGTTTGTCGAAAGAACATACATGCAATGGCATTGGTGGATCCATGTGTGGTTTGTGGAAAGAACACATATGCAATGACATTGGTTGATCCATATGTGGTTTGTGAAAAGAACACACATGCAATTACTCTGGTGGATACATGTGTGGTTTGTGGAAAGAACACACATGCAATAACTCTGGTGGATCCATGTGTGGTTTGGGAAAACAACACACATGCAATGACATTGGTGGATCCATATGTGGGTTGTGAAAAGAACACACATGCAAAGCCATTGGTTGATCCATGTGGCTTGTGGAAAAAAGAGACATGTAATTACTCTGGTGGATACGTGTGTGGTTTGTGGAAAGAATACACTTGCAATGACTCTGGTGGATCCATGTCTGGTTTGTGAAAAGAACACACATGCAATGACTCTAGTGCTGGTTTTAGTATAATAACACACATGCAATGACTTTTGTGCGTCCATATGTGGTTTGTGTAAAGAACACACATGCAATGACTCTAGTGGATCCATATGTGGTTTGAGAACATAACACACATGCAATGACATTGGTTGATCCATATGTGGTTTGTGAAAAGAACACAGATGCAATGGCTCTAGTGGATCCCTATGTGGTTTTTGGAAAGAACACACATGCAATGACATTGGTTGATATATATGTGGTTTGTGAAAAGAACACACATGCAATGCCATTGGTTGATCCATGTTTTGTTTGTGAAAAGAACACACATGCAATGACATTTATTGATCCATGTGTGGTTTGTAAAAAGAACACACATGAAATAACTCTGGTGGATCCAAGTGTGGTTTGTGGAATGAACATACATGCAATGGCATTGGTGGATCCATGTGTGGTTTGTGGAAAGAACACACATGTAATGACATTGGTTGATCCATATGTGGTTTGTGAAAAGAACACACATGCAATTACTCTGGTGGATACATATGTGGTTTGTGGAAAGAACACACATGCAACGGCATTGGTGGATCCATATGTGGTTTGTGAAAATAACACACATGCAATTACTCTGGTGGATACATGTGTGGTTTGTGCAAAGAACACACATGCAATAACTCTGATGGATCCATGTGTGGTTTGTGAAAACAACACACATGCAATGACATTGGTTGATCCATATGTGGGTTGTGAAAAGAACACACATGCAATGACTCTAGTGTTGGTTTTAGTATAAGAACGCACATGCAATGACTCTAGTGGGTCCATATGTGGTTTGTGAAAAGAACACACATGTAATGACTCTAGTGGATCCATGTGTGGTTTGTGTAAAGAACATACATGCAATGTCATTGGTGGATCCATGTGTAGTTTGTGGAAACAACACACATGCAATCACATTGGTTGATCCATATGTGGTTTGTGGAAAGAACACACATTCAATAACTCTAGTGGATCCATTTGTGGTTCATGAAAAGAACACGCATGCAATGACATTGGTGGATCCATGTGTGGTTTGTGGAAATAACACACATGCAATGACATTGGTTGATATATATGTGGTTTGTGAAAAGAACATACATGCAATGCCATTGGTTGATCTATGTGGTTTGTGGAAAAAACAGACATGCAATAACTCTGGTGGATCCATATGTGGTTTTCGGAAAGAACACACATGCAATAACATTGGTTGATCCATATGTTGGTTGTGAGAAGAACACACATGCAATGACTCTAGTGCTGGTTTTAGTATAAGAACACACATGCAATGACTCTATTGGATCCATATGTGGTTTGTGAAAAGAACACACATGCAATGACTCTAGTGGATCCATATGTGCTTTGGGAAAAGAACACACATGCAATGACATTGGTTGATCCATGTGTGGTTTGTGAAAAGAACACACATGCAATGACATTGGTTGATCCATATGTGGTTTGTGAAAGGAACACACATGCAATTACTCTGGTGGATACATATGTGGTTTGTGGAAAGAACACACATGCAACGACATTGGTTGATCCATGTGTGGTTCATGACAACAACACACGTGCAATGACATTGGTTGATCCATATGTGGTTTGTGAAAAGAACACACATGCAATTACTCTGGTGGATACATGTGTGGTTTGTGGAAAGAACACACATGCAATAACTCTGGTAGATCCATGTGTGGTTTGTGAAAACAACACACATGCAATGACATTGGTTGATCCATATGTGGGTTGTGAAAAGAACACACATGCAAAGCCATTGGTTGATCCATGTGGTTTGTGGAAAAAAGAGACATGCAATTACTCTGGTGGATACGTGTGTGGTTTGTGGAAAGAACACACTTAAAATGACTTTGGTGGATCCATGTGTGGTTTGTGAAAAGAACACACATGCAATGACTCTAGTGCTGGTTTTAGTATAATAACACACATGCAATGACTCTAGAGGGTCCATATGTGGTTTGTGTAAAGAACTCAAATGCAATGACTCTAGTGGATCCATATGTGGTTTGTGAAAAGAACACACATGCAATGACATTGGTTGTTCCATATGTGGTTTGTGAAAAGAACATAGATGCAATGGCTCTAGTGGATCCATATGTGGTTTGTGGAAAGAACACACATGCAATGACATTGCTTTATCCATATGTGGTTTGTGACAAGAACACACATGCAATGCCATTGGTTGATCCATGTTTGGTTTGTGAAAAGAACACACATGCAGTGACATTTGTTGATCCATGTGTGGTTTGTAAAAAGAACACACATGAAATGACTCTGGTGGATCCATGTGTTGTTTGTGGAAAGAACATACATGCAATGGCATTGGTGGATCCATGTGTGGTTTGTGGAAAGAACACATATGCAATGACATTGGTTGATCCATAAGTGGTTTGTGAAAAGAACAGACATGCAATTACTTTGGTGGATACATATGTGGTTTGTGGAAAGAACACACATGCAACGGCATTGGTGGTTCCATGTGTGGTTCATGACAACAACACACATGCAATGACATTGGTTGATCCATATGTGGTTTGTGAAAAGAACACACATGCAATTACTCTGGTGGAAACATGTGTGGTTTGTGGAAAGAACACACATGCAATAACTCTGATGGATCCATGTGTGGTTTGTGAAAACAACACACATGCAATGACATTGGTTGATCCATATGTGGGTTGTGAAAAGAACACACATGCAATGACTCTAGTGCTGATTTTAGTATAAGAACGCACATGCAATGACTCTAGTGGGTCCATATGTGGTTTGTGAAAAGAACACACATGTAATGACTCTGGTGGATCCATGTGTGGTTTGTGTAAATAACATACATGCAATGTCATTGGTGGATCCATGTGTAGTTTCTGGAAACAACACACATGAAATGACATTGGTTGATCCATATGTGGTTTGTGGAAAGAACACACATGCAATAACTCTAGTGGATCCATTTGTGGTTCATGAAAAGAACACACATGCAATGACATTGGTGGATCCATGTGTGGTTTGTGGAAATAAAACACATGCAATTACATTGGTTGATCCATATGTGGTTTGTGAAAAGAACATACATGCAATGCCATTGGTTGATCCGTGTGGTTTGTGGAAAAAACAGACATGCAATAACTCTGGTGGATCCATATGTGTTTTTCGGAAAGAACACACATGGAATGACATTGGTTGATCCATATGTGGGTTGTGAAAAGAACACACATGCAATGACTCTAGTGCTGGTTTTAGTATAAGAACACACATGCAATGACTCTATTGGGTCCATATGTGGTTTGTGAAAAGAACACACATGCGATGACTCTAGTGGATCCATATGTGCTTTGTGAAAAGAACACACATGCAATGACATTGGTTGATCCATGTGTGGTTTGTGAAAAGAACACACATGCAATGACATTGGTTGATCCATCTATGGTTTGTGAAAAGAACACACATGCAATTACTCTGGTGGATACATATGTGGTTTGTGGAAAGAACACACATGCAATGATATTGGTGGATCCATGTGTGGTTCATGACAACAACACACATGCAATGAAATTGGTTGATCCATATGTGGTTTGTGAAAAGAACACACATGCAATTACTCTGGTGGATACATGTGTGGTTTGTGGAAAGAACACACATGCAATAACTCTGGTGGATCCATGTGTGGTTTGTGAAAACAACACACATGCAATGACATTGGTTGATCCATATGTGGGTTGTGAAAAGAACACACATGGAAAGCCATTGGTTGATCCATGTGGTTTGTGGAAAAAAGAGACATGCAATTACTCTGGTGGATACGTGTGTGGTTTGTGGAAAGAACACACTTGCAATGACTCTGGTGGATCCATGTGTGGTTTGTGAAAAGAACACACATGCAATGACTCTAGTGCTGGTTTTAGTATTATAACACACATGCAATGACTCTAGTGGGTCCATATGTGGTTTGTGTAAAGATGAAGAGGTCTCAACCTAATAAGGTAGATTCCTCCTATGTTTACAATGCTAGTCCCTGGATCAATAGCTAGCATCCACAGTTAAGATGTAATATCAAGAAACAAAGGTCATAATATAACTTTATAACCAGGAATAACATAAGTTTATTACATCAAACATAGCTCATTTGGCTATTACATTACATTGCAGCGGAATAACTATAAGTATGGGTCCTTCATCTTCAAAGTGCCACAGGCAGATGTTGGTTGTAGACTTTGTAATCCTAATCAATCAATCTCCACTAAAAACAATCAAACCTGCAACATTACAAGTTACAGCCACAAGGGTCAATACATTTGAATTGTATTGGCAAGTGATACTATGATAATATAGTGGAGTCTATCATCTATATGCATTTGGCTAAGTGGAGTTTGAGGCTTGCATTGCTCAAAATAGATTTTTCCTTAACATTTGAAAATACTAAGTTTTTCCTTTGATAAAATCATTTTTCTCAATCAAAGATTGAAGATCCTTTATCCAAGGCATCTCTCAATCAAAGATTGAAGATTTCAAACAGCCCTTGTTCAAACCACAAGATTTTAACTTAGAAATTTGAATGATGAGATTCTTGATTGCTTCCATGTCTTGATGCTCAAATTGTCCTTTACCAGGGACATGGCTAAGTACTTAGGTTTTACACTCTGCAGAGGTTGTGCACTTTCCCCACCAGACTTGGTTTCCCAAGACAGGATCTTTCAGAAGCCTTCCCTTAGACTAAAATGGACGCGTTCCAACCTATCAAACACTACCACCCACTGTCCATATGGCTAAGTTCTTGCAACCTATATGATCCAGGCAGAGCCCATAATGCCAAGTGGCTGCACTTGAAGCTTCTCAACATTTGACATCTCAAATCTCTTTGTTCCTGGGTGGCCATCCACAAGTGAGATACACAAGGTTCACCAGTCCTCTGGCCTTGTGTAACCACTCAACCAAAAACCACCAAGCAAGTCCATTCCACCCAGGTGATTCTTTAACTTAGTTGTTTTATTAAACAAAACCCAAGTCCTTAGACTTAGAATACTTTTCCATAGTGTGAATATATATTCCACCCATGTTTTCTATTAGCTAGGCTAAGCTTGATAGTAGTAGGAACCTTAACTTAGGGAGATTTCCCCTAAGGTTTCATCCACTAGGTTTTCCTATAGCAAGGTCTATACTTAGCAAAATCCATGCAAGTTTTACTTAGCAAAAACACTAATGCATAGTGAAAGTAATGGGACAAAAGATATGAAGCACCACTTGCCTTTTTGGTAGAGGGTATAGGTTCACTCCTTGTCCTTGCAACAATCACACTCTTCAAGTCACTATAAATCAATCAAACAAGGCACAAACTCAATCTACCAATCAAGCAAAACAACACATAAAATGACAAAGTCAAGGTAATGCATGCAAACATGCCAAGCTTTGTTTTGTTTGAAGAAGTGGTTCCTAATGGGTCATAAACATTTGAAAACACCTATTTGGTCATTTTGTAAAGTGGCAAAATCATTTGCAAAGAGGTTTCACTTCAAAACCATTTTCAAAATAAAGTATCATTTTATGTGGTGGGAATTAGTTTTATCAAATCTAAAACCTTTAAGTCTTCACCCAAAGTTTCTAACTCTCTAGACTTGGTGTTTTGGGTCAGTAGCTTTGAATCAAATATTTTCCCAAAGTTTTTATTCCAAAATCATTCTCATAACAAAACCATTATCTTTACTTAGCTAGAAATGGACTAAATCAATTAATCCATTCTAAATTTTTCCAAATTCATTTTCAAAACCATGGGTTGGTTCCTAGGGTCAGTAAGGTCACAACCAACCATTTTGCAAAGGTTTTAACCCCAAAATCATTTTTAAACAATTTTTATACTCTAAATAAGCACACAAAAGAATCTGCAAAAACAAGCAAACTAACAGATACTATTTGCTAAACCAAGGGCATGGTTGGCTAGGGCTGGTTCTCCTGAATCCAACGACATAAAATTTGTAATTTTTGGACGTGTGGATCCAAAGTTACAAGGGTTTGAAATTTGCAATCTAATCAGATTTCAAATCTGTTTTTAAACAGAATAGGGGACACGCGGCGCTTCGCTATTCGCGGGTACCGGTTCGGTTGGATCGCGGCTGTAGGGCGTTGGATCTAATTAGATCATACGGTTCTGGAAGCGTACCCCTTCAGCGTTTAAGTAAACTATCTGATCCATTCGATCCAGATCCTACGGCTATTATCGTACTGACCTAACTCTGGCGGCGGCGAGGTCAGACGGCGGTGGTGCTGGTGAAACCGGAAGCGAGAGGAGTAGGGGAGATGCTCACCAGAATCGCGAGGATGTGGTGATGCTCGACGTGTGCTTGTCGTGGCAGGGGGTGTTCTGGTACTGCTGCGATTGCTCGCCGGAGTGGAGAAAGCCGTCAGGTGGCTCTGGTTGCTGTCGAGGGCTACGCTGCAGGTCACGAAAGGGCAAACCGAGAGTAGGGTCAGATGCGCATGGTCGAGGCGAGTGGGGGAGCATGAACGAGAAGGCGCGGGGCGGTCGAGGCTTACCGGGGAAGTTCGACGGAAACGAGACAGACGGCGGCTGTCGAAGCTTATCAAAGCGGCGCCTGGGCGCCCAGCAGTTGAGCAGTGGAGTCAGGAGATGCGTCTGGGAGTGGGGAGTCTCCTAGTGTGCTCAGGGAGTCCAGGGGTGGTGAGTCTTGGTCGGAATCGACACCGAACCTCTTCGGAGACAGAGGAGCTCGGGGAGGGAATTGGGGAGGTCTGGGGCGTGCCAGCGCGGGGTGTCAGAGGGGAAATATAGAGGAGGCATGGGCTTTTAAGACTGCATGGTCAAGGCGAGGTAAAGGCCCGGCATTATGGCGTATTGAATCCGCGGAATCACAGCAGGAAACGGCGACGAGGGAGGAAAGAACTGGTCGCGCGGGTGTGGATGATGAACAGGGATAGTGGGGTCCAGTCGTCAGCGGAAAAAGAAAGGAGGGGGAGGGTCCACTGGTCATTCTCTTTGCGGGTCTGTTAATAAGTGTGAACTGTTTTTCTCTGGGGAAAAACTGGGCTGGTTCGCTGGGCCTTAGTGGGCTTTGTCGACTGGGCTGGTCCAAACTCTATTTTTTTTCTGTCTGCTGGCTTTTTCTTTTTCTATTTCTATATTCTGTTTTGAAATTCCAAACAAACAAATCACACTCAAATCAATTCAAACAATCAACAAACTTTGTAATATTGAAATTAGTTCTGTTCAGTAACATGAACCAAAATCCAAATTCATATTAATAATTTTAATAATAGGGTCCATTATGAATTAACTAAATAGATATACCAATTATTAAACCCATAGGTTTTGATTTAATCCAAAGCTCCATTTGAGAACTAAATAATTTTAAACCATATCAGTAGGTTTTATTTGGAAATAAAGAATGCTTGGAAACTTGTTTAAAACAAAATAACCTTTTATTTTAGGGTCCATTAAAAATTAAATACAATAGACCTTCATTATAAAATCAATCGATTTATTTTATTTAAAATATTTATTTTGAAATCTAATATAAAGCCAAAACACTTCAGTAGGTTTTATTTTGAGAATATAAAATACTTGGATAACTTATTTAAAATAAATAAATAAGTTTTAGTGTTTATTTAAAATGGGAAAAACCTTTACTTAAATAAAATTGGATATTAAATCCTTATTAATTTATTTTGAATAAACCTTTACTATTTTTATCAAATAGAAATATTTTTATTTCAAAAGCTTGGCCAAGGTTTAATTTGGCTTTATAAAATAATCTTTATTTGTAAATCTATCCATTTCTTTTGAAAACAAAATCTTTTATTGAAAGATCCAAAATAGTAATTTTAAATATTTTATTTTCCTTTGTTAATTGTTTTATGTTTTTAAATCCCTTTAGGATTTAATTGTTCAAAATAGGTTTGAAGATTCCTATTGGAATTCAAAAAGTTTTCTTCTGGCTCTGCAAATCAAACAAAGTTTTATTTTATTCATTTATTTTCACATTACAAGATTTGGAAAATCTTGGGATGTGACAGGCTACCACCCTTAAAATAAATCTCGTCCCGAGATTTGGGGAGGCTAGGGTTACAAGCAGGTTCAAAACATCTAGGGTACTACCACCCTTAAAAAATTTCAAACTAAATTACATCTTTGGTTTGCTTGGGATCCTGGGGAAATCTTCTCTGGGCAAACATCTGCATAGTGTCCTTTGTTTTCACACTTGAAACATGTGACAAGGCTGAGATCTTTTTGAGGTTGGTTTATCTTGGGCTTCCTCTTTCCTGGACAATTGTTTACATAGTGGCCTAGTTCCTTGCATTTGAAACACCTCACTTGGCTGATATCTTTCTTTTCTTTTGGTATCATTGCCTCTTGTTTGTTTCCTTGGTTCTTCTTCTTTTCTGGGCACTCATTGGCATAGTGTCCCATCTCTTTGCATTTGAAACATTGCACTTGTGTAATATCCTTCTTGCTAGTATTGGGGCATTTCTTCTTCTTCTTTTTGGGTCTCTCCAAAGCTAGGAGTTCTTCTAGTTCATGTTCTTCATAGGTGGGAGATCTTTCTCTCTTCTTGGGGCATTGATCTTCATGCTCCTTGGATGCATGATCCTTGTCTCCACAAATAATGCAAGCTTGGGTTCTCTCTAGAATAATATCCTTGTCATCCTTGTTGTCATTAGCTCCTTGGGAAAAGTTTTCTCTCATGTTGATCATTTGAGTAACCAATCCTTGCAACATTTGGGATTGAAGTTTCAAAATCCTTTGTATGGCTGGGTCTAGTCCATTGTTGTTGGCTAAAAGCTGAGTTGTCTCTTGGCTCAACTGGTTTTGAGTTGCTATAAGTTCTCTCATGTTGTCCTCTTGGTTGTTGTTGTTATCACCATCCTTGATGTTGGAGTTTCTTGGAGAAGTCATCTGTTTAGGTTGGATTGGGATTAGAATAGGCAAGATATTTCTAAGGAAGTAATTCTATTCACACACATCACAATTCACACATGCAATGTGCAAGCAATCACAAACAAACATTCCACTCAAACAACAAGTTTCAAGCATATTTTTAGGCAAACAAAAATATTTTTTTTTGTTACACCACATAAGTTGGTGTGTTTGACTTAACTAAATATGGTAGTCCATCTATATGGTTCACTTGTGGTCTTTCCATCCTTCTTGGTTGATTCTTCTTGCATGAGATCATGGTTTCCTTGAGAAAACTTCTTGGTCACAATACTTCAAGTGAAGTGAACTCCTTCTAATTTTTCATTTCCTCAGTCTCCAAATCTTAAGCAAGGTTTCCTTGTCTCACTTGTAGTCCTTAGTGGTATCTAGTTGGAAGTCCTTGGTGAATATGCTGAAGATGTTGAAGTCATTAGAGTTGAAGAAGTTGAAGTCATTAGAGTTGATGAAGTCCTTTAAACATGGTGTAGTCTTGGGCCATGGGGTAGGTTTTCCATCAAGTTGAAGTAGAAAAGATGTAGAGTTGAAACCAAAATGGTTGAGGAAAGGATTTACAAGTTTGTTTTGTAAATAAGTTTTGGAACAAGTATAACTCCTATTTTTCTAAGGGGTTTTGTCCAATCCTAGGTTTACAAATCCTACAGGCAACACAATGCTCTGATACCATCTGAAGAGGTCTCAACCTAATAAGGTAGATTCCTCCTGTGTTTACAATGCTAGTCCCTGGATCAATAGCTAGCATCCACAGTTAAGATGTAATATCAAGAAACAAAGGTCATAATATAACTTTATAACCAGGAATAACATAAGTTTATTACATCAAACATAGCTCATTTGGCTATTACATTACATTGCAGCGGAATAACTATAAGTATGGGTCCTTCATCTTCAAAGTGCCACAGGCAGATGTTGGTTGTAGACTTTGTAATCCTAATCAATCAATCTCCACTAAAAACAATCAAACCTGCAACATTACAAGTTACAGCCACAAGGGTCAATACATTTGAATTGTATTGGCAAGTGATACTATGATAATATAGTGGAGTCTATCATCTATATGCATTTGGCTAAGTGGAGTTTGAGGCTTGCATTGCTCAAAATAGATTTTTCCTTAACATTTGAAAATACTAAGTTTTTGCTTTGATAAAATCATTTTTCTCAATCAAAGATTGAAGATCCTTTATCCAAGGCATATCTCAATCAAAGATTGAAGATTTCAAACAGCCCTTGTTCAAACCACAAGATTTTAACTTAGAAATTTGAATGATGAGATTCTTGATTGCTTCCATGTCTTGATGCTCAAATTGTCCTTTACCAGGGACATGGCTAAGTACTTAGGTTTTACACTCTGCAGAGGTTGTGCACTTTCCCCACCAGACTTGGTTTCTCAAGACATGATCTTTCAGAAGCCTTCCCTTAGACCAAAATGGACGCGTTCCAACCTATCAAACACTACCACCCACTGTCCATATGGCTAAGTTCTTGCAACCTATATGATCCAGGCAGAGCCCATAATGCCAAGTGGCTGCACTTGAAGCTTCTCAACATTTGACATCTCAAATATCTTTGTTCCTGGGTGATCATCCACAAGTGAGATACACAAGGTTCACCAGTCCTCTGGCCTTGTGTAACCACTCAACCAAAAACCACCAAGCAAGTCCATTCCACCCAGGTGATTCTTTAACTTAGTTGTTTTATTAAACAAAACCCAAGTCCTCAGACTTAGAATACTTTTCCATAGTGTGAATATATATTCCACCCATGTTTTCTATTAGCTAGGCTAAGCTTGATAGTAGTAGGAATCTTAACTTAGGGAGATTTCCCCTAAGGTTTCATCCACTAGGTTGTCCTATAGCAAGGTCTATACTTAGCAAAATCCATGCAAGTTTTACTTAGCAAAAACACTAATGCATAGTAAAAGTAATGGGACAAAAGATATGAAGCACCACTTGCCTTTTTGGTAGAGGGTATAGGTTCACTCCTTGTCCTTGCAACAATCACACTCTTCAAGTCACTATAAATCAATCAAACAAGGCACAAACTCAATCTACCAATCAAGCAAAACAACACATAAAATGACAAAGTCAAGGTAATGCATGCAAACATGCCAAGCTTTGTTTTGTTTGAAGAAGTGGTTCCTAATGGGTCATAAACATTTGAAAACACCTATTTGGTCATTTTGTAAAGTGGCAAAATCATTTGCAAAGAGGTTTCACTTCAAAACCATTTTCAAAATAAAGTATCATTTTATGTGGTGGAAATTAGTTTTATCAAATCTAAAACCTTTAAGTCTTCACCCAAAGTTTCTAACTCTCTAGACTTGGTGTTTTGGGGTCAGTAGCTTTGAATCAAATATTTTCCCAAAGTTTTTATTCCAAAATCATTCTCATAACAAAACCATTATCTTTACTTAGCTAGAAATGGACTAAATCAATTAATCCATTCTAAATTTTTCCAAATTCATTTTCAAAACCATGGATTGGTTCCTAGGGTCAGTAAGGTCACAACCAACCATTTTGCAAAGGTTTTAACCCCAAAATCATTTTTAAACAATTTTTATACTCTAAATAAGCACACAAAAGAATCTGCAAAAACAAGCAAACTAACAGATACTATTTGCTAAACCAAGGGCATGGTTGGCTAGGGCTGGTTCTCCTGAATCCAACGACATAAAATTTGTAATTTTTGGACGTGTGGATCCAAAGTTACAAGGGTTTGAAATTTGCAATCTAATCAGATTTCAAATCTGTTTTTAAATAGAATAGGGGACACGCGGCGCTTCGCTATTCGCGGGTACCGGTTCGGTTGGATCTCGGCTGTAGGGCGTTGGATCTAATTAGATCATACGGTTCTGGAAGCGTACCCCTTCGGCGTTTAAGTAAACTATCTGATCCATTCGATCCAGATCCTACGGCTATTATCGTACTGACCTAACTCTGGCGGCGCAACGACGGTTGCTGGCGGCGGCGAGGTCAGACGGCGGTGGTGCTGGTGAAACCGGAAGCGAGAGGAGTAGGGGAGATGCTCACCAGAATCGCGAGGATGTGGTGATGCTCGACGTGTGCTTGTCATGGCAGGGGGTGTTCTGGTACTGCTGCGATTGCTCGCCGGAGTGGAGAAAGCCGTCAGGTGGCTCTGGTTCTTTGTCGAGGCGGCGATGCAGGTCACGAAAGGGCAAACCGAGAGTAGGGTCAGATGCGCATGGTCGAGGCGAGTGGGGGAGCATGAACGAGAAGGCGCGGGGCGGTCGAGGCTTACCGGGGAAGTTCGACGGAAACGAGACAGACGGCGGCGCTGTCAGAGCTTGTCAAAGCCGACGCTCTGGGGCGCCCGCGGTTGAACGGTGGGTACAGGGATATGCGACTTGGAGTGGGGAGTCTCCTAGTGTGCTCAGGGAGGCCAGGGGTGGTGAGTCTTGGTCGGAATCGACACCGAACCTCGTCGGAGACAGAGGAGCTCGGGGAGGGAATTGGGGAGAGTGCAGGGCGCACAGGGGTGTCAGAGGGGAAATATAGAGGAGGCATGGGCGTTTAAGACTTCGTGGTCAAGGCGAGGTAAAGGCCCGGCATTATGGCGTATTGAATCCGCGGAATCACAGCAGGAAACGGCGACGAGGAAGGAAAGAACTGGTCGCGCGGGTGTGGACGATGAACAGGGATAGTAGGGTCCAGTCATCAGCGGAAAAATAAAGGAGGGGGAGGGTCCACTGGTCATTCTCTTTGCGGGTCTGTTAATAAGTGTGAACCGTTTTTCTCTGGGGAAAAACTGGGCTGGTTCGCTGGGCCTTAGTGGGCTTTGTCGACTGGTCTGGTCCAAACTCTATTTTTTCTGTCTACTGGCTTTTTCTTTTTCTATTTCTATATTCTGTTTTGAAATTCCAAACAAACAAATCACACTCAAATCAATTCAAACAATCAACAAACTTTGTAATATTGAAATTAGTTCTGTTCAGTAACATGAACCAAAATCCAAATTCATATTAATAATTTTAATAATAGGGTCTATTATTAATTAACTAAATAGATATACCAATTATTAAACCCATAGGTTTTGATTTAATCCAAAGCTCCATTTGAGAACTAAATAATTTTAAACCATATCAATAGGTTTTATTTGGAAATAAAGAATGCTTGGAAACTTGTTTAAAACAAAATAACCTTTTATTTTAGGGTCCATTAAAAATTAAATACAATAGACCTTCATTATAAAATCAACTGGGATTTATTTTATTTAAAATATTTATTTTGAAATCTAATATAAAGCCAAAACACTTCAGTAGGTTTTATTTTGAGAATATAAAATACTTGGATAACTTATTTAAAATAAATAAATAAGTTTTAGTGTTTATTTAAAATGGGAAAAACCTTTACTTAAATAAAATTGGATATTAAATCCTTATTAATTTATTTTGAATAAACCTTTACTATTTTTATCAAATAGAAATATTTTTATTTCAAAAGCTTGGACAAGGTTTAATTTGGCTTTATAAAATAATCTTTATTTGTAAATCTATCCATTTCTTTTGAAAACAAAATCTTTTATTGAAAGATCCAAAATAGTAATTTTAAATATTTTATTTTCCTTTGTTAATTGTTTTATGTTTTTAAATCCCTTTAGGATTTAATTGTTCAAAATAGGTTTGAAGATTCCTATTGGAATTCAAAAAGTTTTCTTCTAGCTCTGAAAATCAAACAAAGTTTTATTTTATTCATTTATTTTCACATTACAAGATTTGGAAAATCTTGGGATGTGACAAAAGAACACACTTGCAATGACTCTAGTGGATACATATGTGGTTTGTGAAAAGAACACAATGCAATGACATTGGTTGATCCATATGTGGTTTGTGAAAAGAACACAGATGCAATGGCTCTAGTGGATCCATATGTGGTTTGTGGAAAGAACACACATGCAATGACATTGGTTGATCCATATGTGGTTTGTGACAAGAACACACATGCAATGCCATTGGTTGATCCATGTTTTGTTTGTGAAAAGAACACACATGCAATGATATTTGTTGATCCATGTGTGGTTTGTAAAAAGAACACACATGAAATAACTCTGGTGGATCCATGTGTGGTTTGTGAAAACAACACACATGCAATGACATTTGTTGATCCATGTGTGGTTTGTAAAAAGAACACACATGAAATAACTCTGGTGGATCCATGTGTGGTTTGTGGAAAGAACATACATGCAATGGCATCGGTGGATCCATGTGTGGTTTGTGGAAAGAACACACATGTAATGACATTGGTTGATCCATATGTGGTTTGTGAAAAGAACACACATGCAATTACTCTGGTGGATACATATGTGGTTTGTGGAAAGAACACACATGCAACGGCATTGGTGGATCCATGTGTGGTTCATGACAACAACACACATGCAATGATTTTGGTTGATCCATATGTGGTTTGTGAAAAGAACACACATGCAATTACTCTGGTGGATACATGTGTGGTTTGTGGAAAGAACACACATGCAATAACTCTGATGGATCCATGTGTGGTTTGTGAAAACAACACACATGCAATGACTCTAGTGCTGGTTTTAGTATAAGAACGCACATGCAATGACTCTAGTGGGTCCATATGTGGTTTGTGAAAAGAACACACATGTAATGACTCTGGTGGATCCATGTGTGGTTTGTGTAAATAGCATACATGCAATGTCATTGGTGGATCCATGTGTAGTTTGTGGAAACAACACACATGCAATCACATTGGTTGATCCATATGTGGTTTGTGGAAAGAACACACATGCAATAACTCTAGTGGATCCATTTGTGGTTCATGAAAAGAACACACATGCAATGACATTGGTGGATCCATGTGTGGTTTGTGGAAATAACACACATGCAATGACATTGGTTGATCCATATGTGGTTTGTGAAAAGAACATACATGCAATGCCATTGGTTGATCCGTGTGGTTTGTGGAAAAAACAGACATGCAATAACTCTGGTGGATCCATATGTGGTTTTAGGAAAGAACACACATGCAATGACATTGGTTGATCCATATCTGGGTTGTGAAAAGAACACACATGCAATGACTCTAGTGCTGGTTTTAGTATAAGAACACATATGCAATGACTCTATTGGGTCCATATGTGGTTTGTGAAAAGAACACACATGCAATGACTCTAGTGGATCCATATGTGCTTTGTGAAAAGAACACACATGCAATGAGATTGGTTGATCCATGTGTGGTTTGTGAAAAGAACACACATGCAATGACTCTAGTGGATCCTTATGTGGTTTGTGGAAAGAACACAGATGCAATGACTCTAGTGGATCCATATGTGGTTCATGAAAAGAACACACATTCAATAACATTGGTGGATCCATATGTGGTTTTTGGAAATAACACACATGCAATGACATTTGTTGATCCATATGTGGTTTATGAAAAGAACACACATGTAATTACTCTGGTGGATACATATGTGGTTTATGGAAAGAACACACATGCAATGGCATTGGTGGATTCATGTGTGGTTTGTGGAAGAACATACATGCAATGACATTGGTTGATCCATATGTGGTTTGTGACAATAACACACATGCAATGCCATTGGTGGATCCATATGTGGTTTGTGGAACGAACACACATGCAATGACTCTGGTTGATCCATATGTGGTTTATGACAAGAACACACATGTAATGCCAATGGTTTGTGAAAAGAACACACATGCAATGACATTTGTTGACCCATGTGTGGTTTTTGAAAAGAACACACATGCAATGACTCTAGTGGATCCATGTTTGGTTTGTGGAAAAAACATACATGCAATGACATTGGTGGATCCATGTGTGGTTTGTGGAAAGAACACACATGCAATGACATTGGTTGATCCATATGTGGTTTGTGACAATAACACACATGCAATTACTCTGGTGGATACATTTGTGGTTTATCATTACAAGAACACGCATGCAATGCCATTGGTGGATCCATGTGTGGTTTTTGGAAGGAACACACATGCAATGACATTGGTTGATCCATATGTGGTTTGTGACAATAACACCCATGCAATGCCATTGGTTGATCCATGTGGTTTGTGGAAAAAACAGACATGCAATAACTCTGGTGGATCCATGTGTGGTTTGTGGAAAGAACACACATGCAATGACATTGGTTGATCCAGATGTGGTTTGTGACAATAACACACATGCAATTACTCTGGTGGATACATTTGTGGTTTATCATTACAAGAACACGCATGCAATGGCATTGGTGGATCCATGTGTGGATTGTGGAAAGAACGCACATGCAATGACATTGGTTGATCCATATGTGGTTTGTGACAATAACACCCATGCAATGCCATTGGTTGATCCATGTGGTTTGTGGAAAAAACAGACATGCAATGACTCTGGTGGATCCATGTGCGGTTTATGGAAAGAACATACATCAAATGACATTGGTTGATCCATATGTGGATTGTGACAATAACACACATGCAATGCATTGGTGGATACATATGTGGTTTGTGGAAAGAACACACATGCAGTAGCATTGGTGGATCCATGTGTGGTTTGTGGAAATAACATACATGCGATGACATTGGTTGATCCATATGTGGTTTGTGAAAAGAACACCCATGCAATGCCATTGGTTGATCCATGTGGTTTGTGGAAAAAACAGACATGCAATGACATTGGTTGATCCATATGTGGTTTGTGGAAAGAACATACATGCAATGGCATTGGTGGATCCATGTGTGGTTTGTGGAAAGAACACACATGCAATGACATTTGTTGATCCATATGTGGTTTGTGAAGAGAACACACATGCAATACCATTGGCTGATCCATGTGGTTTGTGGAAAAAACAGACATGCAATGACTCTGCTGGATCCTTATGTGGTTTGTGGAAAGAACACACATGCAATGACAATAGTGCTGGTGTTAGTATAAAACACACATGCAATGACTCTAGTGGGTTCATATGTGGTTTGTGAAAAGAACAGAGATGCAATGACTCTAGTGTATCCATATGTGGTTCATGAAAAGAACACACATTCAATAACATCTGTTGATCCATATGTGGTTTGTGAAAAGAACACACATGCAATGACTCTAGTGGATCCATATGTGGTTTGTGGAAAGAACATAGATGCAATGACTTTAGCGGATCCATATGTGGTTCATGAAAACAAGACACATGAAATGACATTGGTGGATCCATATGTGGTTTGTGGAAAGAACACACATGCAATGACATTTGTTGATCCATATGTGGTTTGTGAAAAGAACACACATGCAATTACTCTTGTGGATATATATGTGGTTTGTGGAAAGAACACACATGCAATGGCATTGGTGGATCCATGTGTGGTTTGTGGAAAGAACATACATGCAATGACATTGGTTGATCCATATGTGGTTTGTGACAATAACGCACATGCAATTACTCTTGTGGATATATATGTGGTTTGTGGAAAGAACACACATGCAATGGCATTGGTGGATCCATGTGTGGTTTGTGGAAAGAACACACATGCAATGCCTCTAGTGCTGGTTTTAGTATAAGAACACACATGCAATGACTCTAGTGGGTCCATATGTGGTTTCTGAAAATAACACACATGCAATGACTCTAGTGGATCCATACGTGGTTTGTGAAATGAACACACATGCAATGACATTGGTTGATACATATGTTGTTTGTGAAAATAACACACATGCAATGAATCTAGTGGATCCATATGTGGTTTGTGGAAAGAACACAGATGCAATGACTCTAGTGGATTCATATGTGGTTCATGAAAAGAACACACCTGCAATGAAATTGGTGGATCCATATGTGGTTTTTGGAAAGAACACACATCCAATGACATTGGTTGATCCATATGTGGTTTGTGAATAGAACACACATGCAATTACTCTGGTGGATACATATGTGGTTTGTGGAAAGAACACACATGCAATGGCATTGGTGGATCTATGTGTGGTTCATGACAAGAACACACATGCAGTGACATTGGTTGATCAATATGTGGTTTGTGACACTAACACACATGCAAAGCCATTGGTTCATCTATGTGGTTTGTGGAAAAAACATAGATGCAATTACTCTGGTGGATACAAGTTTGGTTTGTGGAAATAACACACATGCAATCACTCTGGGGGAATAATGTGTGGCTTGTCAAAATAACACACATGCAATGACTCTAGTGCTGGTTTTAGTATAAGAACACATATGCAATGACTCTAGTGGTTCCATATGTGGTTTGTGGAAAGATCACACATGGAATGACTCTGGTGGATCCATATGTGGTTTGTGAAAAGAACACACATGCAATGATATTGGTTGATCCATATGTGGTTTGTGAAAAGAACACAGTTGCAATAGCTCTAGTGGATCCATATGTGGTTTGTGGAAACAACACACATGCAATGACATTGGTTGATCCATATGTGGTTTGTGACAAGAACACACATGCGATTCCATTGTTTGAACCATGTGTGATTTGTGAAAAAACACACATGCAATGACATTTGTTGATCCATATGTGGTTTGTGAAAAGAACACACATGAAATGACTCTGGTGGATCCATGTGTCGTTTGTGTAAACAACATATATGCAATGGCATTGGTGGATCCATGTGTGGTTTGTGGAAAGAACACACATGCAATGACATTGGTTGATCCATATGTGGTTTGTGAAAAGAACACACATGCAATTACTCTGGTGGATACATGTGTGGTTCGTAGAGAGAACACACATGCAATAACTCTGGTGGATCCATGTGTGGTTTGTGAAAATAACACACATGCAATGACATTGGTTGATACATATGTGGTTTGTGAAAAGAACATACATGCAATGATTCTAGTGCTGGTTTTAGTATAAAAACACACATGCAATGACTCTAGTGGGTCGATATGTGGTTTGTGAAAATACCACACATGCAATGACTCTGGTGGATCCATGTGTGGTTTGTGGAAAGAACATACATCCAATGTCATTGGTGGATCCATGTGTGGTTTGTGAAAAGAACACACATGCAATAACATTGGTTGATCCATATGTGGTTTGTGGTAAGAACACATATGCAATGACTCTAGTGGATCCATATGTGGTTCATAAAAAAAACACATGCAATGAAATTGGTGGATCCATGTGTGGTTTATGACAAGAACACACATGTAATGCCAATGGTTGATCCATGTGTGGTTTGTGAAAAGATCACACATGCAATTACATTTGTTGACCCATGTGTGGTTTGTGAAAAGAACACACATGCAATGACTCTAGTGGATCCATGTGTGGTTTGTGGAAAAAACATTCATGCAATGAAATTGGTGGATCCATGTGTGGTTTGTGGAAAGAACACACATGCAATGACATGGGTTGATCCATATGTGGTTTGCGACAATAAGACACATGCAATTACTCTGGTGGATACATTTGTCGTTTATCATTACAAGAACACACATACAATGGAATTGGTGGATCCATGTGTGGTTTGTGGAAAGAACACACATGCAATGAAATTGGTTGATCCATGTGTGCTTTGTGACAATAACACCCATGTAATGCCATTGGTTGATCCATGTGGTTTGTGGAAAAAACAGACATGCAATGACTCTGGTGGATCCATGTGTGGTTTGTGGAAAGAACACACATGCAATGCCATTGGTTGATCCATGTGATTTGTGGAAAAAACAGACATGCAATGACATTGGTTGATTAGTGTGTGGTTTGTGGAAAGAACATACATGCAATGGCATTGGTGGATCCATGTGTGGTTTGTGGAAAGAACACACATGCAATGAATCTAGTGGGTCCATATGTGGTTTGTGAAAAGAACACACATGCAATACCATTGGTTGATCCATGTGGCTTGTGGAAAAAAAAGACATGCAATGACGCTGCTGGATCCTTATGCGGTTTGTGGAAAGAACACAGATGCAATGACTATAGTGTTGGTTTTAGTATAAGAACACACATGCAATGACTGTAGTGGGTCCATATGTGGTTTGTGAAAAGAATACACATGCAATGACTCTAGTGGATCCATATGTGGTTTGTGAAAAGAACACACATGCAATGACATTGGTTGATCCATATGTGGTTTGAGAAAAGAACACACATGCAATGACTCTAGTGGATCCATATGTGGTTTGTGGAAAGAACATAGATGCAATGACTTTAGTGGATCCATATGTGGTTCATGAAAACGACACACATGAAATGTCATTGGTGGATCCGTATGTGGTTTGTGGAAAGAACACACATGCAATGAAATTTGTTGATCCATATGTGGTTTGAGAAAAGAACACACATGCTTTTATTTTGTTGGATATATATGTGGTTTGTGGAAAGAACACACATGCAACGGCATTGGTGGATCCATGTGTGGTTTGTGGAAAGAGCATACATGGAATGACATTAGTTGATCCATATGTGGTTTGTGACAATAACACACATGCAATGCCATTGGTTGATCCATGTGGTTTGTGGAACAAACGGACATGCAATGACTCTGGTGGATCCATGTGTGGTTTGTGGAAAGAACACACATGCAATGACTCTGGTGGATCCATGTGTGGTTTGTGAAAAGAACACACATGAAATGCCTCTAGTGCTGGTTTTAGTATAAGAACACACATGCAATGACTCTAGTGGGTCCATATGTGGTTTCTGAAAATAACACACATGCAATGGCTATAGTGGATCCATACGTGGTTTGTGAAACAAACACACATGCAATGACATTGGTTGATACATATGTGGTTTGTGAAAAGAACACACATGCCATGACTCTAGTGGATCCATATGTGGTTTGTGGAAAGAACATAGATGCAATGACTCTAGTGGATCCATATGTCGTTCGTGAAAAGAACACACATGCAATGATATTGGTGGATCCATATGTGGTTTGTGGAAAGAACACACATGCAATGACATTGGTTGATCCATATGTGGTTTGTGAAAAGAACACACATGCAATTACTCTGGTGGATACATATGTGGTTTGTGGAAAGAACACACATGCAATGGAATTGGTGGATCCATGTGTGGTTCATGACAAGAACACACATGCAATGACATTGGTTGATCAATATGTGGTTTGTGACACTAACACACATGCAAAGCCATTGGTTGATCCATGTGGTTTGTGGAAAAACATACATGCAATTACTCTGGTGGATACATGTGTGGTTTCTGGAAAGAACACACATGCAATGACTCTGGTGGATCAATGTGTGGTTTGTCAAAAGAACACACATGCAATGACTCTAGTGGTTTCATATGTGGTTGATGACCCACAAGTATAGGGGGTGTATCGTAGTATTTTCGATAAGTAAGAGTGTCGAACCCAACGAGGAGCAGAAGGTGCTGGCTAGTGGTATGGATCAGGAATTCTCTGCAAATACTCCACAAACGGATTTTTAGGGGTTTTTGATAAAGCAAGTAAACAAAGTACGAGTAAATAAAAGACAGTAGGAATAAATGCAGCAAGTGGCCCAATCCTTTATCCAGCAAAGGACAAGCCGGGTGTATTACTTAAGATGAACAAACGTTCTCGAGGACACATGGGAAGACTGTCAAGTGCTTTTGCTTCATATAGTTGATTAATCTTCTTTAGCTTGCTAAGTGCTGTGTGGCTGAACCTGTGCTAATGTACTGCCCCATCCAAGACTAATACATACTTGTGATTATACCCCTTGCAAACATCCGTAAGTACAAGAAAGTAATTAAGGTAGAAACCTAACCACAGCTTTAAACTCTAAGACCCTTACGTCCCTTGTGCAATGGTTTCCTAACGGGGTTCAGGTTTACATCACTCCGGCCCCTACGATTAGTAGCCAAATACAGAATGCATTCCCCTAGGCCCATATAGGTGAAGTTTTATGTAGTCGACGTTCACATGACACCACTAGAAGAAGTACACCACAACTTAAATAACAATCTATTGAATCTTTCTCAACATAACTCCACTACTAACAACAAGACTTCTCCCATGTCCTCAAGAACAAAACGAACTACTCACAAGACATCATATGGATCATGATCAGAGATGGAATAATGATGTATAACAATCTGAACATAAACAATAATTCAATGGTTCACTCAATAGCATCAACTATAAAGAGTAATCAACACCGGGAAAGTTTCCCCTATGAACTATGCAAGATTCAACGGAATTGTTACAGCAATATGGAGATGGTGATGAGGGTGCTGATTGTGATGATGGTGGTGATGATGATGATGATCCCGATGAAGTCCAGCTTGATGGTGGTGTTGATGGCGACGATCTCCCCTCTCCGGGAAGGAATTCCCCGGCAATCATGCGAGAGATCTTTCTCTCTCGGTGTTTTCCGCCCCGCAGAGGCAGCGGAATCTTTCTATGGTTGCTCCCCGAGTCTTAGGGTTTTGGGAGGATGATATACGCTAGAGGGGAGAGGCTGGAGTGGGCCAGGGTGGCCACACCACCTCCTGGCGCGGCTTAGGCCTGCTCGCGCCATGGGGTGGTGTGGGCCCCCTGTGGCCCATCTCCACTCCCTCTTCTGGCATCCTTAGTATTCTGGAAAAATAGGATTTTCCGTATATTTTCCCGGATTTTCTGATCTTCGTGAATTTTGCCTCCAAACAGCACCTTTTCCATCAGAATCCTGATTACAGCGGTTCATGCTCCAAAAGTCATCAACCATGCAAAAATAGATGAAATAACATAAGTATCATCTCTCAATATGAAATATATCAATGAATAATAGTGAATTAAGACATAGAATAGTGATGCAAAATGGACGTATCAACTCCCCCAAGCTTAGACTTCGCTTGTCCCCAAGCGAAACTGAGCTCAATAAACATGTCCTCGGGTTTATGGAATAAAGAGTCGATAAAAGAATACGGACAAGAAGCATCACATTCATCAAATACATAGATCATAATAGAAGACAACTCACTATTATATAACTCAACTTGTAATAAGTAAAGGAAACACAATAAAGATACATAGAGTGAATCATAATTGATAATGGCAAACTTAGCTCTTAGTCAAAGAATAGTTGATAATTTGCTGGAGTTCACAAATAGCTGGTTTTTCAATGATAGCTTTCAAAGTAGTAAACATCAGGATAAGAGCAATGTGCAAAACAAGGAACATAAGAAACATGAGTGAATAAATCATCATATGAATGAATGAAACACGACAACTCAAAATACTTGCTGAGATAGAAGGGAGTAGGTTTACTGACTCAACTACAAAGTAAAAGAAAGGGCCCTTCGCAGAGGGAAGCAGGGATTGCAAGTCTCATAAAAAGCTCCCCAAGATTATGATACTTACTAGCTTTCAGCTCTCATTGCCCCTATCATAGGTATCTTTAGGTGATTAAGGTTAAAGTGACACAACTAAGAGGATATGCTTGACAAGTTATAAGTTGAAATCTCATGCCCCTTACTTATGAGTACCGATCCTCATGCTACTCAACTTCAGTCACGAGCAAGCTCTTGTCATTGTAAATACATGCGTATCATTGAGAACCGCCAACGGGGTACCCCTTGCACATGACACAGGAGCTATCCCATAATCAAAATGACAAGGAAAGCCGACAGAGAGCATCTCAGCGATCTTTTTATTTTCTATTTGCATAGGTTTTTATTGAGGATGCTTCATAGAATGCTCACTATAGTTATGCTGCAAGTTTCCACCATGATTAGGCATGGCTTAGGCTAGCGGCCCAGGCGTTTCTCTAACACACATATAAACTCCATGATCTTACAAGTTCTACTTTTATTTCACACCGCCGGGATCCATAAGCAACAGAACATGATATCAACTAGGTACAAGTACCAATGAAGTGTTGAAAGCGGTCCCCATGATGCATGGTTCTCCTAACTTCAACTCATAAAGCGCAAGCATATACGCAACAAAGAAGGACCCAATGGTTCAAGTTTATTAAATGCAAGACAGTAAAGTGTGCCATCAAGTTCGTGAGAGCTTTAATCACTAATTTTCACATAACAAGTTTAATTTGGGAGGTAGATAAAACAAGAATTTACTTGGAATAGCAATAATGCTACTAGGTAGGTATGGTGGACACAAATGGCAAAGGTTTTGGTTTAAAGGAGGTGGATGCACGAGAAGAATTCTCTGTCAGTACAGGTTTTTGGCTAGCAAGGCTGGGTAGCAAGTATAAGAGTTGAAGGAAACAAACAAACATACAAGTGATAAAGACAAACATGCAATCTTCCTTGGAAGCACAAAAGATCTTAACTAGAGAATACTAGACTTATGAGCAAATCAAGAAAGAAAGACGATGAAATTATATTTCTTTAGAGTACCTGTATCTTTTTCTTTCAACTCTCAAAAAGGTGTTGCTACTGACCGAGCCGGGTTTGCCAAAACCAATTAAATTAACTCAATGATCCCAAAGTGATACCAATACTAACAACAAGATCAATCATATAACCACGAATTGAAAACTAATATAAGCTATGCAAAAGAGTGAATGATATAACTTCTCATTAATATTCCATAATGGCAACTCATACCAAGGGATACATATCTAACGAGAGAGGGGACACTTCCATAATGCAAACCATCCTACATAATAACTCCTTTATTCATGATATGACTCTACTAATAAGGTAAAAAGATAGAAGATAGTGATATGATACCGCGGCACTCCCCCAAGCTTGGAACAAACCAAGGGGATGCAAAACCTGATGACGAATTACTCCTTAGGTGGTGGTGGTATCCTCTCATCTTCGTCCGTCTTCCAAGGTAAAGGCTTCCCATCAACAAAGGACATCATGGTTTCCAACATCCTAAAGACTTCTTGTTCCAATGCTTCCATCCTGTCCTCCAGACTTCCTTCACCTTTAGGGCCTTGAACCTCTTTAACCCGAACCTCCCCACCTTCGAGCAATAACTCCTTGGGATGAATCTTCAATTCTCTCATGTATGGGTTGATGATATCTTCAAGGAATCTCCCTCAATTGATCCAGTGTAAGACATTGAGGCTACAAATCTAAGATTTTTACCTGGTAGAAACAGATCGAAACAAAAACACGATGAAAACACGACATACGAACCTCGGGGGATCCGGGGGGTTATATATTACGAAGTTTCGTATAAAAAGGAAGGTACTAGGAGAAAACAAGTCGGAGGCGGAGTCCTGAGTGGCCTCACCACCTGGTGGCGCGGCCAGGGGTGGGCCCGCGCCATGGGGTGGTGTGGGCCACCCCGGCTCCGTTCAAATCCTTTTAAACCGTAATTTTCCTTATTGACTGAAAACTGCAAAAATATAGTTGGATTGTATTTTCGTGGATCTTTTCTTACCAGAACTGTTACCTAGATGAAAACAGACTCTGCAGGTCTCTGAATTTGGTCCTCAATGAATTTCTCTAGAGTTATAACTTGAAAGGCATCAACATCTTCATTGTAAGAATCTCCAGCAATATAGTGTTTGAGTGGCTGTTCATTCACTACTTGTGTAGTATTATCTTTTAGAGAAGAAATTTTTATTGCTTCTGAACGGTATACTTCTTCAATGATGAAAGGTCCTTCCCATTTTGATAGTAGCTTACCTGCAAAAAATCTGAGATGAGACCTATACAATAGAACTTTCTCACCAACATGAAATTCTCTCCTAAGTATTCGTTTATCATGCCATCTTTTAACTTTTTCCTTAAAGAGCCTAGCATTCTCATAGGCTTCACTCCTCCATTCATCTAAAGAACTTAAGTCAAATAATATTTTCTCACCAGCGAGCTTACAATCTCTATTTAGTTCTTTCACTGCCCAGTAAGCTTTGTGTCCTAATTCTAAGGGTAGGTGACAGGCTTTCCCATAAACCATTTTATAAGGAGACATTCCCATAGGATTTTTGTAAGCAGTTCTATAAGCCCATAAAGCATCATTCAACTTCTTATCCCAGTTTTTCCTAGACCTATTAACAGTCTTTTGCAAGATAGATTTAATTTCTCTATTTGATAACTCTACTTGCCCGCTAGTTTGGGGGTGATAAGCTGAAGCAATTCTATGATTAACATCATATTTAGCAAGGGTCTTCCTAAAACCACCATGAATGAAATGAGAACCCCCATCAGTCATGAGATACCTAGGCACCCCAAACCTAGGAAAGATAACATCCTTAAGCATTTTTAGAGAAGTCTCTCCGTCAGCACTCTTTGTAGGAATAGCTTCTACCCACTTAGTAACATAATCAACGGCAACAAGAATATGAGTGTAGCCTTTCGAAGGAGGGAAAGGACCCATAAAGTCAAATCCCCAACAATCAAAAGGTTCAATAACTAGAGAGTAGTTCATAGGCATTTCATTGCGTCTAGAAATATTACCAACATGCTGACATTCATCACAAGATAGGACAAATTTTCTTGCATCTTTAAAAAGGGTAGGCCAGTAGAAACCTGATTGTAGTACCTTTTGTGCAGTTCTATCTCCTGCATGATGTCCTCCATAGGCACTACCATGACATTTATGCAATATCTCCTTTTGTTCATATTCTGGAACACATCTTCGCATAATACCATCAACTCCTTCTTTGTATAAGTGTGGGTCATCCCAAAAATAATGCCTCAAATCATAGAAGAACTTTCTTCTTTGCTGAGCTATAAAAGTTGGAGGCAAATACTTGGAGACAATAAAGTTAGCATAATCAGCATACCAAGGGCTTCCTCGCGAGCTCACCCCTACTGCGGCTAACTGTTCATTTGGGAAACTATTATTAATAGGCATAGGGTCAAAAGAGATGTTTTCCAAACGAGATAAGTTATTAGCTACAGGGTTTTCATCACCCCTCCTATCTACTATGTGTAGATCAAACTCTTGTAAAAGCAGTACCCATCTAATAAGCCTAGGCTTAGCGTCCTTCTTCGTCATAAGATATTTAATAGCAGCATGATCAGTATGAATGGTTACTTTTGAGTCCACAATATAGGGCCTAAACTTATCACAGGCAACAACAACAGTTAGAAATTCCTTTTCAGTAGTGGCATAATTCCTTTGAGCAGCGTCTAGGGTCTTACTAGCATAATGGATAACATTTAACTTTTTATCAATACGTTGCCCAAGGACAGCCCCTACAGTGAAATCACTAGCATCACACATTATTTCAAAGGGTAAACTCCAATCAGGTGGTTGAACAATAGGGGTTGTAGTTAAAGGCTTCTCAAGAGTTTCAAAAGCTTCCCTACAATCATCATCAAAACGAAGGGTACATCTTTTTGAAGAAGATTGGTGAGAGGTTTTGATATCCTAGAGAAGTCTTTAATAAACCTCCTATAGAAACCAGCATGACCAAGGATACTATGAATACCTTTGATGTCTATTGGACATGGCATCTTCTCAATTGCCTCAACCTTAGGTCTATCAACTTCTATGCCTCTTTCAGAAACCTTATGCCCAAGAACAATCCTTTCATTAACCATGAAGTGGCATTTCTCCCAATTAAGAACAAGATTAGCTTCCTCACATCTCTGCAAAACTTTATCAAGGTTGTGCAGACAATTATCAAAAGAAGTTCCATAGACAGAAAAGTCATCCATGAACACTTCTACAATTTCCTCACAAAAACCATGAAAGATAGCAGACATGCACCTTTGGAAAGTAGCAGGAGCATTACATAAACAAAAAGGCATACGTCTATAAGCATAAGTTCCATAAGGGCAAGTAAAAGTAGTTTTTTCTTGATCTTGTTGTTTAACAGCAATTTGAGAGAAACCAGAATAACCATCAAGAAAACAAAAATGGGTCTTTTTAGACAACCTTTCCAACATTTGATCAATAAAAGGAAGCGGGTAGTGATCTTTCTTGGTAACTTTATTGACTTTCCTAAAATCGATACACATCCTATAGCCTACCACTATTCTTTGAGGAATAAGCTCATCATTATCATTAGGGACAACGGTAATACCTCCCTTTTTAGGAACACAATGAACAGGACTAACCCATTCACTATCGGTAATAGGGTAAATAATACCAGCATCAAGGAGTTTCAATACCTCGTTCCTTACCACTTCCATCATCCTAGGATTTAAACGTCATTGGTGCTCCACTACTGGCTTCGCATCTGGTTCTATGTTGATAGAATGCTGACATATAGTAGGTGAAATCCCTTTCAAATCATCTAGAGTATAGCCCATAGCTCCTCGGTGTTTCCTCAAAACTTCCAATAACCTTTCTTCTTCCTTCCCTAAAAGTTTAGCGCTAATAATAACAGGATATATCTTTTTATCATCAATATAAGCATATTTAAGATCATCAGGGAGAGGTTTTAGATCAAAAACCAGATCCTTTTTAGGTGGCATCGTGGTACCCAAGTCTTCTATAGGCAATTCGTG
This sequence comes from Avena insularis, assembly GCA_023614405.1. Taxonomy (NCBI): domain Eukaryota; kingdom Viridiplantae; phylum Streptophyta; class Magnoliopsida; order Poales; family Poaceae; genus Avena; species Avena insularis. The sequence continues at coordinate 247,181,584 of CM042688.1, forward strand.
CTTAAGAATCATAGGTTGATCACGGAGAATCCTGTCAATCTCATTCCTTTCTTCCATGAAGATTTCACTTTCATGATCTTCCATAAATTGCTGCAAAGCATTGTTAGGAGCAAGAGAAATAGAAGCAAGTTGTTCAACCCTAAAATCCTCATTATGGGTTTCCTCTTCGCAAGATTCTTTAGCAAATTTCGAAAAATTAAACTCATAAGATTCCCCATCAAACTTAGTTAAGATTTTCTCCCTCTTACAATCAATAATAGCTCCATACGTACTCAAGAAAGGTCTACCAAAAATGATAGGGTAGGTTTTACTAGTTGCCGAACCAAGTACTAGAAAATCAGCAGGGTACTTAATCTTACCACAAAGAACTTCCACGTCTCGTACAATACCAATTGGAGAGATGGTCTCTCTATTAGCAAGGTGAATAACCACATCAATCTCTTCCAACTCACAAGGACTGATCTCATGCATAATTTCTCTGTAAAGCTCATAAGGAATAGCACTAGAACTTGCACCAATATCACATAAACCATAATAGCAATGATCACCAATTCTAACAGAAAGCACAGGGACACTAGCCTTTTTAGTTCTATTGGGATGTGAAACAATATTAGAAGCATCCTCACAAAAGACTATGTGCCCATCTTCTACGCTTTTAGTGACAAGGTCTTTCACAATTGCTACCACAGGTTCAATGTTTATTTGTTCATCAGTTTTTACAGTTCTTTTTTCACTTTTGGTGATTACATTAGTTATCATAGGATGGTCCTTTACCTTTTCCGGTAAGGGAATCTTCTCGATATAAGGTTCGGGTAAGATGGGATCAATAATGCAATACTCAGCACTTCCAATAGGAGCATAGTCAACAATATCTTTGTAAGGTGCATGGTATTTGTTCCATCCCCTTTTTGGAATTTCGATATAGGAAGCAAAAGCTCTAAAACAATTCGTAATAACTTGCAAATCAAGACCATAAATATTACTAATATTTTGAAAGTCATCAGTTCCCATAAAAGATTCAATGCATTGATAATCATAATTTATACCCGACTTTCTACCTTTGTCATTCTCCCAAGCTTCAGCATTGTCTTGAATAGGGTCCAGAAGATCCCATTTAGCTTCTTCTTCCATGCGAGTGAATGATCCGGCGCAAGAAGCATCCAATAAATCCTTGTCATGTAGAGGGAGCCTTGCATAAAAGTTATTGATAATAAAATTGTTGGGGAGCTCATGAATGGGACATTTGAGCATTAGTAACTTCAATCTCCCCCAAGCTTGAGTTGTACTCTCTCCATCAAGAGGCCAAAAGTTGTATATTTGATTCCGATCTTTATGAATCTCACTAGGAGGATAAAACTTTGAATAAAAGAGAGGCACTATTTCCTCGCATTCCAGAGCTTGACCATTCTTCAGCAGCTTATACCATTCCTCAGCTCTTCCTTTTAGTGATAATGAGAATAACTTCTTCTTAACTTGATCTGTAGTAATACCTGCACACTTGAACAACACGCATAATTCGTGTATAAAGAGTAAATGATCACCGGGATGGACAGTTCCATCCCCAACATAGTAGTTATCCATAACACGATCAATAATTCTTGTAGGTATTTTGAAAACATCATTCTCAGCAGGTGGTGGTTTATCTACTACCTTAGCAATGGTAGTAGCATTACCAAATAAGAAACTCAGCGAATTATCCATAATGAAAATAAAGCAACTAACCGAAGTAAACAATACTCACAGTAGAAGTTTCATTTACCAGTTCCACTCTCCAATAGCGCTTCACTCACTGGCAATAGCGCCAGAAAATAGTCTTGATGACCCACAAGTATAGGGGGTGTATCGCAGTATTTTCGATAAGTAAGAGTGTCGAACCCAACGAGGAGCAGAAGGTGCTGGCTAGTGGTATGGATCAGGAATTCTCTGCAAATACTTAGCAAACGGATTTTTAGGGGTTTTTTATAAAGCAAGTAAACAAAGTACGAGTAAATAAAAGACAGTAGGAATAAATGTAGCAAGTGCCCAAATCCTTTATGCAGCAAAGGACAAGCCGGGTGTATTACTTAAGATGACCAAACATTCTCGAGGACACATGGGAAGACTGTCAAGTGCTTTCGCTTCATATAGTTGATTAATCTTCTTTAGCTTGCTAAGTGTTGTGTGGGTGAACCTGTGCTAATGTACCCCCCCATCAAAGACTAATACATACTTGTGATTATACCCCTTGCAAACATCCGTAAGTACAAGAAAGTAATTAAGGTAGAAACCTAACCACAACTTTAAACTCTAAGACCCTTACGTCCCTTGTGCAATGGTTTCCTAATGGGGATTTAGGTTTTTGTCACTCCGGCAACCCCTATGATTAGTAGCCAAATACACAATGCATTCCCCTAGGCCCATATAGGTGAAGTGTCATGTAGTCGAGGTTCACATGACACCACTAGAAGAAGTACACCACAACTTAAATAACAATCTATTGAATCTTTCTCAACACAACTCCACTACTAACAACAAGACTTCTCCCATGTCCTCAAGAACAAAACGAACTACTCACAAGACATCATATGGATCATGATCAGAGATGGAATAATGATGTATAACAATCTGAACATAAACAATAATTCAATGGTTCACTCAATAGCATCAACTATAAAGAGTAATCAACACCGGGAAAGTTTCCCCTATGAACTATGCAAGATTCAACGCAATTGTTACAACAATATGGACATGGTGATGAGGGTGCTGATGGTGATAATGGTGATGATGATCCCGATGAAGTTCAGCTTGATGGCGGTGTTGATGGCGATGATCTCCCCTCTCCGGGAAGGAATTCCCCTGGCAGAAATCTGTCTGCCGGAGAAATCTTTCTCTCTCGGTGTTTTGCGCCCAGCAGAGGCGGCGGAATCTTTCTGTGGTCGCTCCCCGAGTCTTAGGGTTTCAGGAGGATGATATACGCCAGAGGGGAGAGGCTGGAGTGGGCCAGGGTGGCCACACCACCTCCTAGCGCGACCTAGGCCTGCCCGCGCCATGGGGTGGTGTGGGCCCCCTGTGGCCCATCTCCACTCCATCTTCTGGTATCCTTAGTCTTCTGTAAAAATAGGATTTTCCGTATATTTTCCCGGATTTTCTAATCTTCATGAATTTTGCCTCCAAACAGCACCTTTTCCATCAGAATCCTGACTGCAGCGGTCCATGCTCCAAAAGTCATCAACCATGAAAAAATAGATGAAATAACATAAGTATCATCTCTCAATATGAAATATATCAATGAATAATAGTGAATTAAGACATAGAATAGTGATGCAAAGTGGACGTATCAGTGGTTTGTGGAAAGATCACACATGCAATGACTCTAGTGGATCCATATGTGGTTTGTGAAAAGAACACACATGCAATGATATTGGTTGATCCATATGTGGTTTGGGAAAAGAACACGGTTGCAATGGCTCTAGTGGATCCATATGTGGTTTGTGGAAAGAACACACATGCAATGACATTGGTTGATCCATATGTGGTTTGTGACAAGAACACACATGCAATTCCATTGTTTGAACCATGTGTGATTTGTGAAAAGAACACACATGCAATGACATTTGTTGATCCTTATGTGGTTTGTGAAAAGAACACATATGAAATGACTCTGGTGGATCCATGTGTCGTTTGTGGAAAGAACATATATGCAATGGCATTGGTGGATCCATATGTGGTTTGTGAAAAGAACACACATGCAATTACTCTAGTGGATACATGTGTGGTTTGTGGAAACAACACACATGCAATAACTCTGGTGGATCCATGTGTGGTTTGTGAAAAGAACACACATGCAATGACATTGGTTGATCCATATGTGGGTTGTGAAAACAACACACATGCAATGATTCTAGTGCTGGTTTTAGTATAAAAACACACATGCAATGACTCTAGTGGGACCATATGTGGTTTGTGAAAATAACACACATGCAATGACTCTAGTGGATCCATGTGTGGTTTGTGGAAAGAACAGACATGCAATGTCATTGGTGGATCCATGTGTGGTTTGTGGAAAGAACACACATGCAATGACATTGGTTGATCCATATGTGGTTTGTGGTAAGAACACATATGCAATGACTCTAGTGGATCCATATGTGGTTCATGAAAAAAACATGGAATGACATTGGTGGATTCATTTGTGGTTTATGACAAGAACACACATGTAATGCCAATGGTTTATCCATGTGTGGTTTGTGAAAAGAACACACATGCAATGACATTTGTTCACCCATGTGTGGTTTGTGAAAAGAACACACATGCAATGACTCTGGTGGATGCATGAGTGATTTGTGGGAAAAACATACATGCAATGACATTGGTGGATCCATGTGTGGTTTGTGGAAAGAACACACATGCAATGGCATTGGTTGATCCATATGTGGTTTGTGACAATAACATACATGCAATTACTCTGGTGGATACATTTGTGGTTTATCATTACAAGAACACACATGCAATGGCATTGGTGGATCCATGTGTGTTTGTGGAAAGAACACACATGCAATGACATTGGTTGATCCATATGTGGTTTGTGACAATAACACCCATGCAATGCCATTGGTTGATCCATGTGGTTTGTGGAAAAAACAGACATGCAATGACTCTGGTGGATCCATGTGTGGTTTGTGGAAAGAACATACATGAAATGACATTGGTTGATCCATATGTGGTTTGTGACAATAACACACATGAAATTCCATTGGTTGATCCATGTGGTTTGTGCAAAAACAGATATGCAATGACATTGGTTGATCCATATGTGGTTTGTGGAAAGAACATACATGCAATGGCATTGGTGTATCCATGTGTGGTTTGTGGAAAGAACACACATGCAATGACATTTGTTGATCCATATGCGGTTTGTGAAATAAACACACATGAAATGCCATTGGTTTATCCATGTGGTTTGTGGAAAAACCAGACATGCAATGACTCTGCTGGATCCTTATGTGGTTTGTGGAAAGAACACACATGCAATGACTATACTGCTGGTTTTAGTATAAAAACACACATGCAATGACTCTAGTGGGTCCATATGTGGTTTGTGAAAAGAACACACATGCAATGACATTGGTTGATCCATATGTGGTTTGTGAAAAGAACACACATGCAATGACTCTAGTGGATCCATATGTGGTTTGTGGAAAGAACATAGATGCAATGACTTTAGTGGATCCATTTGTGGTTCATGAAAACAACACACATGAAATGACATTGGTGGATCCATATGGAAAGAACACACATGCAATGACATTTGTTGATCCATATGTGGTTTGTGAAAAGAACACACATGCAATTACTCTGGTGGATATATATGTGGTTTGTGGAAAGAACAAACATGCGATGGCATTGGTGGATCCATGTGTGGTTTGTGGAAAGAACATACATGCAATGACATTGGTTGAACCATATGTGGTTTGTGACAATAACACACATACAATGCCATTGGTTGATCCATGTTGTTTGCGGAAAAAACAGACATGTAATGACTCTGGTGGATCGATATGTGGTTCTTGAAAAGAACAGACATGCAATGACATTGGTGGATCCATATGTGGTTTGTGGAAAGAACACACATGCAATGACATTGGTTGATCCATATGTGGTTTGTGAAAGGAACACAAATGCAATTACTCTGGTGGATATATGTGGTTTGTGGAAAGAACACACATGCAATGGCATTGGTGGATCCATGTGTGGTTCATGACAAGAACACATATTCAATGACATTGGTTGATCAATATGTGGTTTGTGACACTAACACACATGAAAATCCATTGGTTCATCTATGTGGTTTGTGGAAAAAACATACATGCAATTACACTGGTGGATACATGTGTGGTTTGTGGAAAGAACACACATGCAATGACTCTGGTGGATCAATGTGTGGTTTGTCAAAAGAACACACATGCAATGACTCCAGTGCTGGTTTTAGTATAAGAACACATATTCAATGACTCTAGTGGTTCCATATGTGGTTTGTGGAAAGATCACACATGTAATGACTCTAGTGGATCCATATGTTGTTTGTGAAAAGAACAAACATGCAATGATATTGGTTGATCCATATGTGGTTTGTGAAAAGAACATAGTTGCAATGGCTCTAGTGGATCCATATGTGGTTTGTGGAAAGAACACACATGCAATGACATTGGTTGATCCATATGTGGTTTGTGAGAAGGACACACATGCAATTCCATTGTTTGAACCATGTGTGATTTGTGAAAAGAACACACATGCAATGACATTTGTTGATCCATATGTGGTTTGTGAAAAGAACACACATGAAATGACTCTGCTGGATCCATGTGTCGTTTGTGGAAAGAACATATATGCAATGGCATTGGTGGATCCATGTGTGGTTTGTGGAAAGAACACACATGCAATGACATTGGTTGATCCATATGTGGTTTGTGAAAAGAACACACATGTAATTACTCTGGTGGATACATGTCTGGTTTGGGGAAAGAACACACATGCAATAACTCTGGTGGATCCATGTGTGGTTTGTGAAAAGAACACACATGCAATGACATTGGTTAATCCATATGTGGGTTGTGAAAAGAACACACATGCAATGATTCTAGTGTTGGTTTTAGTATAAAAACACACATGCAATGACTCTAGTGGGTCCATATGTGGTTTGTGAAAATAACACACATGCAATGACTCTAGTGGATCCATGTGTGGTTTGTGGAAAGAACATACATGCAATGTCATTGGTGGATCCATGTGTGGTTTGTGGAAAGAACACACGTGCAATGACATTGGTTGATCCATATGTGGTTTGTGGTAAGAACACATATGCAATGACTCTAGTGGATCCATATGTGGTTCATGAAAAAAACATGCAATGACATTGGTGGATCCATGTGTGGTTTATGACAAGAACACACATGTAATGCCAATGGTTGATCCATGTGTGGTTTGTGAAAATAACACACATGCAATGACATTTGTTGACCCATGTGTGGTTTGGGAAAAGAAAACACATGCAATGACTGGTGGATCCATGTGTGGTTTGTGGAAAAAACATACATGCAATGACATTGGTGGATCCATGTGTGGTTTGTGGAAATAACACACGTGCAATGACATTGGTTGATCCATATCTGGTTTGGGACAATAACACACATGCAATTACTCTGGTGGATACATTTGTGGTTTATCATTACAAGAACGCACATGCAATGGCATTGTTGGATCCATGTGTGGTTTGTGGAAAGAACACACATGCAATGCCATTGGTTGATCCATGTGGTTTGTGGAAAAAACAGACATGCAATGACTCTGGTGGATCCATGTGTGGTTTGTGGAAAGAACATACATGAAATGACATTGGTTGATCCATATGTGGTTTGTGACAATAACACACATGCAATGCCATTGGTTGATCCATGTGGTTTGTGGAAAAAACAGATATGCAATGATATTGGTTGATCCATGTGTGGTTTGTGGAAAGAACATACATGCAATGGCATTGGTGGATCCATGTGTGGTTTGTGGAAAGAACACACATGCAATGACATTTATTGATGCATATGTGGTTTGTGAAAAGAACACACATGAATGCCATTGGTTGATACATGTGGTTGGAGGAAAAAACAGACATGCAATGACTCTGCTGGATCCTTCTGTGGTTTGTGGAAAGAACACAGATGCAATGACTATAGTGCTGGTTTTAGTATAAGAACACACATGTAATGACTCTAGGGGGTCCATATGTGGTTTTTGAAAAGAACAGACAAGCAATGACTCTAGTGGATCCATATGTGGTTTGTGAAAAGAACACACATGTAATGACTCTAGTGGATCCATATGTGGTTTGTGGAAAGAACATAGATGCAATGACTTTAGTGGATCCATATGTGGTTCATGAAAACAACACACATGAAATGACATTGGTGGATCCATATGGAAAGAACACACATGCAATGACATTTGTTGATCCATATGTGGTTTGTGAAAAGAACACACATGCAATTACTCTGGTGGACATATATGTGGTTTGTGGAAAGAACACACATCTAATGGCATTGGTGGATCCATGTGTGGTTTGTGGAAAGAACATACATGGAATGAAATTGATTGATCCATATGTGGTTTGTGACAATAACACACATACAATGCCATTGGTTGATCCATGTGGTTTGTGGAAAAAACAGACATGCCATGACTCTGGTGGATCTATGTGTGGTTTGTGGAAAGAACACACATGCAATGACTCTGGTGGATCCATGTGTGGTTTGTGAAAAGAACATACATGCAATGCCTCTAGTGCTGGTTTTAGTATAAGAACACACATGCAATGACTCTAGTGGGTCCATATGTGGTTTTTGAAAATAATACACATGCAATGATTGTAGTGGATCCATACGTGGTTTGTGAAACGAACACACATGCAATGACATTGGTTGATACATATGTGATTTGTGAAAAGAACCCACATGCAATGTCTCTAGTGGATCCATATGTGGTTTGTGGAAAGAACACATATGCAATGACTTTAGTGGATCCATATGTGGTTCATGAAAAGAACACACATGCAATGACATTGGTGGATGCATATGTGGTTTGTGGAAAGAACACACATGCAATGATATTGGTTGATTCATACGTGGTTTGTGAAAAGAACACACATGCAATTACTCTAGTGGATACATATGTGGTTTGTGAAAAGAACACACATGCAATGGCATTGGTGGATCCATGTGTGGTTCATGACAAGAACACACATGCAATAACATTGGTTGATAAATATGTGGTTTGTGACACTAACACACATGCAAAGCCATTGGTTTATCCAAGTGGTTTGTGGAAAAAACATACATGCAATTTCTCTGGTGGATACATGTGTGGTTTGTGGAAAGAACACACATGCAATGACTCTGGTGGATCAATGTGTGGTTTTTCAAAAGAACACACATGCAATGACTCTAGTGCTGGTTTTAGTATAAGAACACATATGCAAGGACTCTAGCGGTTCCATATGTGGTTTGTGGAAAGATCACACATGCAATGACTCTAGGGGATCCATATGTGGTTACTGAAAAGAACACACATGCAATGATATTGGTTGATCCATATGTGGTTTGTGAAAAGAACACAGTTGCAATGGCTCTAGTGGATCCATATGTGATTTGTGGAAATAACACACATGCAATGACATTGGTTGATCCATATGTGGTTTGTGACAATAACACCCATGCAATGCCATTTGTTGATCCATGTAATTTGTGGAAAAAATAGACATGCAATGACTCTGGTGGATCCATGTGTGGTTTGTGGAAAGAACATACATGAAATGACATTGGTTGATCCATATGTGGTTTGTGACAATAACACACATGCAATGCCATTGGTTGATCCATGTGGTTTGTGTAAAAAACAGATATACAATGACACTGGTTGATCCATGTGTGGTTTGTGGAAAGAATATACATGCAATGGCATTGGTGGATCCATGTGTGGTTTGCGGAAAGAACACACATGCAATGACATTTTTTGATCCATATGTAGTTTGTGAAAAGAACACACATGCAATGCCATTGGTTGATCCATGTGGTTTGTGGAAAAAACAGACATGCAATGACTCTGCTGGATCCTTATGTGATTTGTGGAAAGAACACACATGCAATGACTATAGTGCTGGTTTTAGTATAAAACACACATGCAATGACTCTAGTGGGTCCATAAGATGTTTGTGAAAATAACAGACATGCAGTGACTCTTGTGGATCCATATGTGGTTTGTGAAAAGAACACACATGCAATGACATTGGTTGATCCATATGTGGTTTGTGAAAAGAACACACATGAAATGACTCTAATGGATCCATATGTGGTTTGTGGAAAGAACATAAATGCAATGACTTTAGTGGATCCATATGTGGTTCATGAAAACAACACACATGAAATGAAATTGGTGGATCCATATGGAAAGAACACACATGCAATGACATTTGTTGATCCATATGTGGTTTGTGAAAAGAACAGACATGCAATTACTCTGGTGGATATATATGTGGTTTGTGAAAAGAACACACATGCAATGGCATTGGTGGATCCTTGTGTGGTTTGTGGAAAGAACATACATGCCATGACATTGGTTGATACATATGTGATTTGTGAAAAGAACCCACATGCAATGACTCTAGTGGATCCATATGTGGTTTGTGGAAAGAACACATATGCAATGACTCTGGTGGATCCATATGTGGTTCGTGAAAGGAACACACATGAAATGACATTGGTGGATCCATATGTGGTTTGTGGAAAGAACACATATGCAATGACATTGGTTGATCCATATGTGGTTTGTGAAAAGAACACACATGCAATTACTCTGGTGGATACATAGGTGGTTTGTGGAAAGAACACACATGCAATGGCATTGCTGGATCCATGTGTGGTTCATGACAAGAACACACATGCAATGACATTGGTTGATCAATATGTGGTGTGTGACACTAACACACATGCAAAGCCATTGGTTGGTCCATGTGGTTTGTGGAAAAAACATACATGCAATTACTCTGGTGGATACATGTGTGGTTTGTGGAAAGAACACACATGGAATGACTCTAGTGGATCAATGTGTGGTTTGTCAGAAGAACACACATGCAATGACTCTAGTGCTGGTTTTAGTATAAGAACACATATGCAATGACTCTAGCGGTTCCATATGTGGTTTGTAGAAAGATCACACATGCAGTGACTCTAGTGGATCCATATGTGGTTTGTGAAAATAACACACATGCAATGATATTGGTTGATCCATATGTGGTTTGCGAAAAGAACACAGTTGCAATGGCTCTAGTGGATCCATATGTGGTTTGTGGAAACAACACACATGCAATGACATTGGTTGATCCATATGTGGTTTGTGACAAGAACAGACATGCAATTCCATTGTTTTAACCATGTGTGATTTGTGAAAATAACACACATGCAATGAAATTTGTTGATCCGTATGTGGTTTGTGAAAAGAACATACATGAAATGACTCTGGTGGATCCATGTGTCGTTTGTGGAAAGAACATATATGCAATGGCATTGGTGGATCCATGTGTGGTTTGTGGAAAGAACACACATGCAATGACATTGGTTGATCCATATGTGGTTTGTGAAAAGAACACACATGCAATTACTCTGGTGAATACATGTGTGGTTTGTGGAAAGAACACACATGCAATAACTCTGGTGGATCCATGTGTGGTTTGTGAAAAGAACACACATGCAATGACATTGGTTGATCCATATGTGGGTTGTGAAAAGAACACACATGCAATGATTCTAGTGTTGGTTTTAGTATAAAAGCACACACGCAATAACTCTAGTGGGTCCATATGTGGTTTGTGAAAATAACACACATGCAATGACTCTGGTGGATCCATGTGTGGTTTGTGGAAAGAACATACATGCAATGTCATTGGTGGATCCATGTGTTTTTTGTGGAAATAACACACATGCAATGACATTGGTTGATCCATATGTGATTTGTGGTAAGAACACATATGCAATGACTCTAGTGGATCCATATGTGGTTCATGAAAAAACACATGCAATGACATTGGTGGATCCATGTGTGGTTTATGACAAGAACACACGTGTAATGCCAATGGTTGATCCATGTGTGGTTTGTGAAAAGAACACACATGCAATGACATTTGTTGACCCTTGTGTGGTTTGTGAAAAGAACACACATGCAATGACTCTGGTGGATCCATGTGTGGTTTGTGGAAAAAATAGACATGCAATGACATTGGTGGATCCATGTGTGGTTTGTGGAAAGAACACACATGCAATGACATTGGTTGATCCATATGTGGTTTGTGACAATAACACACATGCAATTACTCTGGTGGATATATTTGTTGTTTATCATTACAAGAACACACATGCAATGGCATTGGTGGATCCATGTGTGGTTTGTGGAAAGAACACACATGCAATGAGATTGGTTAATCCATATGTGGTTTGTGACAATAACACCCATGCAATGCCATTGGTTGATCCATGTGGTTTGTGGAAAAAACAGACATGCAATGACTCTGGTGGATCCATGTGTGGTTTGTGGAAAGAACATACATGAAATGACATTGGTTGATCCATATGTGGTTTGTGACAATAACACACATGCAATTCCATTGGTTGATCCATGTGGTTTGTGGAAAAAACAGATATGTAATGATATTGGTTGATCAGTGTGTGGTTTGTGGAAAGAACATACATGCAACGGCAATGGTGGATCCATGTGTGGTTTGTGGAAAGAACACACATGCAATGAAATTTGTTGATCCATATGTGGTTTTTGAAAAGAACACACATGCAATGCCATTGGTTGATCCATGTGGTTTGTGGAAAAAACAGACATGCAATGACTCTGCTGGATCCTTATGTGGTTTGTGGAAAGAACATACATGCAATGACTATAGTGTTGGTTTTAGTATAAGAACACACATGCAATGACTCTAGTGGGTCCATATGTGGTTTGTGAATAGAACAGACATGCAATGACTCTAGTGGATCCATATGTGGTTTGTGAAAATAACACACATGCAATGAGAGGTTGATCCATATGTGGTTTGTGAAAAGAACACACATGCAATGACTCTAGTGGATCCATATGTGGTTTGTGGAAAGAACATAGATGCAATGACTTTAGTGGATCCATATATGGTTCATGCAAACAACACACATAAAATGACATTGGAGGATCCATATGGAAAGAACACACATGCAATGACATTTGTTGATCCATATGTGGTTTGTGAAAAGAACACACATGCAATTACTCTGGTGGATATATATGTGGTTTGTGAAAAGAACACACATGCAATGGCATTGGTGGATCCATGTGTGGTTTGTGGAAAGAACATACATGCCATGACATTGGTTGATCCATATGTGGTTTGTGACAATAACACACATGCAATGCCATTGGTTGATCCATGTGGTTTTTGGAAAAAATAGACATGCAATGACTCTGGTGGATCCATATGTGGTTCCTGAAAAGAACACACATGCAATGACATTGGTGGATCCATATGTGGTTTGTGGAAAGAACACACATGCAATGACATTGGTTGATCCATATGTGGTTTGTGAAAAGAACACACATGCAATTACTCTAGTGGATACATAGGTGGTTTGTGGAAAGAACACACATGCAATGGCATTGCTGGATCCATGTGTGGTTCATCACAAGAACACACATGCAATGACATTGGTTGATCAATATGTGACAGAACACTACACACATGCAAAAAGCTTTATTGGTTGGTGGTTTGTGGAAAAAAACACATGCAATGACATTTTGTTGATCCATATGTGGTTTGTGAAAAAAGAAAAAATATGCAATTACCTGGATATATATGTGGTTTGTGAAAAGAACACACATGCAATGGCATTGGTGGATCCATGTGTGGTTTGTGGAAAGAACATACATGCCATGACATTGGTTGATCCATATGTGGTTTGTGACAATAACACACATACAATGCCATTGGTGGATCCATGTGGTTTGTGGAAAAAATAGACATGCAATGACTCTAGTGGATCCATATGTGGTTCGTGAAAAGAACACACATGCAATGACATTGGTGGATCCATATGTGGTTTGTGGAAAGAACACACATGCAATGACATTGGTTGATCCATATGTGGTTTGTGAAAAGAACACACATGCAATTACTCTAGTGGATACATAGGTGGATTGTGGAAAGAACACACATGCAATGGCATTGCTGGATCCATGTGTGGTTCATGACAAGAACACACATGCAATGACATTGGTTGATCAATATGTGGTTTGTGACACTAACACACATGCAAAGCCATTGGTTGGTCCATGTGGTTTGTGGAAAAAACATACATGCAATTACTCTGGTGGATACATGTGTGGTTTGTGGAAAGAACACACATGGAATGACTCTGGTGGATCAATGTGTGGTTTGTTAGAAGAACACACATGCAATGACTCTAGTGCTGGTTTTAGTATAAGAACACATATGCAATGACTCTAGTGGGTCCATATGTGGTTTGTGGAAAGATCACACATGCAATGACTCTAGTGGATCCATATGTGGTTTGTGAAAAGAACACACATGCAATGATATTGGTTGATCCATATGTGGTTTGCGAAAAGAACACGGTTGCAATGGCTCTAGTGGATCCATATGTGGTTTGTGGAAAGAACACACATGCAATGACATTGGTTGATCCATATGTGGTTTGTGACAAGAACAGACATGCAATTCCATTGTTTGAACCATGTGTGATTTGTGAAAAGAACACACATGCAATGAAATTTGTTGATCCATATGTGGTTTGTGAAAAGAACAAACATGAAATGACTCTGGTAGATCCATGTGTCGTTTGTGGAAAGAACATATATGCAATGGCATTGGTGGATCCATGTGTGGTTTGTGGAAAGAACACACATGCAATGACATTGATTGATCCATATGTGGTTTGTGAAAAGAACACACATGCAATTACTCTGGTGGATACATGTGTGGTTTGTGGAAAGAACACACATGCAATAACTCTGGTGGATCCATGTGTGGTTTGTGGAAAGAACACACATGCAATAACTCTGGTGGATCCATGTGTGGTTTGTGAAAAGAACACACATGCAATGACATTGGTTGATACATATGTGGGTTGTGAAAAGAACAAACATGCAATGATTCTAGTGTTGGTTTTAGTATAAAAACACACATGCAATGACTCTAGTGGGTCCATCTGTGGTTTGTGAAAATAACACACATGCAATGACTCTGGTGGATCCATGTGTGGTTTGTGGAAAGAACATACATGCAATGTCATTGGTGGATCCATGTGTGGTTTGTGGAAAGAACACACATGCAATGACATTGGTTGATCCATATGTGGTTTGTGGTAAGAACACGTATGCAATGACTCTAGTGGATCCATATGTGGTTCATGAAAAAAACACATGCAATGAAATTGGTGGATACATGTGTGGTTTATGACAAGAACACACATGTAATGCCAATGGTTGATCCATGTGTGGTTTGTGAAAAGAACACACATGCAATGACATTTTTTGACCCATGTGTGGTTTGTGAAAAGAACACACATGCAATGAATCTGGTGGATCTATGTGTGGTTTGTGGAAAAAACATACATGCAATGACATTGGTGGATCCATGTGTGGTTTGTGGAAAGAACACACATGCAATGACATTGGTTGATCCATATGTGGTTTGTGACAACAACACACATGCAATTACTCTGGCGGATATATTTGTGGTTTATCATTACAAGAACACACATGCAATGGCATTGGTGGATCCATGTGTGCTTTGTGGAAATAACACACATGCAATGACATTGGTTGATCCATATGTGGTTTGTGACAATAACACCTATGCAATGCCATTGGTTGATCCATGTGGTTTGTGGAAAAAACAGACATGCAATGACTCTGGTGGATCCATGTGTGGTTTGTGGAAGGAACATACATGAAATGACATTGGTTGATCCATATGTGGTTTGTGACAATAACACACATGCAATTCCATTGGTTTATCCATGTGGTTTGTGGAAAAAACACATATGCAATGACATTGGTTGATCCATGTGTGGTTTGTGGAAATAACATACATGCAATGGCATTGGTGGATCCATGAGTGGTTTGCGGAAAGAACACACAAGCAATGACATTTGTTGATCCATATGTGGTTTGTGAAAAGAACACACATGCAATGCCATTGGTTGATCCATGTGGTTTGTGGAAAAAACAGACATGCAATGACTCTGCTGGATCCTTATGTGATTTGTGGAAAGAACACATATGCAATGACTATAGTGCTGGTTTTAGTATAAAAAACACATGCAATGACTCTAGTGGGTCCATAAGATGTTTGTGAAAATAACAGACATGCAATGACTCTTGTGGATCCATATGTGGTTTGTGAAAAGAACACACATGCAATGACTCTAGTGGCTCCATATGTGGTTTGTGGAAAGAACATAAATGCAATGACTTTAGTGGATCCATATGTGGTTCATGAAAACAACACACATGAAATGACATTGGTGGATCCATATGGAAAGAACACACATGCAATTACATTTGTTTATCCATATGTGGTTTGTGAGAAGAACACACATGCAATTACTCAGGTGGATATATATGTGGTTTGTGAAAAGAACACACATGCAATGGCATTGGTGGATCCATGTGTGGTTTGTGGAAAGAACATACATGCCATGCCATTGGTTGATACATATGTGGTTTGTGACAATAACACACATACAATGCCATTGGTTGATCCATGTGGTTTGTCGAAAAAACAGACATGCAATGACTCTGGTGGATCCGTATGTGGTTCGTGAAAAGAACACACATGCAATGACATTGGTGGATCCATATGTGGTTTGTGGAAAGAACACACATGCAATGACATTGGTTGATCCATATGTGGTTTGTGAAAAGAACACACATGCAATTACTCTGGTGCATACATAGGTGGTTTGTGGAAAGAACACACATGCAATAGCATTGCTGGATCCTTGTGTGGTTCATGACAAGAACGCACATGCAATGACATTGGTTGATCAATATGTGGTTTGTGACACTAACACACATGCAAAGCCATTGGTTGGTCCATGTAGTTTGTGGAAAAAACATACATGCAATTACTCTGGTGGATACATGTGTGGTTTGTGGAAAGAACACACATGGAATGACTCTGGTGGATCAATGTGTGGTTTGTCAGAAGAACACACATGCAATGACTCTAGTGTTGGTTTTAGTATAAGAACACATATGCAATGACTCTAGTGGTTCCATATGTGGTTTGTGGAAAGATCACACATGTAGTGACTCTAGTGGATCCATATGTGGTTTGTGAAAAGAACACACATGCATTGATATTGGTTGATCCATATGTGGTTTGCGAAAAGAACAAACTTGCAATGGCTCTAGTGGATCCATATGTGGTTTGTGGAAAGAACACACATGCAATGACATTGGTTGATCCATATGTGGTTTGTGAGAAGAACAGACATGCGATTCCATTGTTTGAACCATGTGTGATTTGTGAAAAGAACACACATGCAATGACATTTGTTGATCCATATGTGGTTTGTGAAAACAACACACATGAAATGACTCTGGTGGATCCATGTGTCGTTTGTGGAAAGAACATATATGCAATGGCATTGGTGGATCCATGTGTGGTTTGTGGAAAGAACACACATGCAATGACATTGGTTGATCCATACGTGGTTTGTGAAAAGAACACACATGCAATTACTCTGGGGGATACATGTGTGGTTTGTGGAAAGAACACACATGCAATAACTCTGGTGGATCCATGTGTGGTTTGTGAAAAGAACACACATGCAATGACATTGGTTGATCCATATGTGGGTTGTGAAAAGAACACACATGCAATGATTCTAGTGTTGGTTTTAGTATAAAAACACACATGCAATGACTCTAGTGGGTCCATATGTGGTTTTTGAAAATAACACACATGCAATGACTCTGGTGGATCCATGTGTGGTTTGTGGAAAGATAATACATGCAATGTCATTGGTGGATCCATGTGTGGTTTGTGGAAAGAACACACATGCCATGACATTGGTTGATCCATATGTGGTTTGTGGTAAGAACATATATGCAATGACTCTAGTGGATCCATATGTGGTTCATGAAAAAAACACATGCAATGACATTGGTGGATCCATGTGTGGTTTATGACAAGAACATACATGTAATGCCAATGGTTGATCCATGTGTGGTTTGTGAAAAGAACACACATGCAATGACATTTGTTGACCCATGTGTGGATTGTGAAAAGAACACACATGTAATGACTCTGGTGGATCCATGTGTGGTTTGTGGAAAAAACATACATGCAATGACATTGGTGGATCCATGTGTGGTTTGTGGAAAGAACACACATGCAATGACATTGGTTGATCCATATGTGGTTTGTGACAATAACACACATGCAATTACTCTGGTGGATATATTTGTGGTTTATCATTACAAGAACACACATGCAATGTCATTGGTGGATCCATGGATGGTTTGTGGAAAGAACACACATGCAATTACATTGGTTGGTCCATATGTGGTTTGTGAAAATAACACCCATGCAATGCCATTGGTTGATCCATGTGGTTTGTGGAAAAAACAAACATGCAAGGTCTCTGGTGGATCCATGTGTGGTTTGTGGAAAGAACATACATGAAATGACATTGGTTGATCCATATGTCGTTTGTGACAATAACACACATGCAATTCCATTGGTTGATCCATGTGGTTTGTGGAAAAAACAGATATGCAATGACATTGGCTGATCAGTGTGTGGTTTGTGGAAAGAACATACATGCAATGGCATTGGTGGATCCATGTGTGGTTTGTGGAAAGAACACACACGCAATGACATTTCTTGATCCATATGTGGTTTGTGAAAAGAACACACATGCAATGCCATTGGTTGATCCATGTGGTTTGTGGAAAAAACAGACATGCAATGACTCTGCTGGATCTTTATGTGGTTTGTGGAAAGAACATACATGCAATGAATATAGTGCTAGTTTTAGTATAAGAACACACATGCAATGACTCTAGTGGGTCCATATGTGGTTTGTGAAAAGAACAGACATGCAATGACTCTAGTGGATCCATATGTGGTTTCTGAAAATAACACACATGCAATGAGAGGTTGATCCATATGTGGTTTGTGAAAAGAACACACATGCAATGACTCTAGTGGATCCATATGTGGTTCATGAAAACAACACACATAAAATGACATTGGAGGATCCATATGGAAGGAACACACATGCAATGACATTTGTTGATCCATATGTGGTTTGTGAAAAGAACACATATGCAATTACTCTAGAGGATATATATGTGGTTTGTGGAAAGAACACACATGCAATGGCATTGGTGGATCCATGTGTGGTCTGTGGAAAGAACATACATGCAATGACATTGGTTGATCCATATGTGGTTTGTGACAATAACACACATAAAATGCCATTGGTTGATCCATGTGGTTTGTGGAACAAACAAACATGCAATGACTCTGGTGGATCCATGTGTGGTTTGTGGAAAGAACACACATGCAATGACTCTGGTGGATCCATGTATGGTTTGTGAAAAGAACACACATGCAATGACTCGAGTGGGTCCATATGTGGTTTCTGAAAATAACACACATGCAATGACTCTAGTGGATCCATACGTGGTTTGTGAAACAAACACACATGCAATGACATTGGTTGATACATATGTGGTTTGTGAAAAGAACACACATGCAATGACTCTAGTGGATCCATATGTGGTTTGTGGAAAGAACAAAGATGTAATGACTCTAGTGGATCGATATGTGGTTCATGAAAGGAACACACATGCAATGACATTGGTGGATCCATATGTGGTTTGTGGAAAGAACACACATGCAATGACATTGGTTGATCCATATGTGCTTTGTGAAAAGAACACACATGCAATTACTATGGTGGATACATATGTGGTTTGTGGAAAGAACACACATGCAATGGCATTGGAGGATCCATGTGTGGTTCATGACAAGAACACACATGAAATCACATTGGTTGATAAATATGTGGTTTGTGACACTAACACACATGAAAACCCATTGGTTTATCCATTTGGTTTGTGGAAAAAACATACATGCAATTACTCTGGTTGATACATGTGTGGTTTGTGGAAAGAACACACATGCAATGACTCTGGTGGATCAATGTGTGGTTTGTCAAAATAACACACATCCAATGACGATAGTGCTGGTTTCAGTATAAGAACACATATGCAATGACTCTAGTGGTTCCATATGTTGTTTGTGGAAAGATCACACATGCAATGACTCTAGTGGATCCATATGTGGTTTCTGAAAAGAACACACATGCAATGACATTGGTTGATCCATATGTGGTTTCTGAAAAGAACACACATGCAATTCCATTGTTTGAACCATGTGTGATTTGTGGAAAGAACACACATGCAATGACATTTGTTGATCCATATGTGGTTTGTGAAAAGAACACACATAAAATGACTCTGGTGGATCCATGTGTCGTTTGTGGAAAGAACATATATGCATTGGCATTGGTGGATCCATGTGTCGTTTGTGGATAGAACACACATGCAATGACATTGGTTGATCCATATGTGGTTTGTGAAAAGAACGCACATGCAATTACTCTGGTGGATACATGTGTGGTTTGTGGAAAGAACACACATGCAATAACTCTGGTGGATCCATGTGTGGTTTGTGAAATGAACACACATGCAATGACATTGGTTGATACATATGTGGGTTGTGAGAAGAACACACATGCAATGATTCTAGTGCTGGTTTTAGTATAAAAACACACATGCAATGACTCTATTGGGTCCATATGTGGTTTGTGAAAATAACACACATGCAATGACTCCGGTGGATCCATGTGTGGTTTGTGGAAAGAACATACATGCAATGTCATCGGTGGATCCATGTGTGGTTTGTGGAAAGAACACACATGCAATAACATTGGTTGATCCATATGTGGTTTGTCGTAAGAACACAGATGCAATGACTCTAGTGGATCCATATGTGGTTCATGAAAGAAAACACATGCAATGACATTGGTGGATCCATGTGTGGTTTATGACAAGAACACACATGTAATGCCAATGGTTGATCCATGTGTGGTTTGTGAAAAGAACACACATGCAATGACATTTGTTGACCCATGTGTGTTTTGTGAAAAGAACACACATGTAATGACTCTGGTGGATCCATGTGTGGTTTGTGGAAAAACATACATGCAATGCCATTGGTGGATCCATGTGTGGTTTGTGGAAAGAACACACATGCAATGACATTGGTTGATCCATATGTGGTTTGTGACAATAACACACATGTAATTACTCTGGTGGATACATTTGTGGTTTATCATTACAAGAACACATATGCAATGGCATTGGTGGATCCATGTGTGGTTTGTGGAAAGAACACACATGCAATGACATTGGTCGATCCATATGTGGTTTGTGACAATAATACCCATGCAATGCCATTGGTTGATCCATGTGGTTTGTGGAAAAAACAGACATGCAATGACTCTGGTAGATCCATGTGTGGTTTGTGTAAAGAACATACATGAAATGACATTGGTTTATCCATATGTGGTTTTTGACAATAACACACATGCAATGCCATTGGTTGATCCATGTGGTTTGTGGAAAAAACAGATATGCAATGACATTTGTTGATCCATGTGGGGTTTGTGGAAAGAACATACATGCAATGGCATTGGTGGATCCATGTGTGGTTTGTAGAAAGAACACACATGCAATGACATTTGTTGATCCATATGTGGTTTGTGAAAAAAACACAGATGCAATGCCATTGGTTGATCCATGTGGTTTGTGGAAAAAAGAGACATGCAATGACTCTGTTGAATCCTTATGTGGTTTGTGGAAAGAACACACATGCAATGACTATAGTGCTGGTTTTAGTATAAAAACACACAAGCAATGACTCTAGTGGGTCCATATGTGGTTTGTGAAGAGAACAGACATGGAATGACTCTAGTGGATCCATATGTGGTTTGTGAAAAGAACACACATGCAATGACATTGGTTGATCCATATGTGGTTTGTGAAAAGAACACACATGCAATGACTCTATTGGATCCATATGTGGTTTGTTGAAAGAACATAGATGCAATGACTTTAGTGGATCCATATGTGGTTCATGAAAACAACACACGTGACATGACATTGGTGGATCCATATGGAAAGAACACACATGCAATGACATTTGTTGATCCATATGTGGTTTGTGAAAAGAACACACATGCAATTACTCTGGTGGATATATATGTGGTTTGTGGAAAGAACACACATGCAATGGCATTGGTGGATCAATGTGTGGTTTGTGGAAAGAACATACATGCAATGACATTGGTTGATCCATATGTGGTTTGTGACAATAACACACATACAATTCCATTGGTTGATCCATGTGGTTTGCGGAAAAAACAGACATGCAATGACTCTGGTGGATCCATGTGTGGTTTGTGGAAAGAACATACATGCAGTGAATCTGGTGGATCCATGTGTGGTTTGTGAAAAGAACACACATGCAATGCCTCTAGTGCTGGTTTTAGTATAAAAACACACATGCAATGACTCTAGTGGGTCCATATGTGGTTTGTGAAAATAACACACATGCAATGACTCTAGTGGATCCACACGTGGTTTGTGAAACAAACACACATGCAATGACATTGGTTGATCCGTATGTGGTTTTTGAAAAAAAAACACAGATGCAATGACTCTAGTGGATCCATATGTGGTTTATGGAAAGAACACAAATGCAATGACTCTAGTGGATCCATATGTGGTTCATGAAAAGAACACACATGCAATGACATTGGTGGATCCATATGTGGTTTGTGGAAAGAACACACATGCAATGACATTGGTTGATCCATATGTGGTTTGTGAAAAGAACACACATGCAATTACTCTGGTGGATACATATGTGGTTTGTGGAAAGAACACACATGCAATTGCATTGGTGGATCCATGTATGGTTCATGACAAGAAAACATATGCAATGACATTGGTTGATCAATATGTGGCTCTTGTGACACTAACACACATGCAAAGCCATTGGTTGATCCATGTGGTTTGTGGAAAAACATACATGCAATTACTCTGGTGGATACATGCGTGGTTTGTGGAAAGAACACACATGCAATGACTCTGGTGGATCAATGTGTGGTTTGTCAAATGAACACACATGCAATGACTCCAGTGCTGGTTTTAGTATAAGAACACATATGCAATGACTCTAGTGGTTCCATGTGGTTTGTGGAAAGATCACACATGCAATGACTCTAGTGGTTCCATATGTGGTTTGTGGAAAGATCACACATCCAATGACTCTAGTGGAATCAGATGTGGTTTGTGAAAAGAACACACATGCAATGACATTGGTTGATCCATATGTGGTTTGTGAAAAGAACACAGTTGCAATGGCTCTAGTGAATCCATATGTGGTTTGTGGAAAGAACACACATGCAATGACATTGGTCGATCCATATGTGGTTTGTGACAGGAACACACATGCAATTCCATTGTTTGAACCATGTGTGGTTTGTGAAAAGAACACACATGAAATGACTCTGGTGGATCCATGTGTCGTTTGTGGAAAGAACATATATGCAATGGCATTGGTGGATCCATGTGTGGTTTGTGGAAAGAACACACATGCAATGACATTGGTCGATCCATATGTGGTTTGTGACAATAATACCCATGCAATGCCATTGGTTGATCCATGTGGTTTGTGGAAAAAACAGACATGCAATGACTCTGGTAGATCCATGTGTGGTTTGTGGAAAGAACTTACATGAAATGACATTGTTTTATCCATATGTGGTTTTTGACAATAACACACATGCAATGCCATTGGTTGATCCATGTGGTTTGTGGAAAAAACAGATATGCAATGACATTTGTTGATCCATGTGGGGTTTGTGGAAAGAACATACATGCAATGGCATTGGTGGATCCATGTATGGTTTGTGGAAAGAACACACATGCAATGACATTTGTTGATCCATATGTGGTTTGTGAAAAAAACACAGATGCAATGCCATTGGTTGATCCATGTGGTTTGTGGAAAAAAGAGACATGCAATGACTCTGTTGAATCCTTATGTGGTTTGTGGAAAGAACACACATGCAATGACTATAGTGCTGGTTTTAGTATAAAAACACACAAGCAATGACTCTAGTGGGTCCATATGTGGTTTGTGAAAAGAACAGACATGGAATGACTCTAGTGGATCCATATGTGGTTTGTGAAAAGAACACACATGCAATGACATTGGTTGATCCATATGTGGTTTGTGAAAAGAACACACATGCAATGACTCTATTGGATCCATATGTGGTTTGTTGAAAGAACATAGATGCAATGACTTTAGTGGATCCATATGTGCTTCATGAAAACAACACACGTGACATGAAATTGGTGGATCCATATGGAAAGAACACACATGCAATGACATTTGTTGATCCATATGTGGTTTTTGAAAAGAACACACATGCAATTACTCTGGTGGATATATATGTGGTTTGTGGAAAGAACACACATGCAATGACTCTGGTGGATCAATGTGTGGTTTGTCAAAATAACACACATCCAATGACGATAGTGCTGGTTTCAGTATAAGAACACATATGCAATGACTCTAGTGGTTCCATATGTTGTTTGTGGAAAGATCACACATGCAATGACTCTAGTGGATCCATATGTGGTTTCTGAAAAGAACACACATGCAATGACATTGGTTGATCCATATGTGGTTTCTGAAAAGAACACACATGCAATTCCATTGTTTGAACCATGTGTGATTTGTGGAAAGAACACACATGCAATGACATTTGTTGATCCATATGTGGTTTGTGAAAAGAACACACATAAAATGACTCTGGTGGATCCATGTGTCGTTTGTGGAAAGAACATATATGCATTGGCATTGGTGGATCCTTGTGTCGTTTGTGGAAAGAACACACATGCAATGACATTGGTTGATCCATATGTGGTTTGTGAAAAGAACGCACATGCAATTACTCTGGTGGATACATGTGTGGTTTGTGGAAAGAACACACATGCAATAACTCTGGTGGATCCATGTGTGGTTTGTGAAATGAACACACATGCAATGACATTGGTTGATCCATATGTGGGTTGTGAGAAGAACACACATGCAATGATTCTAGTGCTGGTTTTAGTATAAAAACACACATGCAATGACTCTATTGGGTCCATATGTGGTTTGTGAAAATAACACACATGCAATGACTCCGGTGGATCCATGTGTGGTTTGTGGAAAGAACATACATGCAATGTCATCGGTGGATCCATGTGTGGTTTGTGGAAAGAACACAGATGCAATAAGATTGGTTGATCCATATGTGGTTTGTCGTAAGAACACAGATGCAATGACTCTAGTGGATCCATATGTGGTTCATGAAAGAAAACACATGCAATGACATTGGTGGATCCATGTGTGGTTTATGACAAGAACACACATGTAATGCCAATGGTTGATCCATGTGTGGTTTGTGAAAAGAACACACATGCAATGACATTTGTTGACCCATGTGTGTTTTGTGAAAAGAACACACATGTAATGACTCTGGTGGATCCATGTGTGGTTTGTGGAAAAACATACATGCAATGCCATTGGTGGATGCATGTGTGGTTTGTGGAAAGAACACACATGCAATGACATTGGTTGATCCATATGTGGTTTGTGACAATAACACACATGTAATTACTCTGGTGGATACATTTATGGTTTATCATTACAAGAACACATATGCAATGGCATTGGTGGATCCATGTGTGGTTTGTGGAAAGAACACACATGCAATGACATTGGTCGATCCATATGTGGTTTGTGACAATAATACCCATGCAATGCCATTGGTTGATCCATGTGGTTTGTGGAAAAAACAGACATGCAATGACTCTGGTAGATCCATGTGTGGTTTGTGTAAAGAACATACATGAAATGACATTGGTTTATCCATATGTGGTTTTTGACAATAACACACATGCAATGCCATTGGTTGATCCATGTGGTTTGTGGAAAAAACAGATATGCAATGACATATGTTGATCCATGTGGGGTTTGTGGAAAGAACATACATGTAATGGCATTGGTGGATCCATGTGTGGTTTGTAGAAAGAACACACATGCAATGACATTTGTTGATCCATATGTGGTTTGTGAAAAAAACACAGATGCAATGCCATTGGTTGATCCATGTGGTTTGTGGAAAAAAGAGACATGCAATGACTCTGTTGAATCCTTATGTGGTTTGTGGAAAGAACACACATGCAATGACTATAGTGCTGGTTTTAGTATAAAAACACACAAGCAATGACTCTAGTGGGTCCATATGTGGTTTGTGAAGAGAACAGACATGGAATGACTCTAGTGGATCCATATGTGGTTTGTGAAAAGAACACACATGCAATGACATTGGTTGATCCATATGTGGTTTGTGAAAAGAACACACATGCAATGACTCTATTGGATCCATATGTGGTTTGTTGAAAGAACATAGATGCAATGACTTTAGTGGATCCATATGTGGTTCATGAAAACAACACACGTGACATGACATTGGTGGAGCCATATGGAAAGAACACACATGCAATGACATTTGTTGATCCATATGTGGTTTGTGAAAAGAACACACATGCAATTACTCTGGTGGATATATATGTGGTTTGTGGAAAGAACACACATGCAATGGCATTGGTGGATCAATGTGTGGTTTGTGGAAAGAACATACATGCAATGACATTGGTTGATCCATATGTGGTTTGTGACAATAACACACATACAATTCCATTGGTTGATCCATGTGGTTTGCGGAAAAAACAGACATGCAATGACTCTGGTGGATCCATGTGTGGTTTGTGGAAAGAACATACATGCAGTGACTCTGGTGGATCCATGTGTGGTTTGTGAAAAGAACACACATGCAATGCCTCTAGTGCTGGTTTTAGTATAAGAACACACATGCAATGACTCTAGTGGGTCCATATGTGGTTTGTGAAAATAACACACATGCAATGACTCTAGTGGATCCACACGTGGTTTGTGAAACGAACACACATGCAATGACATTGGTTGATTCGTATGTGGTTTTTGAAAAAAACACAGATGCAATGACTCTAGTGGATCCATATGTGGTTTATGGAAAGAACACAAATGCAATGACTCTAGTGGATCCATATGTGGTTCATGAAAAGAACACACATGCAATGACATTGGTGGATCCATATGTGGTTTGTGGAAAGAACACACATGCAATGACATTGGTTGATCCATATGTGGTTTGTGAAAAGAACACACATGCAATTACTCTGGTGGATACATATGTGGTTTGTGGAAAGAACACACATGCAATTGCATTGGTGGATCCATGTATGGTTCATGACAAGAAAACATATGCAATGACATTGGTTGATCAATATGTGGCTCTTGTGACACTAACACACATGCAAAGCCATTGGTTGATCCATGTGGTTTGTGGAAAAACATACATGCAATTACTCGTGGATACATGCGTGGTTTGTGGAAAGAACACACATGCAATGACTCTGGTGGATCAATGTGTGGTTTGTCAAATGAACACACATGCAATGACTCCAGTGCTGGTTTTAGTATAAGAACACATATGCAATGACTCTAGTGGTTCCATGTGGTTTGTGGAAAGATCACACATGCAATGACTCTAGTGGTTCCATATGTGGTTTGTGGAAAGATCACACATCCAATGACTCTAGTGGAATCAGATGTGGTTTGTGAAAAGAACACACATGCAATGACATTGGTTGATCCATATGTGGTTTGTGAAAAGAACACAGTTGCAATGGCTCTAGTGAATCCATATGTGGTTTGTGGAAAGAACACACATGCAATGACATTGGTCGATCCATATGTGGTTTGTGACAGGAACACACATGCAATTCCATTGTTTGAACCATGTGTGGTTTGTGAAAAGAACACACATGAAATGACTCTGGTGGATCCATGTGTCGTTTGTGGAAAGAACATATATGCAATGGCATTGGTGGATCCATGTGTGGTTTGTGGAAAGAACACACATGCAATGACATTGGTCGATCCATATGTGGTTTGTGACAATAATACCCATGCAATGCCATTGGTTGATCCATGTGGTTTGTGGAAAAAACAGACATGCAATGACTCTGGTAGATCCATGTGTGGTTTGTGGAAAGAACTTACATGAAATGACATTGTTTTATCCATATGTGGTTTTTGACAATAACACACATGCAATGCCATTGGTTGATCCATGTGGTTTGTGGAAAAAACAGATATGCAATGACATTTGTTGATCCATGTGGGTTTGTGGAAAGAACATACATGCAATGGCATTGGTGGATCCATGTATGGTTTGTGGAAAGAACACACATGCAATGACATTTGTTGATCCATATGTGGTTTGTGAAAAAAACACAAATGCAATGCCATTGGTTGATCCATGTGGTTTGTGGAAAAAAGAGACATGCAATGACTCTGTTGAATCCTTATGTGGTTTGTGGAAAGAACACACATGCAATGACTATAGTGCTGGTTTTAGTATAAAAACACACAAGCAATGACTCTAGTGGGTCCATATGTGGTTTGTGAAGAGAACAGACATGGAATGACTCTAGTGGATCCATATGTGGTTTGTGAAAAGAACACACATGCAATGACATTGGTTGATCCATATGTGGTTTGTGAAAAGAACACACATGCAATGACTCTATTGGATCCATATGTGGTTTGTTGAAAGAACATAGATGCAATGACTTTAGTGGATCCATATGTGGTTCATGAAAACAACACACGTGACATGACATTGGTGGATCCATATGGAAAGAACACACATGCAATGACATTTGTTGATCCATATGTGGTTTGTGAAAAGAACACACATGCAATTACTCTGGATATATATGTGGTTTGTGGAAAGAACACACATGCAATGGCATTGGTGGATCAATGTGTGGTTTGTGGAAAGAACATACATGCAATGACATTGGTTGATCCATATGTGGTTTGTGACAATAACACATACAATTCCATTGGTTGATCCAAGTGGTTTATGAAAAAATGTACATGCAATGACTCTGGTGGATCCATGTGTGGTTTGTGGAAAGAACATACATGCAGTGACTCTGGTGGATCCATGTGTGGTTTGTGAAAAGAACACACATGCAATGCCTCTAGTGCTGGTTTTAGTATAAGAACACACATGCAATGACTCTAGTGGGTCCATATGTGGTTTGTGAAAATAACACACATGCAATGACTCTAGTGGATCCACACGTGGTTTGTGAAACGAACACACATGCAATGACATTGGTTGATCCGTATGTGGTTTTTGAAAAAAAAACACAGATGCAATGACTCTAGTGGATCCATATGTGGTTTATGGAAAGAACACAAATGCAATGACTCTAGTGGATCCATATGTGGTTCATGAAAAGAACACACATGCAATGACATTGGTGGATCCATATGTGGTTTGTGGAAAGAACACACATGCAATGACATTGGTTGATCCATATGTGGTTTGTGAAAAGAACACACATGCAATTACTGTGGTGGATACATATGTGGTTTGTGGAAAGAACACACATGCAATTGCATTGGTGGATCCATGTATGGTTCATGACAAGAAAACATATGCAATGACATTGGTTGATCAATATGTGGCTCTTGTGACACTAACACACATGCAAAGCCATTGGTTGATCCATGTGGTTTGTGGAAAAACATACATGCAATTACTCTGGTGGATACATGCGTGGTTTGTGGAAAGAACACACATGCAATGACTCTGGTGGATCAATGTGTGGTTTGTCAAATGAACACACATGCAATGACTCCAGTGCTGGTTTTAGTATAAGAACACATATGCAATGACTCTAGTGGTTCCATGTGGTTTGTGGAAAGATCACACATGCAATGACTCTAGTGGTTCCATATGTGGTTTGTGGAAAGATCACACATCCAATGACTCTAGTGGAATCAGATGTGGTTTGTGAAAAGAACACACATGCAATGACATTGGTTGATCCATATGTGGTTTGTGAAAAGAACACAGTTGCAATGGCTCTAGTGAATCCATATGTGGTTTGTGGAAAGAACACACATGCAATGACATTGGTCGATCCATATGTGGTTTGTGACAGGAACACACATGCAATTCCATTGTTTGAACCATGTGTGGTTTGTGAAAAGAACACACATGAAATGACTCTGTGGATCCATGTGTCGTTTGTGGAAAGAACATATATGCAATGGCATTGGTGGATCCATGTGTGGTTTGTGGAAAGAACACACATGCAATGACATTGGTCGATCCATATGTGGTTTGTGACAATAATACCCATGCAATGCCATTGGTTGATCCATGTGGTTTGTGGAAAAAACAGACATGCAATGACTCTGGTAGATCCATGTGTGGTTTGTGGAAAGAACTTACATGAAATGACATTGTTTTATCCATATGTGGTTTTTGACAATAACACACATGCAATGCCATTGGTTGATCCATGTGGTTTGTGGAAAAAACAGATATGCAATGACATTTGTTGATCCATGTGGGGTTTGTGGAAAGAACATACATGCAATGGCATTGGTGGATCCATGTATGGTTTGTGGAAAGAACACACATGCAATGACATTTGTTGATCCATATGTGGTTTGTGAAAAAAACACAGATGCAATGCCATTGGTTGATCCATGTGGTTTGTGGAAAAAAGAGACATGCAATGACTCTGTTGAATCCTTATGTGGTTTGTGGAAAGAACACACATGCAATGACTATAGTGTTGGTTTTAGTATAAAAACACACAAGCAATGACTCTAGTGGGTCCATATGTGGTTTGTGAAAAGAACAGACATGGAATGACTATAGTGGATCCATATGTGGGTTGTGAAAAGAACACACATGCAATGACATTGGTTGATCCATATGTGGTTTGTGAAAAGAACACACATGCAATGACTCTATTGTATCCATATGTGGTTTGTTGAAAGAACATAGATGCAATGACTTTAGTGGATCCATATGGGCTTCATGAAAACAACACACGTGACATGAAATTGGTGGATCCATATGGAAAGAACACACATGCAATGACATTTGTTGATCCATATGTGGTTTGTGAAAAGAACACACATGCAATTACTCTGGTGGATATATATGTGGTTTGTGGAAAGAACACACATGCAATGGCATTGGTGGATCAATGTGTGGTTTGTGGAAAGAACATACATGCAATGACATTGGTTGATCCATATGTGGTTTGTGACAATAACACACATACAATTCCATTGGTTGATCCATGTGGTTTGCGGAAAAAACAGACATGCAATGACTCTGGTAGATCCATCTGTGGTTTGTGGAAAGAACATACATGCAGTGACTCTGGTGGATCCATGTGTGGTTTGTGAAAAGAACACACATGCAATGCCTCTAGTGCTGGTTTTAGTATAAGAACACACATGCAATGACTCTAGTGGGTCCATATGTGGTTTGTGAAAATAACACACATGCAATGACTCTAGTGGATCCATACGTGGTTTGTGAAACGAACACACATGCAATTACATTGGTTGATTCGTATGTGGTTTTTGAAAAAAACACAGATGCAATGACTCTAGTGGATCCATATGTGGTTTATGGAAAGAACACAAATGCAATGACTCTAGTGGATCCATATGTGGTTCATGAAAAGAACACACATGCAATGACATTGGTGGATCCATATGTGGTTTGTGGAAAGAACACACATGCAATGACATTGGTTGATCCATATGTGGTTTGTGAAAAGAACACACATGCAATTACTGTGGTGGATACATATGTGGTTTGTGGAAAGAACACACATGCAATTGCATTGGTGGATCCATGTATGGTTCATGACAAGAAAACATATGCAATGACATTGGTTGATCAATATGTGGCTCTTGTGACACTAACACACATGCAAAGCCATTGGTTGATCCATGTGGTTTGTGGAAAAACATACATGCAATTACTCTGGTGGATACATGCGTGGTTTGTGGAAAGAACACACATGCAATGACTCTGGTGGATCAATGTGTGGTTTGTCAA
This sequence comes from Avena insularis, assembly GCA_023614405.1. Lineage (NCBI taxonomy): Eukaryota > Viridiplantae > Streptophyta > Magnoliopsida > Poales > Poaceae > Avena > Avena insularis. The sequence goes on from CM042688.1 coordinate 247,213,362, forward strand.
ATGAACACACATGCAATGACTCCAGTGCTGGTTTTAGTATAAGAACACATATGCAATGACTCTAGTGGTTCCATGTGGTTTGTGGAAAGATCACACATGCAATGACTCTAGTGGTTCCATATCTGGTTTGTGGAAAGATCACACATCCAATGACTCTAGTGGAATCATATGTGGTTTGTGAAAAGAACACACATGCAATGACATTGGTTGATCCATATGTGGTTTGTGAAAAGAACACACTTGCAATGGCTCTAGTGAATCCATATGTGGTTTGTGGAAAGAACACACATGCAATGACATTGGTCGATCCATATGTGGTTTGTGACAGGAACACACATGCAATTCCATTGTTTGAACCATGTGTGGTTTGTGAAAAGAACACACATGAAATGACTCTGGTGGATCCATGTGTCGTTTGTGGAAAGAACATATATGCAATGGCATTGGTGGATCCATGTGTGGTTTGTGGAAAGAACACACATGCAATGACTCTGGTGGATCAATGTGTGGTTTGTCAAAATAACACACATCCAATGACTCTAGTGGATCCAAATGTGGTTTGTGAAAAGAACACACATGCAATGACATTGGTTGATCCATATGTGGTTTGTGAAAAGAACACAGTTGCAATGGCTCTAGTGAATCCATATGTGGTTTGTGGAAAGAACACACATGCAATGACATTGGTTGATCCATATGTGGTTTGTGACAGGAAAACACATGCAATTCCTTTGTTTGAACCATGTGTGGTTTGTGAAAAGAACACACATGAAATGACTCTGGTGGATCCATGTGTCGTTTGTGGAAAGAACATATATGCAATGGCATTGGTGGATCCATGTGTGGTTTGTGGAAAGAACACACATCCAATGACATTGGTTGATCCATATGTGTTTTGTGAAAAGAACAGACATGCAATTACTCTGGTGGATACATGTGTGGTTTGTGGAAAGAACACACGTGCAATAACTCTGGTGGATCCATGTGTGGTTTGTGAAAAGAACACACATGCAATTACTCTGGTGGATACATGTGTGGTTTGTGGAAAGAACACACGTGCAATAACTCTGGTTGATCCATATGTGGGTTGTGAAAAGAACACACATGCAATGATTCTAGTGCTGGTTTTAGTATAAAAACACACGTGCAATGACTCTAGTGGGTCCATATGTGGTTTGTGAAAATAACACACATGCAATGACTCTAGTGGATCCATACGTGGTTTGTGAAACGAACACACATGCAATGACATTGGTTGATCCATATGTGGTTTTTGAAAAGAACACACATGCAATGACTCTAGTGGATCCATATGTGGTTTGTGGAAAGAATACAGATGCAATGACTCTAGTGGATCCATATGTGGTTCAGGAGAAGAACACACATGCAATGACATTGGTGGATCCATATGTGGTTTGTGGAAAGAACGCACATGCAATGACATTGGTTGATCCATATGTTGTTTGTGAAAAGAACACGCATGCAATGAAATTGGTTGATCCATGAGGTTTGTGGAAAAAATAGACATGCAATGACTGGTGGATCCATATGTGGTTTGTGGAAAGAACACACATGCAATGACATTGGTTGATCCATATGTGGGTTGTGAAAAGAACACACATGGAATGACTCTAGTGCTGGTTTTTGTATAAGAACACACATGCAATCACTCTAGTCGGTCCATATGTTGTTTGTGAAAAGAACACACATGAAATGACTCTAGTGGATCCATATGTGCTTTGTGAAAAGAACACACATGCAATGAGATTGGTTGATCCATATGTGTTTTGTGAAAAGAATACACATGTAATGACTCTAGTGAATCCACATGTGGTTTGTGGAAAGAGCACAGATGCAATGCCTCTAGTGGATCCATATGTGGTTCATGAAAATAACAAACATGCAATGACATTGGTGGATCCATATGTGGTTTGTGGAAAGAACACACATGCAATGACATTGTTTGATCCATATGTGGTTTGTGAAAAGAACACACATGCAATTACTCTGGTGGATACATATGTGGTTTGTGGAAAGAACACACATGCAATGGCATTGGTGGATCCATGTGTGGTTCATGACAAGAATACACATGCAATGACATTGGTTGATCAATATGTAGTTTGTGACACTAACACACATGTAAAGCCATTGGTTGATCCATTGGTTTGTGGAAAAAACATACATGCAATTACTCTGGTGGATACATGTGTGGCTTGTGGAAATAACACACATGCAATGACTCTGGTGGATCAATGTGTGGTTTGTGAAAAGAACACATATGCAATGACTCTAGTGCTGGTTTTAGTATAAGAACACATATGCAATGACTCTAGTGGTTCCATATGTTGTTTGTGGAAAGATCACACAACCAATGACTCTAGTGGATCCATATGTGGTTTGTGAAAAGAACACACATGCAATGACATTGGTTGATCCATATGTGGTTTGTGAAAAGAACACAGTTGCAATGGCTCTAGTGGATCCATATGTGGTTTGTGGAAAGAACACACATGCAATGAGATTGGTTGATCCATATGTGGTTTGTGACAAGAACACACATGCAATTCCATTGTTTGAACCATGTGTGGTTTGTGAAAAGAACACACATGCAATGACATTTGTTGATACATGTGTGGTTTGTGAAAAGAACACACATGAAATGACTCTGGTTGATCCATGTGTGGTTTGTGGGAAGAGCATATATGCAATGGCATTGGTGGATCCATGTGTGGTTTGTGGAAAGAACACACATGCAATGACATTGGTTGATCCATATGTGGTTTATGAAAAGAACACACATGCAATTACTCTGGTGGATACATAGGTGGTTTGTGGAAAGAACACACATGCAATGGCATTGCTGGATCCATGTGTGGTTCATGACAAGAACACACATGCAATGACATTGGTTGATCAATATGTGGTTTGTGACACTAACTCACATGCAAAGCCATTGGTTGGTCCATGTGGTTTGTGGAAAAAACATACATGCAATTACTCTGGTGGATACATGTGTGGTTTATGGAAAGAACACACATGCAATGACTCTGGTGGATCAATGTGTGGTTTGTCAAAAGAACACACATGCCATGACTATAGTGTTGGTTTTAGTATAAGAACACATATGCAACGACTCTAGTGGTTCCATATGTGGTTTGTGGTAAGAACACACATGCAATAACTCTGGTGGATCCATGTGTGGTTTGTGAAAAGAACACACATGCAATGACATTGGTTGATCCATATGTGAGTTGTGAAAAAAACACACATGCAATTACTCTAGTGCTAGTTTTAGTATAAGAAGACACATGAAATGACCCTAGTGGGTCCATATGTGGTTTGTGAAAATAGCACACATGCAATGACTCTGGTGGATACATATGTGGTTTGTGGAAAGAACACACATGCAATTGCATTGGTGGATCCATGTATGGTTCATGACAAGAACACATATGCAATGACATTGGTTGATCAATATGTGGTTTGTGGTAAGAACACACATGTAATGCCATTGGGTGATCCATGTGTGGTTTGTGAAAAGAACAGACATGCAATGACATTTGTTGATCCATGTGTGGTTTGTGAAAATAACACACATCCAATGACTCTAGTGGATCCATGTGTGGTTTGTGGAAAGAACATACGTGCAATGACTCGAGTGGGTCCATATGTGGTTTCTGAAAATAACACACATGCAATGACTCTGGTGGATCCACACGTGGTTTGTGAAACGAACACACATGCAATGACATTGGTTGATCCATATGTGGTTTGTGAAATGAACACATATGCAATGACTCTGGTGGATCCATATGTGGTTTGTGGAAAGAACACAGATGCAATGACTCTAGTGGATCCATATGTGGTTCATGAAAAGAACACACATGCAATGACATTGGTGGATCTATATGTGGTTTGTGGAAAGAACACACATGTAATGACATTGGTTGATCCATATGTGGTTTGTGAAAAGAACACACATGCAATTACTCTGGTGGATACATATGTGGTTTGTGAAAAGAACACACATGCCATGACTCTAGTGGATGCATATGTGGTTTGTGAAAAGAACACACATGCAATGACTCTAGTGGATCCATATGTTGTTTGTGAAAAGAACACACATGCAATGACTCTAGTGGATCCATGTGTGGTTCATGAAAACAACACTCATGCAATGACTCTAGTGGATTAATGACCCTCAAGTATAGGGGTGTATCGTAGTATTTTCGAGGGAAGTGAAACCCAACTTATTGATTCGATACAAGGGGAGCCAAAGAATATTTATAAGCCTTAGCAACTGAGTTGTCAATTCAGCTGCACGTGGAAACAATCTTGCTCACAGCAGTTTATCAGTAGCAATAGTTTTGTAGTAGCAATAGTAAAGTAACAGTAGTAGTAAAAGTGAAGACAATAGTAACAATTGCAGCAAACAGTAGGATTAAAGCGCGGTAGGCACAGGGACGGATGGACGGGCGTTGCATGGACAAGACAATTCATATACCAATCAGAACGTAGGGAATTTGCAGATAAATAAGATAAAGCATCCAAGTACTAAATAATCCTAGGCATGTGTTCCTTATATAGTCATACGTGCTCGCAATGAGAACTTGCACAACATCTTTTGTCCTGCCAGCCCATTTGCAGCGGGGCCTCAACGGAACTACTGGCAATTAAGGTGCTCCTTTTAATAGAGCACCGGAGCAAAGCATTAACACTCCATGAACACATGTGTTCCTCACATCAAATCCATTCCCTCCGGTTATCCTGATTTCTGTCACTTCGGGGCCTTTGGTTCCGGAAAACAACGTGTGTATACAACTTGCAGGTAAAACCATAAACAATACTATCATAATGAATCAATAACATGTTCAGATCTGAAATCATGGCACTCGGGCCCTAGTGACAAGCATTAAGCATAACAAGTTGCAACAAAGTCAAAAAGCACTGATAATAGATACTAGGAACCATGCCCTAACAATCCGATGCCATTACATGAACGATCTCATCCAATCCCTACCATCCCCATAGCCTACAGCGGGGTATTACTCACTCATAGATGGGGGAAACATGTTTGGTCGATGGAGAAGCGATGATGATGATGATGATGGCGATGATCTCCTCCAATTACCCGTCCCGACAGGGTGCCAGAACGGAGTTTCTAGTTCCGAATTGCAGAATCTGGTGGTGACGGCGTAGAGGAACTCTTTCTGAAAAACGTTGAACCCCCTTTGGCTTTTAGGTCAAGTGGCAACTTATAGGTGAAGAGGGAGACCGAGGGGGTGCCTGGGGCGGCCATACCACCCCCTGGCGTGGCCAGGCCTAGCCCGCACGGCCAGGTGGTGTGGCCAGACCCCAGCCCCTCTCCGTCTCGTATTTTGGCTCCTTGAGTCTTCTGGTGAAATAGGATTTTTGGCATATTTTCCGGGATTTTTCCTGATAGTTGATTTTCTGCAGAAAAACTAGACACCAAGGTAATTCTGCTGAAAACAGCGTTTGTCCATGTTAGTTGTATCCAAATCACACAAGTTTAGAGGAAAAACAATAGCAAAAGTGTTCGGGAAAGTAGATACGTTTTGGACGTATCAACTCCCCCAAGCTTAGCTTATTGCTTGTCCTCAAGCAATTCAGTTGAAAATTGTGTGCGATAAAAGAAACTTTCATGAACACATTTGCTTCATATGATGTATATATTCTCAGCACGTGATTAACTACTTAGGCAATTCACAATAGAGAGTATGCAACTAAGTTTACTTACAAGTCATTGCAAGCTAAGAAGAGATTCTAGCTCAAAAATAATAAGTAGCATGAAACATAAACATAAGCAACATTGTAATGTTCATAAAAAGGTATGATAGAGTGGTATCTCACTTGCCTTTGATTGTAGAGCAAACATAAATGCCAAGGCACCTCTGAAGTTCAAGTGAAGACTAGAAGTAAAGATATCAAAGATACAAGCATCAAAGTCATAACGCAAATAATCAAGTTTTGAGAAAAGCATATTACACTAAGAATGACAACTATGCTCCCAAGAAAGTGCTCATAGAATATGTGGAGACTCAACAAGGAAATGAAAAGGTTTTGAATAGTTTGAAAGGCTTCCAAATGCTGAAAGTATGGTACTCATTAGCGTTGAGCTCGCATTGCCCCTATCATAAGCATCTTTAAATGGTTAAGGTTAAAGTGACACAACTAAGAGGATATGCTTGACAAGTTATAAGTTAAAATCTCATGCCCCTTACTTACGAATACCGGACCTCATGCTACTCAACTTCAGTCACAAGTAAGCTCTTGTCATTGTAAGTACATATGTATCATAGAGAACCGTACGGGTACCCTTGCACATTATCTGAGCTATCCCATAATCAAAATGACAAGGCAAGCAGACAATGAGCATCTCAGCGATCTTTTTATTTGCTATTTTCATAGGTTTTTATTGAGGATGCTTCATAGAATGCTCATTATGGTTATGCTGGAAGTTTCCACCATGATTAGGCATGGCTTAGGCTAGCGGCCCAAGCTATTCTCTAACACATATATAGACTCCATGATCTCACAAGTTCCCCTTTTATTTCACACCGTTGGGATCCATAAGCAAAAGAATCATGATTTCAACGAGGTACAAAGTACCCATGCAATGTTGAAAGCGTTCCCCATGATACATGGTTCTGCTAACTTCAACTTATAAAGCGCAAGCACATACGCAACAAAGATGGACACAATGGTTCAATATTATTAAGTGCAAGAAAGTAAAGTGTGCCATCAAGTTCATGAGATCCTTACTAACTAACTTCCTCATAACAATCAAACATTTTATTCGGAAGAAAACAGGGCATACTAAGCATGCACGGAATAACAAATGATGCTAATAGGTAGGTATGGTGGACACTTTTGGCAATATTTGGTTTTAGGGAGTTGGAAACACGAGTAAAGCTTATACTCAGTGCAGGTGAAGGCTAGCAATAGTAAGGGAGAGACAAACGAAAGAGCCATAACTGTCATAATCATGCTTGCAACAAAACAGGACTAATCATGGCATGAAAGTGATTCAAGACCCCTGAGGCAAAATAATTCATCGAGGCTTAACTGATTATTGTTTCAGTCATATGCATGCATGAACATGTGCCAAGTCAATTCAAGTGAAATATTTAGAGGAGGATACCACAGTGTCATACCAAGTTATGAATAGAGCAATGCAATCAAACATTCATATGACATGCTATAAATTATTAGCGAGCTGGAGCTAATCATAAGAAAGCAAGAACTACTAAGCATCCATAAATAACATACACCCTTCATGAACAGGCTAAGCATGCCACAATGACGAGTATATGTACAAAAATGAAAACAAATAGAGTTCATTACCAGCCTCTTACCACACCTCAAGTTATCATTAATCCTCATTATTGCCCTTCACTTGTGTAGCTTGAATAATAACATGAAACCAAATTCCACTGAGGACTGCTGAACCCTGCAACAAACTCACAAAAGCAAAGAAGAACAACAAATATTTTTGGTGTTTTTGATTTTTAAAAGCAAGAACCAGAAAGGAAGAACAAGCAAAGCAAAATCTTTTTGCGTTTTTCGAATAATTCAAACAAAGCAAAAAGGGAAAAGCCAACCAAGGCAGAAAGAAGAAGAAGCAAATAAAGAGAAACAATAGAAATATTTTTGGTCTTTTTGTGTTTTAGGAAGCAAAAACAAAGAGAGAACAAAAACTAAAAAGAGAACAAAACATGAATATACAAAGTATCGACGAAACATGATATGGAGATGAGTGTGATGTCGGTATACCTCCCCCCAAGCTTAGGATTTTGGCCTAAGTGGGTATCAATCCCAAGCTGGCCAAGATGGAGCGCCTATGTAGTACGGTGAGGAGGTGCCCTCGTCCTGGTGCGAGCTCAAGGACGCCCTACCGTAGTGTGCAAAGTAATCGTAAGCGGGCACATCCTCCTGGTGTTGTCTGTGGAAGCCAAGCAAGCGGAGCTACTCGTCCACCTCCTCCTTGGAGTGCGACCACGGCCTCCTGTGAACACTGAAAAAAGTAGATTGCAGCAAAGGAATTTCCCTTTCATCCCCGTCAGTAAACAACATCCTGTATACTAAATTATCCATATCAGAGTCAGAAGTGACGAAGTGATGTGTTTTCATGGCAGCAAGATCAAGCCTTTGTGGTGCCAATATAGTGTCATTAGGATCCACAGAAAGCTCTAACATAGTAACCATGCGTGAAGCAATAATGCCCCCATAAATAGGCCCCCTAGCTGCTAGGCGGCGAGCAATGAGAGAGCCTAGATTGTACCGAGTATCATTATTAAGTGCAGCAGCGAGGAAGGCTAAATGATAATTGGAGATATTACTCCTATTCTCCCTACCAAGAATGCTAGTAGGAAGATAATAAGCAAAGTATCTAAGAGCTGGGAGTTGGATGTTTCTTATCTTCCTTGCTTGCTGTCATCATTCGTCACACCTCGATAGAGCTCCAGCAAATCAGTGGGTCGCCCTTGGATCTTCTTCATGGTCCCTGTCATGCTTATACCTATAATGCTGCAAAATCTTTCGAATGGCATGGTAAACGGAAGATTATAAATTCTGAAAGAAACAGTTGACTGATAGGGGTGTTAGTGAAAACGAAACTCTCAACGGAATTTTTGGTGAGCACGTCTCACTCTCATCTTCCATGTATGAGGTCAAACCGACCCTCTGAACCAATATAAGAAATCATCGAGGATCCCTGCAGCTTGCAAGAAGGTATAACAAGGAAAAGTAGATGGGTGAGCATCCCCCTCATCTCCTTCATTGCCAAACCATGGTGCAATGAGATCTCCATTATATGAAGGCCTAAACTGAGATGCTGATCTTGAGGGCCTTGACCTCCTAGGTGTGTCCCTCTCAAATATTTCTCCAAAGGTGTGGTTGTTCATCTTTGATATTCTGAAATTTAAACATCCATTACACAAGTGATTGAAAGTGAAAATATAATGTAGGGAACTATTCATAGGGACTTGTAAGAGGCCTAAACATGCATCAAAACAATATCTCTAAGCATTGAACAAGTTTACAATCTCTCATAACCTGTCACCTACAGCAGCAAAATACTCAAGATATAAACCACTAAACACAAATCTACTTGGACAAGCGGAGGAGTCACATACCAGAGAACAAATGCTCCAAATTTCAGCAGCAAAGATGGGCTGAGCAAGGAGATCGAAAAATCATGGGAAAGAACAGCAAGAACGCGATTTCGAGCAATGAACTAATGTTTTCTCGGGAGATAGAAGAAAGTGGGAAGTGAGAGAGTGAGTGGAGGGCCAGGGGTGGCCCACACCATGGCCAGGCGCGCCCTTGGGCTGGCCACACCACCAGGTGGTGTGCCTGCCTGGTGGGCCCCCCTGGTGCTCTCCAGGCACTCCTCTGCCCCTTTTTTCACGTAAAAATTTAATATGAACTTTCTAGAATTTTTCAAGACACTTTATTTTTGAGCAATTTTGAGGTATAGATGAATGATTTTCTGACAGAAAAAAGTTTTTGGAATGATGCAATGACAAAACAAAACTAAACTCTAGTAGTTCTAAGACACCCTAACATGCAAGCAACTAACAACAGAAAAGTAAGCTAAACGAAAGCAAAACTAAAATGGATAGAATAAAAGTAAGCAAGGATAATCATGGTGAAAACATTGTTTTGTTCATTGAAATCCTTTTGTTAACAAGGTTGATCAGGTCTTGTTACCAAAACAATTCTATATGAAACAAAACTTTGTATTCTGCTAATGATTATGTTACCTCAACCTTGATAGCAATGGTCCCAATCATAATAGTTTCATATCTTTCTCTTGGTATGGGACAATATATTTCTCCAACTTGAATGCCCTCAACATGTTCAATTGAATTCAAACCATAAGTCCTATCAATCTTCTTGGGGAAATAGACAATATGTTCCTTGTCATTAACATTGAAAGTCACCTTTCCTTGATTACAATTAATAACAGCTCCTGTAGTATTAAGAAAAGGTCTCCCAAGAATAATAGATATAGTATCATCTTCAGGCATTTCAAGCACAACAAAATCAGTTAATATCAAACAATTATGAGCCACTTGAACAGGTACATCCTCACATATACCAACAGGAATAGTAGTAGATTTATCAGCCATTTGCAAAGATATATCAGTTGGTATTAGTTTTTCCAGTTGAAGTCTCTTATAAAGAGAAAAAGGCATAACACTAACTCCTACTCCCAAATCACACAAAGCAGTTCTAACATAACTATTTTTAATAGAGCACGGGATAGTTGGAATCCCTGAGTCTCCAAGTTTATTTGGAACCTTACCATTAAAGGAATAATTAGCAGGGAAAGTAGAGTTTTCTTCATTAGGGATCTTCCTTTTATTCGAGACAATATCCTTCATATACATTGAATAAGGAGGCAATTTAATAGCATCAGTCAAAGGAATTTGCAAGAATAAAGGTTTCATCCATTCACAAAACTTATTATAGTGTTCATCTTCCTTTGACTTGTGTTTCTTATCAGGGAAAGGCATAGGTTTTTGGACCCAAGGTTCTCTTTCACTACCATGTTTCTCAGCAACAAAATCTTCTTTAGTGTATTTAGTATTCTTAGTGTGCTTTTCAGGTTCTTCTTCAATTTTTTGTTTATCCGGAACATCATTTTCTTCATTACCACTTTCAGTTTCAGCATCAGAGATAGATATACTATTAGGATCTTTAGCAGGTTCAGAAGGTTCTACAATAGTTTTATGTTTCTTCTTTATTTTCTTAGGAGTAGTACCACTATTTTCAACTCGTTGAGAATCCTGCTCAATTGTTTTAGGATGCCCCTCAGGATATAGAGGATCCTGGGTAGCAGCACCACTTCTAGTTCTAATTTCATAAGCATGTTTTTCTTTAGCAGCATTAACTAGCAAGTCTTTTTGCACTTTAATAAGCTGATCAATTTGAGTTTGAACCATTTGAAAATGTTTAACAAGCATTTTAGCATCATTAGAGGTTCTTTCCACAATATCCTTCAACTCAACAATAGCTCTAGTGTTTTCCATCAAATGATTGTGCACCCTTTTATTAAAATTATCTTGCTTAACTATAAAAACATCAAATTCTTCTAAGCATTGATCGGGAGGTTTAGAGTAAGGGATATCACATTCATCAAAATGTTGGAGAGAGTGTACCTCAATAGTGTATGAGTGGGGAATTGGCTTACATAATTCTTCTATAGGAGGTAAATTCTTGACATCTACAACATTAATTCCCTTCTCCTTAAGACATTTCTTAGCTTCCTTCATCACTTCATCATTTAGTTTAATAACTCACCTCTTCTTTGATGTTGGTATAGGCGCAGGAATAGTTGGTTCAGGTATAGTTGTCTCAGGTATAGCTGATTCAGGAGTAGTCTAGTCTTCATAATTCTTGCTTATTTTAACCATTAATTCCTCAGCTTCCTTGGGAGTCCTATTCCTGAAAACACAATTAGCACAACTATCCAGGTATGTCCTACATTCTTCAGTTAGTCCATTAGAAAATATATCAAGAAGCTCATTCTTAGGTAATGGAGATCCAGCCTGTCTATGAATCAAAGCACAAAACCTTGCCCATGATTCAGGCAATATCTCTTTTTCTCCTTGTTTAAAATCAAAAAGTTCCTGCAAAATAGCATGTCTAGCACTAGGAGCAAAATATTTCTGCAGGAAAGTACTAATCAAGCAATCCGGGCTATCAATAGATCCAGGAGGTAAATTATTAAACCAAGTTTTAGCTTCTCCTTTCAATGAAAAAGGGAAATTTTTAGCAACAAAATAGGTGCGCATCTTAATATCATCAGAAAATAGGCCACTCATGGTAGAAATCTCAGTCATATGTGCTACCGCACTTTCAGTCTTAGTCCCACAAGAAGGTTCTTTCTCAACAATAGCTATGTAAGATAGATCAAAAGAGAAATCATAATCCTTATCTTTAATGTTTATGGGAGTTGCAGCAAACTTAGCATTAGGAGAAAATTTGGGTTTTATAGTACGCCTCTCAAGTCATGGATGTTTTGACATTCTTTAATAAATTCATTGGTCATCTCTATATAACCGTCTTCGATATCATAGCTCTCTCTAGACTCAAGTGAACTGACAGGTGTAGTAGTGTCTTCATTAGGAGTTTTAGTATTTCTAGCTATAGATCTAGCAATCGTAGCATCTAGGAAAGGACCTAATGAACCAATCTTATCAAGCACAGTAGAAGAAACATCATAAGTATCAGAAGTTTCAGATTCATCAGTAGTAGCAGTGTGTGTAGCATGTGTATGTGGTGGTGTAAGGAGCATACTCATAACAGACGGTGAATCAAGAGCAACCGAGGTGTTCAGAACCGTACCTCTCCTTGTAGTGGATGGTAAAATAGGAACCTTTCCATCACGAGACTTACCCATGATGGATGGATGGCAGCGAACAATAGTGATTCCAAGTGGACTTGATAAATAAAGCTATGCTCCCCGGCAACGGCGCCAGAAAATAGTCTTGATGACCCTCAAGTATAGGGGGTGTATCGCAGTATTTTCGAGGGAAGTGAAACCCAATTTATTGATTCGACACAAGGGGAGCCAAAGAATATTTATAACCCTTAACAACTGAGTTGTCAATTCAGCTGCACCTAGAAACAATCTTGCTCACAGCAGTTTATCAGTAGCAACAGTTTTGTAGTAGCAATAGTAAAGTAACACTAGTAGTAAAAGTAAAGACAGTAGTAACAATTGCAGCAAACAGTAGGATTAAAGTGTGGTAGGCACAAGGATGGATAGACGGGTGTTGCATGGACAAGCCAATTTATATAGCAATCAGAATGCAGGGCATTTGCAGATAAATAAGATAAAGCATCCAAGTACTAAATAATCCTAGGCATGTGTTCCATATATAGTCATACATGCTCACACTGAGAACTTGCACAAGATCTTTTGTCCTGCCAGCTCGTTTGCAGCGGGGCCTCAAGGTAACTACTGGCAATTAAGGTGCTCCTTTTAATAGAGCACCAGAGCAAAGCATTAACACTCCGTGAACACATGTGATCCTCACATCAAAGCCATTCCCTCTGGTTATCCCGATTTCTGTCACTTCGGGGCCTTTAGTTCCGGACAACCATGTGTGTATACAACTTGCAGGTAAGACCATAAACAATACTATCACAATGAATCAATAACATGTTTAGATCTGAAATCATGGCACTCGGGCCCTAGTGATAAGCATTAAGCATAACAAGTTGCAACAAAGTCAAAAAGCAGTGATAATAGATACTAGGCACCATGCCCTAACAATCCGATGCCATCACATGAAGGGTCTCATCCAATACCTACCATCCCCATAGCCTACAGTAGGGGATTACTCACTCATAGATGGGGGAAACATGGATGGTGGATGGAGAAGCGATGGTGATGATGATGGCGATGATCTTCTCCAATTCCCCGTCCTAGCAGGGTGCCAGAACGGAGTTTCTGGTTCCGAATCGCAAAATCTGGTGGTGGCGGTGCAGCGGAAATCTTTCTAGAAAAACGTCGAACCCCCTTTGGCTTTTAGGTCAAGAGGCAACTCATAGGTGAAGAGGGAGACCGAGGGGGTGCACAGGCGGCCACCACCCTGGCGCTGCCAGGCCATCCTGTGTCAGGTCTTGTGTCAGGTCCCCTCTCCGTCTCGTATTCCGGCTCCTTGAGTCTTCTGGTGAAATAGGATTTTTGGCATATTTTCCGGGATTTTTCCTAATAGTTGATTTTCTGCACAAAAACTACACACCAAGGTAATTCTGCTGAAAACAACATTAGTCCATGTTAGTTGTATCCAAATCACACAAGTTTAGAGGAAAAACAATAGCAAAAGTGTTCGGGAAAGTAGATACGTTTTGGACGTATCATGGATCCATATGTGGTTCATGAAAAGACCACACATGCAATGAAATTTGTTGATCCGTATGTGGTTTGTGGAAAGAACACACATGCAATGACATTGGTTTATACATATGTGGTTTGTGAAAAGAACAAACATGCAATGACATTGGTGGATACATGCGTGGTTTGTGGAAAGAACATACATGCAATGACATTGGTTGATCCATATGTGGTTTGTGACAATAACACACATGCAATGCCATTGGTTGATCCATGTGGTTTGTGGAAAAAACAAACATGCAATGACTCTGGTGGATCCATATGTGGTTTCTGGAAAGAACACACATGCAATGACTCTGGTGGATCCATGTGTGGTTTGTGAAAAGAACACACATGCAATGACTCTAGTGCTAGTTTTAGTATAAGAACACACATGAAATGACTCTAGTGGGTCCATATGTGGTTTGTGGAAAGAACACACATGCAATAACTCTAGTGGATCCATATGTGGTTTGTGAAAAGAACACACATGTAGTGACTATAGTGGATCCATATGTGGTTTGTGGAAAGAACACACATGCAATGACATTGGTTGATCCATATGTGGTTTGTGACAAGAACAGACATGCAATACCATTGGTTGATCCATGCGTGGTTTGTGAAAACAACACACATGCAATGACATTTGTTGATCCATGTGTGGTTTGTGAAAAGAACACACATGCAATGATGAGGGTGGATCGATGTGTGGTTTGTGGAATGAACATACATGCAATGCCATTGGTGGATCCATGTGTGGTTTGTGGAAAGAACACACATGTAATGACATTGGTTGATCCATATGTGGTTTGTGAAAAGAACACACATGCAATGCTATTGGTTGATCCATGTGGTTTGTGGAAAAAGCAGACATGCAATGACTCTGGTGGATCCATATGTGGTTTGTGGACAGAACACACATGCAATGACTCTGGTGGATCCATGTGTGGTTTGTGAAAAGAACACACATGCAATGACTCTAGTAGTGGTTTTAGTATAACAACACACATGCAATGACTCTAGTTGGTCCATATGTTGTTTGTGAAAAGAACACACATGCAATGACTCTAGTGGATCCATATGTTGTTTGTGAAAAGAACACACATGCAATGACATTGATTGATCCATATGTGGTTTGTGAAAAGAACACACATGCAATGACTCTAGTGTGTCCATATGTGGTTTGTGGAAAGAACACAGATGCAATGACTCTAGTGGATCCATATATGGTTCATGAAAAAAACACATGCAATGACATTGGTGGATCCATATGTGGTTTGTGGAAAGAACACACATGCAATGACATTTGTTGATCCATTTGTGGTTTGTGAAAAGAACACACATGCAATTACTCTGGTCGATACATATGTGGTTTGTGGAAAGAACATGCAATGGCATTGGTGGATCCGTGTGGTTTGTGAAAAGAACACACGTGCAATGACATTGGTTGATCCATATATGGTTTGTGATAATAACACACATGCAATTACTCTGGTGGATACATATGTGGTTTGTCATTACAAAAACACACATGCAATGGCATTGGTGGATCCATGTGTGGTTTATGGAAAGAACACACATGCAATGACATTTGTTGATCCATATGTGGTTTTTGGAAAGAACACAAATGCAATTACTCTGGTGGATCCATATGTGGTTTGTGGAAAGAACACACATGCAATAACATTGGTTGATCCATATGTGGTTTGTGAAAAGAACACACATGCAATGACTCTAGTGGATCCATATGTGGTTTGTGGAAAGAACACAAATACAATGACATTGGTTGATCCATGTGTGGTTTGTGACAAGAACACACATGCAATGTCATTGATTTCTCCATGTGTGGTTTGTGAAAAGAATACACATGCAATGACATTTGTTGATCCATGTGTGGTTTGTGAAAAGAACACACATGCAATGACTCTAGTGGATCCATGTGTGGTTTGTGGAAAGAACATACATGCAATGCCATTGGTGGATCCGTGTGGATTGTGAAAATAACACACATGCAATGAAATTGGTTGATCCATATGTGGTTTGTGACAATAACACACATGCAATTACTCTGGTGGATACATATGTGGTTTGTCATTACAAGAACACACATGCAATGGCCTTGGTGGATCCATGTGTGGTTTGTGGAAAGAACACACATGCAATGACATTTGTTGATCCGTATGTGGTTTTTGGAAAGAACACAAATGCAATTACTCTGGTGGATCCATATGTGGTTTGTGGAAAGAACACACATGCAATGACATTGGTTGATCTATGTGGTTTGTGAAAAGAACACACTGATACATTGGAAATGTATCTATAATTTTTGATGTTCCATGCTTGGTTTTATCCACTTTCTTGTGTTTTGTTCGAACTTTGGAGTACTTTTCATATGATTTCTTGGACTAACCTATTAATAAGAGCCACAGTGCCGGCTGCCTGTTTTCTGCTGTTTTTGGTTCCAAGAAAGTCAGAAAATGAATATTCTCGGAATTGGACGGGACAAAAGCCAAAGTGCCTATTTTTCTGAAAGGGATCAAGTGCCAGAATACGAGACAGAGAAGGGCCAAGGAGCCACCACACCACCTGTCCATGGCGGCCAGGCACGCCCACGCCAGGTGGTGTGGCCTCCCACCCCTCGGCCTCTCCTGCCGCCTATATATTGCCCTCGGGACGAAAACCCTAAGTACCCGATCAAAAATCCATGAAAGTGTCTGTAGCCGCCGTCATCTCCATCCCTAGATCGGGAGGGATCTGAAGCTCTTCCCGACACCCTGCCAGAGAGGGGAATTCACCCTGGAGGCCTTCTTCATCACCATGCAAGCCTCCGGTGTGATGCGTGAGTAGTTCATCCTTGGACTATGGATCCATGTAGTAGCTAGATGGCTGGTTCTCCTCCATTGTGCTTTCATGTTTAGATCTTGTGAGCTCCATTCATGATCAAGATCATCTATTTGTAATCATACATGTTGTGTTTGCAGGGATCCGATGGATATTGAGATGCTATTTCAGATTGATTATTGATTCTATCATGTCTTTGTTATTTGTGATCTTGCATGCTTTCCGTTGTTAGTAGCTATCTTGGCCAAGTAGATGCTAGCAACTCCAAGAGTTAGTATTTATGCTCGATAGTGGGTTCATCCCTCTAGTAATCTGGGGGAGTGACAAAAATCTCTAAGGTACTACATGTGATGTTGCTACTAGGGAGAAAACAACAATCCTTTGTTCATAGAACAATCGTATTGTTTACTTTACACGTAGTTCGTAAAGCAATAATCTGTTGCTTGCAACTTAATACTGGAGGGGGTTCGGATGATAACCTGAAGGTGGATTATTAGTCATAGATGCAGTTGGATGGCGGTCTATGTATTATGTTGTAATGCCCAATCAAGTCTCAAAGGAGTCAAGATGATTAGTGAACTATGGATCCTGGTCCTTGTCTTTTATATTCAATCTATAAACTTTTACTGCTTTGTGTTTACTTTCTGCAAACTTTTACTTCTTTTCATTCGATACGTTTAATCCTTTGTTTTCCACAAAACACGGTGAGATTGACAACCTCATCGCAAGTTGGGGACAAAGTTCTGTGGTTGTGTTGTGCAGGTCTCCATGTTGCTACTAGCACCGGTAGCGCGCCCTGCCAAAGCTCAGCTAGTAACACCTTTGGGGTGTTTCCTTGATCCTACTGGTTCAATCAAACCTTGGTTTCATAACTGAGGGAAACTTGTTGTTGTGCTCATCATACCTTCCTCTTGGGGTTCCCAACGAGCTCTACATCATCATCGCACCAGCACTTTTCTGGGCGCCATACACAGAGCCATCAAGCATTTTTCTGGCGCCGTTGTCGGGGAGTCAAGGACATCTTCACAAGGGGAGTCCCTCATAACCAATCTCTTTCCTTTGTTGTTTTTGTTTTGCTTAGTTTCTTTTTGCTTTGTTTGCTTGTTTTGTTCTTCAAAAACACAAAAAATTAGTTTTACAAGTTTGCTTTCTTATTTGAAAACCCAAAAAAATGACTACTCTTGAAAACACTAAGTTGTGTGACTTCACTAGCACCAACAACAATGATTTTATGAGCACACCTATTGCTCCACCTATGGCTGAAAATACTTTCTTTGAGATAAAACCTGCTTTGCTCAATCTTGTTATGAGAGAGCAATTTTCTGGTATTGGTAATGAAGATGCTGCTTCCCATCTAAATAACTTTGTTCAACTTTGTGAGATGCAAAAGCATAGGGATATACATGGTGATATTATTAAGCTGAAATTGTTTGCTTTCTCTTTGAGAGGAAAAGCTAAAGAATGGTTGAATTCCTTAACTAGGAATAGTATTGATTCTTGGACTAAGTGCAAAGATGCTTATATTGGAAAATACTATCCTCCTGCTAAGATTATATCTATGAGAAGTGAAATAATGAAGTTTAAACAACTTGATAATGAGAATGTTGCTCAAGCTTGGGACAGAATGAAATCTTTGGTAAAGAAATGTCCCACTCATGGAATGACTGCTTGGATGATCATCCAAGCTTTTTATGCAGGATTGAACTATTCTTCAAGGAACATATTGGATTCTGCTGCTGGAGGTACCTTTATGACCATCACTTTGGGTGCTGCAACAAAACTTCTGGACAATATGATGGTTAATTATTCTGAATGGCATACTAAGTGAGCTCCACAAGGTAAGAAGGTAAATTTTGTTGAGGAAACCTCCTCCTTGAGTGATAAGATTGATATAATTATGTCTATGCTTGTTAATGGGAAAACCCATATTGATCCAAATAATGTTCTTCTAGCTTCTTTGGTTACTCAAGAAGAGCAAGTTGATGTGAGCTTCATAAGAAATAACAACTTTGGCAACAATGCTTATGGTAATAATGCTTATAGGAACAATTTTGGTAACAACAATTATAAGCCATATCCTCCCAACAATGGTAATGCTTATGGAAATTCTTACAACAATAATAAGAGTGCTCCCTCTGAACATGAAGTTATGCTTAAAGAGTTTATTAGTAAACAAACTGCTTTCAATAAAACTATTGAGGAAAAACTCTCTAATGCTGAAAGAAGTATAACATCTTTGGCTGAAGCTCAATCTTCTTTGAATAAAATGGTTGCTAAACCTGAAACTAATGAGAATCCCTTTGCAGCTACTAATGCTATACAAGTAAGAATTGATGAAAATGTTAGACTATTAGCTGAATTACATGCTAAGTGGGAAAGAGAAGATGAAATTGCTAGAAACATTAGTGTTTATACTATCACCACCACTAGTGTTGAGGCTAGTAATAGTTCTACTACGTGATAAAGTTTATTTTGATCTTGATGGTTGCAATATCTCTGAAGTTATTAAGTTCCTACAAAAGCTTGCTAAAATTCCTAATGCTAGTGCTATGAACATGGCCTTTACAAAACACATTACCGATGCTCTCATAAAGATTAAGGAAGAAAAGATGAAACATAGAGCTTCTATTCCTATAAAACAAGAAGATGGTTGGGAACCCATCATTAATATGAAAGTGAATGACTTTGATTTCAAAGCTTTATGTGATCTTGGTAGTAGTGTTTCTATTATGCCTAGAAGAATATATGATATGCTTGATTTGCCTCCTCTTGAGGATTGTTATTTGAATGTCCCACTTGATGCTAATGCTAAAAATAAACTCATGGGGAGTCTTAATTATGTTCTTATTATGGTTAACAATTCCTATGTCCCCGTTGATTTCTATGTTTTGGATGTTGAATACAATTCTTCTTGTCCTATTACTTTGGGAAGACCTTTTCTTAGAACTGTTGGTGCCATCATTGATATGAAAGAAGGCACCATTAAATATCAACTCCCACTCAAGAAAGGTATAGAACACTTCCCTAAAAATAGAGAAAAGATTTCTTTTGCTTCTCCTATGAAAACAAAATTTGGTCTTAATGCTTCTTCATTTGAGAACACTTGATTCTTTCTTTGCTTCTTATGCCTAACTTAAACGCGTTAAAGAAAAGTACTTATTGGAAGATAACCCAAAAGTTTTAGATGAGTCTTGGAAGTTAATACCTCTGTAATAACCGCTCCTTATCCTTTTTATTTGCTTTTTGTGCCAAGAGTAACCTCGAGAAGTAATGATTGGGAAAGTTGCTGTCTTGAAACAGATTTTTGTGCTTCACCGTAAAAATTCGTGAGAGAGCTATGTATGTCGGATTGAGCTGTAATGTTTTGTGCTTCTGCCCCAGGTTGTTATCTAACTTTCATTAGTTCAACACTTTTTTATTTGAGCAACAGAAGGTCTTCGAAAAATTCGTCTTTACCTGCTGGTCTATTTTGACAGATTTCTGCCATTTTCTGCATTTGCTTCTTGTGGGTTCCTTTTTGAGTTCTTTTGGGGAATTGAGATTTTTGAGGGAAGTACTACAGTAGCTAGTGTTCTAATGGAAGTTTATTTGGTGTTAGAACTGAACCTTAAGACTTATTTATCTTGAGTGCACTAATGTTGCTAATAATGATTATGTGAAGTTTTGTATGAAGGAAAATTTCCAGGTGTATGGAAGGAATGAGTAATGAGATGAAGGATGGACTAAAGCTCAAGCTTGGGGATGCCACGCGTGTCACCCCAAGAAATATCTAAGAAGTACAAGCGTCAAATCTTGGGGATGCCCAAGGCATCCCCTTCTTCATCATAAAAATCCCAGGTATCTTCCAAACACTTCATTTTTATTGTTTCATGCACAGTTGTGTTGTTCTTGGAGCGTCTTCTTTTTTGTTTTCGTTTTGCTTTTTCATTTGCTTGGTTTTCTTAGTTTTCTGAATAAATTTGTTGGACCCCCTCTTTCATACTTTGGTTTGCAAATAGTTTGGTTTGGTTTGGAAAAGAGTAGGAAAGTTCATACTTATGTGGTAAAAAGAGCTTGTTTTTGACTGTGGCCTATGCTTTGTCATGCCATGCTTGATATTGTTTTGGATTTATTCTTAGTATTCTTTTCTGTATCATGACTTGTTATAAACAATTGAGATTTCTTAATGTGCCTTGGATGAATCATGCGTTGTTTTAGCATATTAAAGCATAGTATAGTGGTATTCTCCTTTGATGCTTTATTTGGGTTGACTTGGCGCATGCTCACACCATGTCATGACTGTCTCAAGTCACATAGACTTTATGATCCTTTAGTTTTCAACTTGTAGTATCACTTTATGCTTTGATCAATGATGTTTTGTCGCTCTGCATGATTATGGCCATTATTGCTCTCTTAGATTGTCGCTCCCAGTCTTTTGCTAGCCTCCACAACAAAGTATGAGTTCCACTCATGCATCCAACTCCCTAAACCAAGTTATTCCAAAGAGTCCACCATACCTACCTACTAGCTTATGATATTCCAAGTATATTCATGCTTTTGTTTACCTTCCACTTGTTATGAGAAAACTAGTGATTAAAGCTCTCACGAACTTGATGGCACACTTTACTTTTTTGCCTCTAATAAACTTGAACCATTGGGTCCTTCTTTGTTGTGTATATGCTTGCGCTTTATAAGTTGAAATTAGTAGAACCATGTACCATGGGGAACGCTTTCGACATTGCACTTGTACTTTGTACCCCGTTGATATCATGTTCTTTTGCTTACGGATCCCGGCGGTGTGAAATAAAAGTGAAACTTATAAGATCATGGAGTTTGTATGTGTGTTAGAGAAACGCCTGGGCTGCTAGCCTAAGCCATGCCTAATCATGGTGGAAACTTGCAGCATCACCATAATGAGTACTCTATGAAGCATCCTCAATAAAAACCTATGCAAATAGCAAATAAAAAGATCGCTGAGATGCTCATTGTCTGCTTGCCTTGTCATTTTGATTATGGGAAAGCTCCCGTATCATGTGCAAGGGGTACCCCGTTGGCGGTTCTGAATGATACACATATACTTACAATGACAAGAGCTTACTTGTGACTAAAGTTGACTAGCATGAGGATCGGTCTTTGTAAGTAAGGGGCATGAGATTTCGGTTTATAACTTGTCAAGCATATCCTCTTAGTTGTGTCACTTTAACCTTAATCACATTCAAGATGCTTATGATAGGGGCAATCAGAGCTAAAAACTACAAGTACCATAATTTTTGGAAGCTCTTTATGAGACTTGAATCCCTACTTCCTTTTACAAAAGGCCTTTCTTCCACCGTAATATTGAGTCTCCACCTTCTATCTTTATGCACCTACTTTGAGAGCATAGTGGCCATTCTTAGTTCTATGCATTGTCCCAAGACTAGTTGGTTGATGCATAACTTGTTATTGCTTGTTTTAAACTATTGTATCTAGTCACTCTTATGAACTTTGAAGGTGTCCTATGCATTTATATTTGCTACGCTATTGAGGGATAAGCTGAATAGTATTATGCCATTTTTCTTTATGTGAAACAAACAAACATCTTGCAAAGCATTGTTATTCATGAATCTTTTGTTTGTGCCTTTTCATGTTACATCATAGTTTCTTTGTTATTCATGAATACTATTATTTATGTTCTTTCATGTTATGATTGAAGTATTATGATCCCAGCTTTGAATGTTTTGCAAATACTTTGATCAAGTCTTTGATGGTGCATGACACCTCAAAAATTATTCTTTCTTTTTATCACTTACCTACTTGAGGACGAGCAGGAGTTAAGCTTGGGGATGTTGATACATTGCAAATGTATCTAAATTTTTTGATGTTCCATGCTTGGTTTTATCCACTTTCTTGTGTTTTGTTCCAACTTTGGAGTACTTTTCATATGATTTCTTGGACTAATCTATTAACAAGAGGCACAGTGCCAGCTGCATGTTTTCTGCTATTTTTGGTTCCAGGAAAGTCAGAAAATGAATATTCTCGGAATTGGACGGGACAAAAGCCAAAGTGCCTATTTTTCCGGAAGGGATCAAGTGCCAGAATACGAGACGGAGAAGGGCCAGGGAGCCACCACACCACCTGGCCGCGCGGCCAGGCCTGGCCCGCGCCAGGGGGTGGTGTGGCCGCTCTCGGCACCCCCTCGGCCTCTCCTTCCGCCTATATATTGCCCTCGAGACGAAAACCCTAAGTACCCGATCAAAAATCCATGAAAGAGTTTGTAGCCGCCGTCATCTCCATCCCTAGATCGGGAGGGATCTGAAGCTCTTCCCGGCACCCTGCCGGAGAGGGGAATTCACCCTGGAGGCCTTCTTCATCACCATGCAAGCCTCCGGTGTGATGCGTGAGTAGTTCATCCTTGGACACGCATGCTATGGCATTGGTGGATCCATGTGTGGTTTTTGGAAAGAACATAAATGCAATGACATTGGTTGATCCATATGTGGTTTGTGACAATAACACACATGCAATTCCATTGGTTGATCCACGTGGTTTGTGGAAAAAATAGACATGCAATGACTCTAGTGGATCCATATGTGGTTTGTGAAAAGAACACACATGCAATGACTCTAATGGATCCATATGTGGTTTGTGAAAAGAACACACATGCAATGAAATTGGTTGATCTGTATGTGGTTTGTGAAAAAAAAACACATGCAATGACTCTAGTGGATCCATATGTGGTTTCTGGAAAGAACATACATGCAATGACTCTAGTGGATCCATATGTGGTTTATGAAAAGAACACACATGAAATGACATTGGTTGATCCATATGTGGTTTGTCGAAAGAACACACATGTAATGACATTGGTTGATCCATATGTGGTTTGTGAAAAGAACACACAATTAATTACTCTGGTGGATACATATGTGGTTTTTGGAAAGAACACACATGCAATGTCATTGGTGGATCCATATGTGGTTCATGAAAAGAACACACATGCAATGACATTGGTTGATCCATATGTGGTTTGTGACAATAACACACATGCAATGCCATTAGTTGATCCATGTGGTTTGTGGAAAATAACAAACATGCAATGACATTGGTGGATCCATATGTGGTTTGTGGAAAGAATACACAAGCAATTACATTGGTTGATCCATATGTGGGTTGTGAAAAGAACAGACATGCCATGACATTGGTGGATCCATGTGTGGTTTTTTAAAAGAACACACATGCAAAGAATACTGGTGGATCCATATGTGGTTTGTGACAATAACACACATGCAATGACTCTAGTGTATCAATATGTGGTTTGTGAAAAGAACAAACATGCAATGAACTCCAGTGGATCTATCTTGGCATAATTTGATGTATGCCATGATGTATTTCATTGTAAAAGACACTCACTTTCCATTTTTATACTACTCAGCTTTGCCCTTGGTTTTTTGATACTACTCAGTTTTGCCCCCTCTCTCTCTTTCGTAGAAGCCCAAACCTGTGCCCACTCTGTCTACTACGCCCTGATTGGTTGTCTCAGTTGTCACATGGATCGTGCGCACCAACCATTGATCCTGTCTGATCCAACGAGTCTTGTTGCACATGTCGCGCCCTTCACAGGACAGCGTGAGACAACACGGACGTCTCCCTTAGCGAGACTTCTACAAGAAGGAACACGATGCCTTCCATGGAAAAAGTCATCGAGTGGTCGTGTCACATTTAATCTAGTCTGCAAAGGCTACAAGTCTACTACATGGCATCTGGTCATCCACGAACCACGGGCTATACCATTTTTACTATGCAGCATGCCTGCACTCTCACTTCAGATAGGCCCCCACCACATGAACCTTCCACGCGGCAGCCGTAGCCAGAAGAGCTGCCTACCGGGGCCCTTGAGGAGGCCTAAACATCCCCGCATTAAAAACCCAGCCTATTGGGTCCTCCATTTGCACTCATCAACTCGTCTCTCTTCCCTATCGAACAAAACCCCACAATCATCAACGTACAAGCACCAACCTTCTCCATGAAACCTGTGCGTGGGGGTGAGTGTGCGGGCATCGTCGCCGGGGTGGTGCTTCACGCGGAAGATCGGCAGGAGCATCACGCATCACAAGATGAGGAGGACGTGCAGTTCAACCCCTTGGGAGGCCATGTGCTCGCCAGTGCTGACGACTTCGGAGGCCCCGATGAGGGTGTGGAGTTCGATGAACACGCTTCGCTCGTGTACCCGAAGGTACATCTATTTCTACATGTTTCATATTTTCTGCTCGAGCTTAATCAAAAATCTAGTCCTAATGATTAGATGCAACGTACGAACCGGTACATGGAGAGATCTAGTCTGTTCTGAATGAATCCACATTATTTATTTATTAATAAGTTATCAAGAACACAAACCACATTAATTTATGAGCGAGCTGGGGAGACAATCATAATGAACTGCTGAACCTATATAGACATGTTATTGCATCGAAAGTAACTCAGAATGGTGGAAGGAATATATATTTATTATTTTGCTCATTTCGGTTTGCATTTCATACATTACAGATATATTCAAGTGAGATGGACTCTGACAAGGAGAACAGGGACAACAAGATCCGCCATGTCATGAAGAATCTCAAGAGCAGGATAATCCCTTTCCGCACTCGACTTGGGGAGCCCAGGTGCCCTTTCTGTAAGAAAGGAGTCAACCCGAGGATTACCAGCTTGATTTATCATGCGGTTAGCATCGGTAAAATCCCGGCTAGTAAACACAAGTCAGAGACCAAGGCTAAGCACGCTTCTTATGGCAAATTCCTGAGGGAGTATGTCAAGACCGGCCTGGTGTCCCCTTACATAGGAATCAGCAACTTCTAGCCGACCAACCCGTCACTGTGCTGGCCCGGCCACTAATAATATTTAATTCTCTTGCTGTTTCTAGACCCTTAAACTATGGGGATTTCTATTTTCGTACTCTCGGTTCGTTAGTTGTACTCAGTTTTCCCCAGTCGCTTAGTTTTTCCTCACTTTTGCTCATCTCCTTGCTGGAAAACTCTCACATGGTCTGAAACTCGCCATTCGTCAGCCTTACCGTTACATGCTGACAAGTGGGGCCGCATCATGATAATTTTGTGCTAATAAAATCCTGATCATTTATCATTTCCGTGGAGTGGAATGTAATGCATAAACTTGCGTATACGAAAATTGTACACATTTCAACTCTTTGAAATCGCACTTAATACATGATAATATTGTGCTAAGAAAATCTTGAGATATTATCATGTTCATAGAGTGGAATGTAATGCACAAGTTATACACCTTCGAACATGTTCCCTTCAAATTATACACCTTCGAACATGTTCCCTCCAAAACTGAGTACAACTAAATCGTCAGGGTTAGACACGAGGAAAAACATGACTCACGGTACGCGTGTGCGGCAGGGTGGTAGCGGGCACGTGTGGCCGTGCACGGTGCAGTAGCCTACATGGTGCATGGTAGTGCAACGAAATGTCGCTTCCTTTCCCCTTTAATAGAGGCCTCCCCACTCTCCCTTGCTCACTCAACCATCTCCACTGTCCCATCACCTTCTGCAAACCCCCAAGAAAACCCCAACCACGCCAGTGATGGAGAAAAATGGCGCGGTGGCCATCGATGCCTCCAAGGCCGCCGACGAGGAGCCCCCCGTCCCCGTACAAGACCCCGTCCCCATACATGCCCCGTCCCCGTCCCCACATCGGCCGTAGCCGTCGGCGAGGAGGCCCCCGCCGGTCTCGGACAAATCCCGCTCGACTAGGACCCCTACGAGGAGGTTGTCTACATAAGGCCGGAGAACCCCTACAACACCAGCATCGCTGACCAATGGTCAGAGGTAACTAGGGTTTTATCCCCTTCCCTTGTTCTCCCCCCGTTCCCATCATTGGATGCTAGATCGTATGTTATTAGGGCTCGGCTGTTCGTATTTTTACAGTAGCTAATCCTCTTGTGTTAGATCATGTATTTCGATGAATCCCCCTGTTTGTATTTGAACCCCCCTATTCGTAGTTGGGATCAGTATTCGATTTGGTTTGAGATTTGGGGAATAATCAGAAGATCTCAATCGGCTAATTTATGCAAATAATCAATCCCGATAATTAAAGTATCTCAATCATGTCCTTATTCCACTCTACTATTTTTTTTCCAACAGGAGGATAGCCGCGACGTACGCAGCGACGATGAGTCCAAGGACACCCAGACTCGTCATGTGCTGAGGAGGCTAAAGTCTGGCCAGTATAACAACTTCTTCACCGGTGATGTGTACAAGTGCCCCTTCTGACCCACCGGGAGGCTCCATGTCACAGACTTCAACTCCCTCGTGAAGCATGTCGAGGACGTGAGGACCTGTGGCGAGTCCGTGAACATCCACGGCTTCATAGCCAAGCACCAGGCGCTCGGTCTTCACCTCCGCAACCTCCAGAAGGTGGCTATCGAGGAGGGTCGCATGCCCCCGATCAAACCCAAAGCGCCCAAGGTCAAGGGACTGGGAAG
Source organism: Avena insularis (assembly GCA_023614405.1). NCBI lineage: Eukaryota > Viridiplantae > Streptophyta > Magnoliopsida > Poales > Poaceae > Avena > Avena insularis. Next base: position 247,240,576 of record CM042688.1, read on the forward strand.
CAAGAAGTGGAGGAGGCGCCAGAGGGAGGAGGCGGAGGCCCTCGTAGCAGAGGCCACGAGGGGCCACTGATCTACTGCTGCTGCTGTAAAGAAGCTTCTTTTGTCTTGTCTGTGTTGAACTTGTCAGATGCTAATTGACGAAACTCATTAAGTACCGTACTATATAACCTATATTAGCTGCTTTATCTACATCTGCTATGTTTACTGAATTTATTGATGGTGCTGGTTAGTTTTGCTGCTTTAGATTTGCTTCCAGATTGGGGAATAACAAGGGCAAAATGAACAATGAATGGAGAGAGAAGCTGCTCTAGATTCGCTACCTTTTTGGGCAAAAACAACACAACTGTTACTGAGAGAGGGGAAAAGGCGCTCTTAAAAAGGCCAAATAACAAAAAAATTCCAATTTAGGCGACAGGGCGCACGTAACGGTCAAGCCTTTGACCATACGGCACCCCCTCCGAGCGCATGTGAGGGCTTCGGAATGGAGGGGGGGCAAAAGTGAGGACAAACTAATTGGCTGAGGAAAATAGAAATCCCTCAACTATGTGGTGCGTTGAAACCTCATGCTTTTCCACCGACACGTGTGTTGCCAAGTTGCTTGATCGTGCATGCTTACACCAGTGGCCTACCTAGAAACTTATAGAAGCATGCGCAAATGAGTTTCAATTTGGCAAATTCTGGACAAAATCACCAAATTAAAGTAATGAAATTGCAAGCTTTGCGCAATTGGCAGGCCTGAGCGGCTGGGCGGCTGCCCCGGGGTGTAGGGATGCTAGGTCCCTGACTATGCTTACACTTCTTTAACTCGTTGGGAATAATAATCACAAATAGCTGTACACTTCCTTCTGTCCTGTTATGTTACGTCGTGTCAGCACCACGCACCCGCTGCGGATCGGCAACGAGGCGGTGGTCTCCGTGACTGGTCTCTGCCACGCCAAAGCCACATCACACACCTTTCCTATCGCCTACCGGGCACGACCACCAAATTTAATCACTAGGATTGGAAACCAACGGTGCTTGCCCGGTCAAACTTGCTTCAGCTTGGGTATGACCAGAATATTGGTAAATGCAATTTAAGCATCACCTTCCGTCTCCACAACACATCACTGTGCAAAAATCCCCAACTCCTTCCTTCCGCCACCACCGTAGCCACAAAAAGAACCATCGATGTTGTCGCAGGCACCGCCCACGCCGGGCCATACCACCGCAATAGATCACTCCACCACCACGCCTAGTCCCATCCACCGCTACCATCCCTAGGCCACCGCCGCCGCATTAGTTGTCGCCATGGACGCAGAGTACGGTGTGTTCAGCGACGGGAGCGACTCACTGCCCATGGCACCACCAATCTGACGGTCGTCAACACAAATATGTCAAGGGAGGTCACCAAGGTCATCGCAATGTACGGGCGGTGGCTACAGGAGCCGATGGACAGGTACAAGATCGTCGGCCTTGACCTCGACTATACCAGAGATAGGAAGAGGGTGGCAGTTTTGCAGCTGTCCATGCGCAACCACTGCCTCCTATACCAGGTATGCAGGGCCAAATCTGTATGCCAGGAGATTCGTGAGTTCCTACACATGAGGGAGATCTACTTCGCCAGCGTCGACATCAAGAACGACACTCCGAAGCTAGAGCGGGATCTCCTAGTTCATGTCGTCAATCACGTCGATCTCCAACATTTGTGGAGGTACCCGGATGGCGATATGGGGAAAGCTGGCATGGCTAGACTCGCTACCGACATCATCGACCGCGAGTATGCCGGCGTGAAAGTCGAGTTCCTAAAGCACCTGCATGAGCGATGGGAGTGGAGGCACCTGAATTATGATGCAATCAAGTACGCAGCCAGGGACGCGTATGTCTGCTACGAGATGCTCAACGGGATCTGGCGGTTGGGTGAGTGTGTTGTTTACCACTACTAGTTTCTCATTCCGTTCCTAGTTTTATCTCGCCTGTATTTTATCTCGCATGTATTTTCTACGCATTCTGTGTGTAAGAATCGAGCTCGTATGATCCCTGTGCTATTAGGTAGTTAACCTGTATGAATTACATTTCCCCCTTTTGTATGCTCAACATTCATACTTACAAATTCTGTCTGTGCCATTTGCATGCGGCAGAATCCAGGACTGACATGCATAAGGTGGGATATAGTCATAAGTCATAACGAAACCTAGATTATAGTGAAGGATACACTCATAACCAAATGTAGATTATAGTTCGACAAAGGTAATACACAACAGTTTGTAATTTCCCACATAATGTACTTCTGAAATAACATGTTTTCATAAACATAACAAGCCCCATACAAACACAACAATCATGCACTAAAAGTCTACATCCCAGCCTGTTGGAGAAGGCAACCGATCCCAGGATGCCTTTGGTCGCTTGTCCCAGCTTGTAGATTCATCTACACTCCGGCATCTAGGGCAAACAACCTGCCTTGGTGGTGGTTCAATGATGCGATGCCTGGAATGAAATTTTACAATCTGGCGGTACAGCTCGTGGCTAACATACCCGTCAATTGCAGCGTACTTCAAATTAGGTTCAGAAAACGGCTTATCCTCCCAGTAATCATGCCCTAAACGCCTTCACCAACATCTCGGCAATTTTCCCTTCATGTCAGCGTACCACAGCTCGATGAGTTCGGCGGGAAGATCGGCCATCCCGGTCCTGCTGCCCTTTGTCCCTGGGATCCGGTAAATTTTCCGGATGTCCACTCTACACTCCTTTGGAATTTTAATGTTGATAGTCGGGCTTTCAAGCAGTTCAGTGTCATTCGTGATGTCAACACTAGTAAATGTTATTTGCTGGTTCACGAGAAAGTCATGAAACAGTGCCCTAATCCTTTCGCCCCACCTGCATTAAAATGAATTCAGACAAATAATATAGCAATAACTTTTGCAAACAGACGATTCAGGAACAAAAAGACAGCAAAGTCTACCAGATCCCGTCAGCCCCCATGTCGCAAAAAGGCTGGTATACGAGGACATGCCCCTTGTTGGAGAGTTGCCCTACGGTGATCGCGGCTGTACTCGAGGTCGAGACCTACGAACCTGTTTTCTTCGAACCGCAGCCAACTCGTGTAATTATTCAGAGTGTTCCTCACCGTCCGAGGGTCGATGGTGTAGATGACATTGATCTTGTTCCTGCCATGTACTTCTATGTCGAAGTACTCACTCGCTTGCCTGCCGTCGTTTCGGACATCCGAAAAGTCCATGACTATAGGCAAGAGGGAAAGGATACGGAGGAAGAGGGTGATGCCATGGTGGAGGAAATGGATGAGGCCGTGGAGGAGAAAGATGATGAGGCCGTGGAGGAGGAAATGAGACGGAGAAGTGAAACTGCTTACAGCAAGATTGGAACCAGCCTTACTAATATCTAGAATGGTGCACGACCGTTCATAGTAGGGTAAACGTGGAGAAAAACGGCGGTTTTACACGTCGATGCTAGCGCTGCCTAAAATTTGTTCTGCGCCAGTTGCATGCGGTGGAATCGGGTCCACCATGCATGATCCAAGTCAACGTAGTCACGTTTGTGCGTGCCGATCTTCACTCTCTAAAAGGCGGGCCGCACATTTTTCTCTCTTACGATTTATTTTTTCACTTCCTCTAGACGGTTCCGGTGCGCGCCCTCAATAATTACGCCCCCCTTCCTTGTCTTCCATGCGGACGAGAACCGACGGCGACGACAGTTCCTCACTAGGTCACTCCCTACTCGAACAACTGCCCCCATCCCTGATTCCATCCCCTCTCGAATCCATCCGCCTCCTTATCACAACGCCTCTATTAATCTACCGGATTCCAGACTCCATTTGCCGCTATGGGTAGAGCTTGGGGTAGCAGCAGGCTGAAGCGAAAGGCAGGGCGTCCACCACCGCGAGGATTGGGGATGGCCGAACCTTAGTGCCATTTAACGCACAGATCGCCACGGGTTGATAGCATCTCTGCCGCCGCCGCCGCATCCCTGGCTACCGCTTCATGATGTGGGACATGGATGAATAACCGTTCGGCACGCCAGGCCTTCTTTACCCCGATAACAGCAAATGGACAAACGACCGCGATGGCCACGTAGGTTCCAGTATCTTGCTTATTGGTTCAGTCATATCGTTGATTCATATGTGCTGAACTCTCATCGGAATCCTATGTTCCTTTCATCGAACGTGTTGTGTGCACGGGCGGTTTAAACAAATTGAACCATTTAATACTATTATGTACAACAGAAGCTCTGCCCGTACCTGATATTCTGGTATTTTCATAGTGACACGGTCTTAATTTAGGTGATAGATGAGTTGTCAATTTCGATTTGCAATGGAATGCCTGCTAGGTGATATTTTGTTTCCTAAAATAAAAATAAATAGATTAGACGATTTAAGGTTGTTATGCCCCGAGTTGTTTATGATCATCGTTAGTAGTTTGTTCTGGGGGAGCTCTGCTCCTACTCCATATATTGGGTATCTTCGTAGTGACACAGACACAATTTAGGCGACATTTTCGGTACTTTAATCTGAAGGTCCAGTTGTCAAATTGTATTTGCAATGGAATCCATGCTAGGTGATTGTACCAACTGACAACAAACTCTGCAGAATATTCATGCAAAAATGATGCTGCTGGATAAGTGGTCGGAATTAGTAGTGGTGAATATCAAGGAAGAAGAAGAGACGGAAATGGGAGATGACCAAAACTGGGTGGGTGGCAACGGCGAGTGGCTGGTCCTTTTATCCTAGGATGGGAGTACTTGGACTCTAAAATGTGGCTACAAATCATTGAGATTTACATTGCAATCTTTGGAGGGTGTCGGCATTGCTACATTCAACAACGGGTGGCCGCTGCCCATTTCTGAATTCGCTTACAGGTTCAACATGGCAGAACTTGAGCTCCTGAAGGTACAACTCCCACATAGACCGCGGGAGGTGTGGAAGACCTGGGAGTACGACCTCTTAGCGGTGTTCCACAGGGAAATCACATTCATTAGATGCCTAGAAGACAAGGAACAGATAGTCTTGCGCGACGACTTCCTGCAGCCGAAGAAGTATGTTGACGCCGTCTTCACCTCCAGCTACCATTCCAACAAACCGTAACGCATTTACGCGGTCACTGAACCTAGCGGCGACGTGCGTGTTTGGGAGCCATTCATCTGGGGTGAGTCATGGTGTCATATAGCATGTAAAATCCCATTCAAAATTGTGCTTACTGACTGTGAGTAACACACAGGTACCCACGCAGCCCCGCGCATCATTCCAGCTCCGGTGATCGAAGATGCAGTAGGAGATGCTAAACTTGGGACACGTCGCTAGTTCCTGGCACCTCTCAGAGGCAACATGAAACAGCATGTTGAACTCATGTGGATTCATATCAGGGGAGCACTAAATAGCGTTGGTGATACAATAGAACATATGGGGACACAACTTTCTTCATACCCATTGATGCGATCTCACGTTTTCTCAAGGTCTGCATGCCCATCCAAAGACCCAGTAGAGCAAGTCTGGAGCAGAGTCGATAATTTGAAGGGACAATCTATGTTTCTTGAGATCAACTACCCTTTCTTTATCGGATCCCCTAGAGTTGTTGAACCTGCAATTGCTCAGGCAGCCCTGGCTCCTGAGGCTGCTGCTGCTACTAGTGGTGGTGGAGCTGACAAAGAACTAGTTGTTGTTACTCCTGGTGAAGGAGACGAAATACTTGGTGATGCTGCTACTGGTGAAGCTGACGAAATACTTGCTAATGCTGCTGGTGGTGAAGCTGACGAAATACCTGTTGAGGTTGCTCCCGGAGTCCAGGAAGAACATGCTGGTGTTGTTGCTGAGGTGCCAGCACTTCTAGTGTTGATAGCAGACTGTGTGTTTGCTACACACTCACGCTCCTATCATGTTGACACTCCAGATCCGACCTAGAGCCGAATCCACATCGGGGGAGGGGGCCTACAATTGGCTCATCAGTGGGGTCGTACGATTTGATGGAGAATGACAGACGACCAAACACCGCATTCTGGTTCGTTCCGACGATACCACCAGCTCCAGGGACCTAGTGCTCATACTGGCAGATCCGATGAACCATTTGTCTTTATGTTTATCTTTAGTTACGCTTATTTGTGTAAAGACTAAGATGTGCTTATTTGTGTAAGACTAAGTTAGGCCTAACTGCGTAATATTTAGAGTGAAGCCCATCTTTTCTTTCCATGCCCATAACAACAGAATTGTAGCATAGAACAGACAAAGGTAATGTGCATAGTAGGCATTTTTGCTCAGGATAACAACCACTTCAAGTAAATGATACATGGTGTACGCATTTGAACGCATCACTAGAATGTGCCACCTATTGATGATTGATGACATGGATCTAGCTTTTCTGCGTGTATTTGCATTGAATCTCTCATTGACTTGTCACATATTTTTTGGCAATGGCTGATGAACTCCACTCTCTTGGTAACATGCTTCATCAGCGAGCACTTGTTGATGCAGTGCAAAGTACAGAACATGGTCTTCATCGTCATTCCATTTAGGTTCTCTATGTTTTGTCATCACGGAGATACTAATTTAAAATGAAAATCTAGTAACAACAAATGTGTACATTGTTAGAGTATGCTACGGACACGGTACATACATGTTTTCTACAATCACAAGAAGAAAACTTGATGCATTTTCACCTTGTTGGCATTGTGCCAAACTAGGTGGATGTGGCTTTGGGGTTCAGAGAGGAAGGCGCCGTGACTGGTGCATGTGCGACCACGGCGACAGCGAGCTCGAATTCTAGAGGAGGACAACAGGACCGAGCATGGTCGGCATGGTGACAGATCTCACCCGAGAATGAATTCTAGTCCCCACATCATGCCATGGGTGTGGCCATGGTAAGGGCGAGCTCCGATTCGAGATGGGGAGGAGAGCAGGGCCTAGCAGGTTCATCCAAGTCCTAGCTCCATGCCATGGCCGTGACCACAGATTGCCGCCTTGGGGAAGAAGAAGACGTGTGAAGGATGCATGCACCAACGCTCCAAGCCTACATGGAAGCCACGACGGCAGCGACATCACGGCGAAAGCTGACAGGGGGGCCCAACTTGACAGGCGTTAGCCTGATATTTTGACTTGGAACATAAAGTTGATTTTTTGTCGAAAAAGACCCTCTGAGTATTTGGCACGCCAACTTTGGGCAACGCAGCTGATTGCAAGCAACTTGGGTACCGCGTTGCCTGGGCGCCTCAACTTTCGGGCCACAAAATGATATTCTCCCTATTCACCCCCCTCTAGGTGCCCATATGATCCATTTCAATTAGTATCAGAGCCTCGGCTCTTTATTCGAGCTTAACCGCCTAAGAGAAGTATGGGTACTAAGGAAAATGGGAATGAGGCTGTGGACAAGGTCACAATGGATGACCTCAAGATGTTGGAAACAACCTTGTTGAAATCCTTTGAGACCAAGATGGAAGAGATGCAGCAAATGATTGCTCGCCTCACATCATCTACAGCCCCATCTCCATCTTCCTCTGAGGCCACCACTCCTCTATCTAAGGATAAGGCTCATGCCGAATCTAAGGAAGATAAGGTGGCAGGTGAGAAACATAATGGCTCCGCCTCCAAGAAGGGAAGTGGTAAGGAGGATTATAGTGAGGTTCATCACCTATATTCTCCCGATCCACCTATCCCTCATCCTCATATAAACAATAGGGTGATCCACCCAAGCTTACTGCATCTTCATTTAATCAATGGAAATTCTTAATGAAATCTCATGTATGCAGTTTGTAGATTGAGCTTTGGAGGACTATTGAAGATGGTCTTCATATTGGAGACCCCACCAACTTGATTAGAAGAGAGGTTGTGGATAGTCAACTAAAATGCAATGGCTCTTCACATGATTCAGCTTGGAGTGTGTCCCAAAGACATGCCACATATTGAGCACTTCAACACCGCCAAAGAAACTTGGGATACCCTCACCAACCTATTCATTGGAAATGAAAGCATCAGAAGGAATAGGTACGATGCTCTTAGTAATGAAGCTGAAGGATTCTACATGTTGGATGGTGAGGACCATGAAGACATGTATAGAAGGCTCAAGAGCATTGCAACAACATTTAGAAAGCATGGAGCCACTCACATTGACGATGTCTGGATCAAAAGGAAATATGTGAGTGCCCTCATGCCATTTGAGCCAAGGGACTTGAAGAGTCTGCAAGGTAGACACAACTACCACCAAATGACTTCCAATGAAGTCATGAAAGAAATGGCGGTCTTCAAAGTTGCTGCCAAGAACACCGAAGATGCCCGTGCTCGGGCTATTGGAATGCAAAAAGGAGTCAATGTTGCTCTAAAGGCAAATGTTGTTGAACAAGATGAGGATGAAAGAGGATACGATGTTGTCTCCATGGGCTGTCCCGAGGAAGTCAAGCATGCTCATGGTGAGTACATGGCCTTCTACGCAAGGAATTTTTGGAAGGACCCGGCCAAGGCCAAGTCTGAACTTGAGCGTAAGAATGGGTCAAGTGGGCGAAGAGAGAATGGGCCAAAACTGAGGACATGCTACAATTGTGGGGACCGGTTGCACTTTGTGGCTGAGTGTCCATATCAAAGTAGAGAAGACAATGGGGGTAGCCTCATCCTCAAAGAAAAGTCCAAGGCACCTCGAAAGAAGCCATTTATAAAAAAGAATGGTCCTTACAAGAAGCAACCCAAGATTGTCTTGGTGGCACAAGAAGAATATTCCTCTGCAAGTGAAGACGAAGAGGATGAAGATAGTTCTCGAGAGGTGGCTGCTATAGCCACCACATCTACTCCTACATCTCTCTTCGACTCTCCAAACGAAAATATCATCAACAACAACGTCACTTGCCTTATGGCAAGAGGGTCCGAGGTATCATCTCCTATTTCTTCATTTCCTAAGACTAATATAAATATGGATATGAATGATCATACTAATCTTAAGATAAAAGAAGAAGTTATTGCTTTGGACAATTTTTTCACTAACTTGCAAGGTGAGCACAAACTTCACTTTGATGCTCTTATGAGTCAACTTGCCCATTTCGAAGAACTTCTCGAAGATAAGGGTAGAATTGAAAGAGAAGACGCCATGGAGATAGCCTCCTTGAAGAATGCCTTAGAGGAAGAAGAGGAAGCTCGAGTATCCTTGGAGGAGAAACTCGAGTCAATTGAGGAGTCCCATGAAGAGGTTGTTTCCCAGCTCATAAAAGAACGTGACAATGCTCTTGCTAAGGTAAAGAAACTAAAGAAGGAAAAGATTGGATTTGGGGCTGCTCATGCTAGACTCTTAGAGAAGTTTGAGAAACTTGACATTGCCCACAAGGCATTGGAGAGTGAACATTCTGCTCTAAATGAGTCTCGTGATTAGCTCCAAACTCAATTGAACAAGTATGATATGCCCAGCACCTCCACTCCATCGTGTGGACATGAAGATATTGTTGAAGAAAATGCAAGGCTAAAAGAAGAACTTGTAAAGGGATCTCAACATAAAGGCAAAGAAGTCCTACATGAGGTGTTTAGCAAGAAAAGGACAAACAATGGAAAATAAGGTCTTGGTTATGTTCCCAAGACAAAGAAAAAGAAGAAGAAGAGCAAAACTGCTCAACCAAAGACAAGCACCACCACTAATGTCAAGGCTAACTATGTTGCTTTTGCAGGGGCTAATAATCCTAATTATGAATTATTTTGTGATTATTATGGTGATGTCTATGCTAGCTATGTAGGTCCTTTTGATAGTTACATATCTTGGTCTATTTGGGTTCCCAAGACCCTTGTCACTAACATGAGAGGACCCATTGAAAATGGGTACCTAAAACCAAGAAGTAACTTTCTTGCAGGGCTATGCTTCTGATGGGTCTAAATGGGGGAATGTTCGTTTGTAGTACCAAACTTGGTGGGTGAGCGCACCGCGGTACCGGAGTTGTCATCAATCGCGCGGAGGGGCCATAGTAGAATCGCCAATTGTCCAGAAGGGCCAAATGGGGGTGAATACAAATCTAACGGCCAAACGGTCGTTTGAACCAGACGAAAAATGGTTGAACTCAAATACCGCCGTTAGGTCAACTCTTCATGGCCCGCCATGTCAGTATTCCCCGTTATCTTTTGCGGTCATGGACCAGATCCCTGAGTGGACTAGATCTATTTCTTTGCTCTGCTCTGGTCTTCTCCCCTGCTCCCCTCCCCATAACATTTGCTCATCTCCGGCTACTCGTCTCAAATCGGAGCTCACACTTGCTCTAATTTGCATCCCCACAATGTCTAGTCAACCTCCCATGCCTCTAATCAAAGCTCACAGTTGTCGCTGTTGCATCGTCCGCCGTATCGGAGCTTCACATCCCCGGACTAATATCTCACCTCTGGCTAGTCCTTCTCGCACGTCGGAGCGCGTCCCGTCGGGCGATCCAGGCCGGCGACCGGCCTCAGGAAGTTGCGTGCTGTCGTGCACCCCAGGCAAGGTAGCCCTAGCACAGCAGTTCGACGACCACACTCTCATGGCCACCATGCTGGGCGTCCATCCCGCCGTGTCGCCGGCAGAGTTGTTGTGGGCTTCCAGGTCTTGTTTTGGGATCAGACGAAATGAGGTCAACATTGAGGTATGCGCGCCGCCATTCGATTTTTTCATCCGGTTCGAGCACAGCTCAGACACCGAGCGCATTATGCATTCTTCCCGCTCTTTCGAGTGCTGCGGGGAGAAAATGAGCTTCATGCGTTGGCATCACGCCTGTGGGTGGGATGATCGCTTGGGGCAGCTTCATTTCTTCTCTAAACTCGGCTTTGACGGCCTCCCATTGGATGCTTGGGAGCCAGAGGCCCTCAAGCAGGTCGTCAGTAGCCTTGGCGGCGAGCTGGTGGAAATCGTGCCATCGAGCGACAGATGGGTCACCGAGGTAAAGGCATGGCTAAAAGATCCTGACGTTGTTCCTAAGAAGTACGAGGTGCAGATTCCAAGCAGGGCAGGGCGACAACTTTGCTGGAAGCACACTGCATGCAAGATTTGATCAAACAAACTGACATGTGGGACCTGCTAAAAAATTCTGTGAAGTGCTCCCCGTGCATAGTGCGCTGACAGGTGGCATGTTTTCTGACTAGCGGGCCCGCCTCCTCCACCTTCGACGGCTGGTGCCGCCCACAAATACATTATTGTGCAATTTTCCATGCTTTGTCGCAACCAGCTCCGGTCCGCTCTGCTCCTCTGCTCCTGCCGCTGCCACTCCGCTCAGGCGTGCACCGCTCTCGTCGTCCCCTTAGGCCGTCGTCCTCCCGCCCTCCCCTCCCTGCCATCCCCTCACGTCCCCTCCCCTCCCCTCGCCTGCCTCCTGCCGCCCACCGCCAGCTGCGTGAAACGAAAACCGAGATTCGGCCATTGGGTTAGGGTCCCAACGATGCTGGTAATCCGGATCCCGCTCGGAGATGGATCCTTCGAGGCTTGAGAGCACGGATATGGGTCCTGCGCGGCTGGAGAGCACGGAATCTCCTTCAAGTCTAGAGAGCGCAGAGGACAACAAAACAGGGGGAGAGGAAGCGGGGTGCAGAGCTTTCGAGGTATGGAGCCTAGAGAAGGTGTCATGCGTCCACATTGAAGGGTAAGAACTGTGATTCCTTTTCTACATACCCCAATTAGCGTTTCTAGTCCCGTGGTGATGGAAAGGATATGTGTTGGTAATCGCTGGACGTCTGTACATCTTGTCCTTGAGCATGATGCTTTGTCAAGCAAGCATGAAGGCACTGAAATGTGTGGAGGTGCGGATGATGATGAGAAAGCATATCCAGACGTGGTTGCTGACCCTGATAGGATGGAGAGTAGGGAATATTTGGTTGATTCAAACTTTGAGCCTGACTATGGGACTGATGAGGAAGAGGAATGTGAAGATGTGGAAATGGGATGTAGATACGACGACGAAGACGTGGACGGGCCAGTGATACACTTTGAGAGGGACAATCCTACAATTGATGAGGGGACTGTCTTTGATAATGTGGAGGACTACAGATATGCAGTTGCAACCTATGCAATCAGATATGGGTTCGAATTTATCATTGAAAAGAGCGACTAAAAGAGATTTAGGGTGCACTGTAGGGAAAGTAATGTGTGTAAATGGAGATTACATGCATCTCCAATGCGGGGTGGACACCCATTTCAGGTTGCAATAGCTACATTTAGTTTCAGTCTTTATCATATTTATTCTCCTGATAACTAGCTCTGAATTATTTGGATTCTTATCGAATGCAGATCAAAGTAAACACGAAGAAACACAACTACCCTAATACTTCTTTAAGTGGTATATTAGACCGGCAACTACCAAGTGGATTGCTGCTACTGTACTTGACTAGGTGAGGTAGGATCATAACATTGGACCTACTGAACTCAGCAAAGATTAGCAAAAAGTTTAACGTTCTGATTCCTTACCACAGAGTCTTTGATGGGAAGGAGATGGCTCTAGACTTCATTCAAGGCAAGTGGAATGACAGTTTTCATATGTTGTATAGTTTCAAAGCTCAGGTAAAGAAAACATCACCTGGTAGTGTTGTTGACATCGATTACGAGGTTGTGAAAGGGAGATAAAAGGTCTCGAGGGGGGTTAGGTATAAGCAGGCAGATAAGATATGCTTCAGGAGATGTTTTGACTGCCTGAAGGCATGCTGGAAGGGGTTCTGACGAGGGTTTAACTCATCAATGCCCATTGTTATGGACTTGGGTTTTGGAGAAGGAGGGAGCGCTGGAGACATCTATCGGCTAGCAAACAAGCACACAGGGGACTTGAAGATTTACCCAGGTTTAGGCCTCGCAGAGGTCCCTACTCCTGCTTGTCTGCTCGTGGAAATATTGAAGGAATCGAGGATTACAATGGTGCACAGATGCAATCTGGCGAGGGTTATGGAAACTATATTTGCGTGTGTCCTCCTCGCCGCCCCCTCATAGCCTTTTTATAGATAGGCTAGGTCTCGGGTAGCAGGTCGAGTCGGTTACAGATTAGGGTTTTCCCCTTTGAACTTTCTATCTTTAGCTTCTTCTTGTTCTTCAAGCAATCGAGAGTCCGTAGGTTACTCGAGTTCTGCATTTGGGCCTTGGCGACACCGTGGGCCTCTACTGTATTCAGACCGTATATACCAAGCTCAAGTACCTGTAGGGTATACCCATGTCAGTAGCCCCCGAGTGTCCAGTGGAATCGCAGATTCGACTGGGGGCTTTAGGAATCCTTTCGAGTGCATGATTGAGTATGTTTTACGACTGCTCTATTTGTGTCATAGGGATTGTTGATGTGCGTGCCTGATTTAACCGATGTATCGGTATCAGTTAACTACCTTAGGGTAAAACAACGCCATCTACTCGAACTCGAGACCCGGGACTCGAATCCGGAAAAGTGCTGGTGTAATTCGACTCAAGCCGTGGAGGTCTTACAGGAGTCAAATTCCAGTATATAGGTGTGAGCACTCGACGCGTCCGTCAAGGCATGTTCATCGTACTTGTAGGCACAAATATATTTCTGGTAGTGTGCAGCGAATGCGTTGCCAGGCCTTATTCAGGTCTTACCCTCACGCTGCAAGCGTGGCATCCAAATTTTGTCACCGCGGAGATGATTCGGGTGACCCAGGAGACACAGTCGCTTTGTAGGGAAAATTCTTGAGGCGGTGTCGCCATAAGCTTCGAGTGTGGATGTTATCAACATACAGTACGATGTACAAATAATCATAGAGTGCGCGACCAGCGCACGCTATGGGAGTAGCCCCTGAGTGCCTGGTTGAGTCGAAGACTCAGGCAGGGACTAAAGAACTTTTGCAACTACTATCATCTTTTGTTTGCTTGTTTCAGTCAAATTTATTTCTAGCGCTCCCTATGGGAGTAACCCACGTCCATAATCGAATCACGGATTCAAGTGGTTGGGTTTGTTTTTATTGTCCACGTTCCTGCAGAAAAGAAAAAGAAAAAATCGTAGGGTGCGCGACCAGCGCTCCCTATGGGAGTAGCCCCCGAGTGCTTGGTGGAGTCGAAGACTCGAGCAAGGACTAAAGTAGTCGAAGTCTTGTGCTCCTCATTTTTGATGATGTCAGTGCTGACTATGTGATGATATTAGTTGCCCACGTGAGCAGGTTTGACGGGACGTGACGAGTGGTGGGTCCCATTTTCTGACACTGACTTGACCGGGCGTGCGTAATCTTTGTTTTCTGTATGCAAGATTGGGGGGTGTCACCCTGTATGCCACCTCTTCCTGAGGGGGTTATCCCTCGTGAAGCCTCGGAATAGGACGAGTCAGAGTTGACCGTCCCATCTGATGTGTAGGAGGAAGCCCCCGAGTCGAGTGGTCCGGACACTCGCAAGCGTTCGCGCAGCGAGGATTCGGATGCATCGTCTCCTTCGACTCTGGAAGGTGTAGCTGTTGGCGCAGAGTTGCCGATACCTGCCGTTCTTGTGAGTGCCGTGGCGCCATTTTCTCGCAAGAAGATGTGGCTGCCGAAGGAGTTATCGTTAGAGTCGGGGGATCAAACCTTCGATTTTGACAAGTTTGATTGGTAAGTATGCGAGTCTTCCTTTTGGTTCTTCTTTGGAGTTCATTCACTTGATGTTGGTTTTGTTTTGCAGTCAGCCAGCGTCGTCATCTTCTGATGACGTCCAATTTTTGAAGGAATCTAGAGTCGCGACCTCCGAGGCCAAGAAAGTGGCTAAGTGCACTCCTTCTCCTCCATTAGCGGCCCACTCCGGGAATAATTCGTCAAGTTCTCCACACAATGTGGAGCACCAGATGGTTATCCGGACGTCTACGAATCCATCGACTTCGGAGTCCTTGGAGGATCATGTAAGTGTAGTATCTCTTCTTCTAATTTTGTAGTCGAATTTTCATCTATGCCATCTGTTGACCGTTTACTATGTTTTTGCCATAGCTCATTGTGAAGGAAGCCGCTCGTCTTGCGGAGCAGGTGCTTGTGATGGGTCGTTAGCATGCAATGCTGGACAATCGCCATTGCACGGTGGAAACTGAGTGTTCTTTACTTTTCCTCTGTATCCTTTTGATGTATTCGACTGACAGTTTGTCTTCATTTGTGTCACAGCTGAGCATAATGCACTCCTCCGTAGTGCTGCTTCCCTCGAGAAAACCCTTGCCGCGGTGGTGAAGAGCCGTGATGAGGCAATCGCAGCACGGGATGAGTCGCGGAAACGCGAGGAGAATCTGCGCGCCTCCATTGCCGCCAGGGAGAAGTTGTTCGAAGAACAGCTTTTCTCGATTGCCAAGGCCCTCTCAGGTATTCCCTTGTCAAGATTTTCTTCATGTCCCTTCTTTCGAATTTGTTTGTCGTACTTGACTTTTGTGCCGATGCTTGATTTGTGTGTACATGCCAGTGGTCTGAACTTCGACCCCCAGGTACTCCGTCGTGATGATGCCCTGGCGGGTGCCATTTCGGCAGTCGAGGATCACAGCACTGCCGTTCAGGGGACGCTCACCAAGTCCAAGGGCGTGCTCAGTCGCCTCCGAGAAAAGCTGGTGCCCAAAGCTGAGTTGATCGAGAATATGGATGAGCTGGTGGAGTCCTTTACCGGAGGCATTCCTTCAAGCTTCAAGAACTCAGTCCGTGCGGCTGGTGCTTCAATGTCACTCGCCATGGTTCAAGCACATGGAGTCGAAGTTGATCCTGCAGTAGTCTCCAAGGCGATGCCTATGAGCACTGATGGCCAGAAGGTAGTTTTTGCTCCCTTCGCGACTGCTTGTGGCAAGTACGGCCTGCAGCTAATCAATACAGTTGCGAAGTACTCTAAGGAGCTTCAGCGAGCCAAGAAGATGGCTAAGGCTGCGACGTCAGGGGCCGGGGGGAAGTCTGTGGCGTTTGACACTGCCACAGACTCGATGAGGCCCCCAAAACCAAAGTCGAAGTCAAAGAATCCAATCGCTCCTCAGTAGTCGCATCTTGTAATAGTTAAATAGCTTATGTCTTTTTGTCGAGAACATGCCTTTTGGCGAATGTATCTGCTGATACTTTGTTGATCTTGAATGCACTCGAGTCTTTTGTCCATACCTCGCCTTAGTCCTCTTATTGTCTCTTTCTTGACTTGTGATAGGGCACATTGAGTGATCCTTTGAGGGAGCCTCGGGATTCGACGCCCCTTGATGACACTTTGGCACCGCCGTGCTCAAGGGTGGATGAGTTGTCTCTGCCTCGCGACTCCGTGACCATGTGAAGCAGTTGGAGCGTGAATTGCCCGTACTCCACGGTAATGCGGATGTATGGAAGTCGAAGGCGGAGAAGGACGCCGCCCGAGAACAATATCTGCTAGGAGAGGTGACGCAGCTGGGCGACCAATTCAAATGTTAGTTTTCTTCCTCCATGTCTTTTCCCTGTAGTCACTCGCAGTAGTTCGTTGTCCTCATACTTTGCCTTTGCTTGGTATAGTTGTCAGCGCATGCTATCCGCAGGATGAGAAGGATAGGATCGCCATTCACATGAATGACCTGACCCAAGAGCAGCTTCAGGCGAGTGGATACTTCTAGGTAGATCATGATCGCGCAATCGTGCTGGCGACCCTGCAGGATCGTGCATCGCGAGTGCTTCACTTCTTGAAGAAGTCGCAATCGTGCTTGAAGAATATTTACCAGACGATGTTCCCGCTGGACGTCGTTCCATCGAGCTTGTTGGCCCTTCTTGCTAAATTTCAGGACCTGAGTGCGGTCCGCGAGTGTGTCGATAGGCCTGATGTGGACGTTGCAGCAGTTGCGGTCGGACCACCAGCGCCGCCAGCAGGGTCGACTTGGAACATGGTTCCGCACTACCAGGCGGTGGATCGCCCAACGGAGGAGATTGTTGACTTCTTCGAGGAGTAGACCAACGTTCCTTTGCTGCAACAGTAGTTTAGTTGTATCCTGCACATAGTTGTACCAGTGTTGTAAAGTTCATAGACATGCTGTGTATAATTGATTAATATTGATGTATATAAAGAGCTTGTTAGCGTGTATGTTTTGTGAGTGCGTTGCACTATGCGACTCCTTTTCATTAGCATGACTTGTGTGTATCTCAGTCCCTTGTCAACCTGTCAGGTGCGTTGCAACTGGGTTGATGTTTGTCAAGGGTTTTGATTAGCATGCCAGCTACTCAGGATATCGCGTTAGTTCGTAGAACAGATGTGTATAGGGTGGCGCAGCCCCCGAGTGGATAATTTGCAAAAAATAAAAGAAAAACACAGAGTTTTGGGGCACTTAGCTTTATTTATTTGTAGGATAGGATGAGGTACAATGTGTGGCTAAGTAGCCTTGGCTGAGTAGCCTTATTTGCAATGTAAAAACAGAAATGACTAACGGTAGAAGCGCCGCAACTGCGTGACGTTCCAAGGGTTGGAGTATGCGACTCCTGTCTCTAAATCTTTAAGGCGATAGGCGCCACCTGGGATTACTTTTGTAATCACGTATGGTCCCTCCCAGGGGGACTCGAACTTGAGATGCCCTTGCTGTTTCAGTCACAGGACCAGGTCGCCTTCGATGAAGGACCTGGGGCGTAGCCTTCTGCTGTGGTAGTTGCGCAGGTTCTACTGGTAGATCATTGATCTCTCCACGGTGATTTCCCTTGCCTCGTCAAGGAGGTTGACGGAGTCTTCGAGTGCAAGAGTTGACTCTTGCTCGCTGTAAGCGACCACACGTGGTGCTTTGTATCATACTTCAGCGAGTAGCACCGCTTCGGCCCCGTGCACCATGAAGAACGGAGTGTACCCTGTGGCGCTGTTTGGAGTTGTGCGTAGGCTCCAGAGTACTGATTGTAGTTCATCTGGCCAGCAACCCGTGGCCTGTTTGAGTGGCCTGAGGAGTCGCTTCTTGATGCCACCGCAAACGAGCCCATTAGCTTTTTCGACCTGACCGTTGGTATGTGGATGTACTACGGAGGCATAGCTGACGTTGATTCCCAGATTCTCGCACAATTCTTGGAACTCCTTGGATGTGAAGTTCGACCCATTGTCCGTGATGATGCTGTGTGGTACTCCAAAGTGGTAGATGATGGATTCGAAGAACTTGACTGTGTTGTATCCTGACTGATTGGTCACTGGCATGGCCTCTATCCACTTGGTGAATTTGTCGACTACGACCAGGAGGTAGATGTAGCCTCCTCGTGAGGACTTTGGGAGTTTGCCGACCATGTCAAGTCCCCATTGCACGAAGGGCCAGGCCAATGGAATTGGCCGGAGCTCTGCACCAAGTGCGTGTGGCTTGTCTGCGAATCGCTGGCACGCGTTGCATTTCTGGACGATGTCCTTGGTGTCGCGCATGGCCGTAGGCCAGTAGAATCTAGCTCGTAGAGCTTTGGCAACAAGGGCGCGACTGCCGACGTGGTGCTCGTAGGTCCCCTCATGGATGTCGAGGAGAACAGCTCTTCCATCGGCCGTGGAGACGCATCGTTGGAGTAATCATGTGATGTTGTGCTTGTATAGTTCGCCATTGATAACGGCGAATGCCTTGGATCGCCGCGTGATGTGCCGTGCGTCAGTCGGATCGTCTGGTAGCCTCTTGCTGAGAAGGTACGTAATGTACGGTTGAGTCCAGGATGGCTCGATCATCATGACGCTCATTGGTCCTTCGAGTCCTGTATCCAGCTCCAAGTCGTCGAGTGCCATTGGCTCATTGGGCGGCATAGCCCCCGAGTCTGTTGTTGCGCTTGTTTTCTTCTCTGCGGCCTTTGGCTTGATGGAGCGTTCGCAGATGCGCTCAAGAAATACCCTAGGTGGTATCAGGGCGCAGGTAGAGCCTATGTTGGCGAGTGTGTCTGCCTCTTCATTGCTTTCACGACCTATGTGCCGCAGCTCGCAACCGTCGAAATCCCCTTCGAGTGTGTCGTAGAGGTCGCAGTAGGCGATCATGTTGTCGTTCAGTGCATCGCACTCGTGCATTGTCTGGTTGACGACCAACTTGGAATCACCATATATTATGAGCCTCTTGGTGCCGCAGGCTTTTGCCATCCTCATCCCATGCAGTAGGGCCTCGTATTCAGCTTCGTTGTTGGAGGCGGTGAACTGCATTCGCAGGATATATTTCAGCTTGTCTCCCTAGGGCAATGTCAGTGTGACACCTGCGTCGGCCCCGTCCTTTCGCTTGGAACCGTCGAAGTGCATTGTCCAGAGGTAGGACATATCTGTTTTTTCAGGGAGCTAGTTCTCCATCCAGTGCACAAGGAAGTCAGGGAGAACTTGCGACTTGATTGCATCGCATTTTTCATATGTAATGTCTCATGGAGACAGTTCAATTCCCCAAAGTGCGACTCGTCCGGTGGCGTCGGGATTGTTGAGGATGTGCCCAAGCGGGGCGTCGTTGACTACCACGATTGGGTGTTCCTGGAAGTAGTGGCGCAGTCGCCGGGCCGTCATGAAGACGCTGTATGCTAGTTTCTGGTAGTGCGGGTACCGCTGTTTTGTTGGCGTAAGTACCTCGCTGAGGTAGTAGACTGGGCGCTGTACTCCATGGACCTTGTTTTCCTCGTCTCGTTCTACTACGAGCACCGTGCTGACCACCTGGTTGGTGGCGGAGATGTATAGCAACAGTGGGTTCCTTTCGCGTGGGGTCACCAGTACTGGCGAGGTGGATAGTAGGCGCTTGAGGTCTTTAAATGCTTCCTGTGCCTCGTTGGTCCACTCGAATTTGTTGGCTTTCTGGAGGAGTTGGTAGAAAGGTAGTGCCTTCTCTCCCATTCGACTGATGAATCGACTGAGCGCCGCGATTCGCCCAGCCAGCTGTTGGACGCCTCTTATGCTTTTCGCCTTCTCCATGGCCAGTATGGCTTTTATTTTCTTCGGGTTCGCTTCGATCCCTCCCGTGGAGATAAGATACCCGAGTAGTTGCCCAGATGGTACGCCGAAGGCGCTTTTGTCCGGATTGAGCTTGATCCGGTAGCGGTCAAGGTTGGCGAAGGTTTCACGCAAATCATCGATTAGTGAGGCTTCATCTTTGGTCTTGATTACTATGTCGTCGACATAGACATGAATGTTGCGACCAAGTTGGTTCTTGAGGCAAGCCTACATGCACTGCTGGTAGGTGGCTCCTGCGTTCTTTAGCCCGAAGGGCATTGTGTTGTAGCAGAACACACCAAAAGGCGTTGTAAACGCTGTTTTTTCTTGATCTTCCTCCTTCATTCGAATCTGGTTATAGCCTGAGTAGGCGTCGAGGAAGCAGAGGCGCTCGCATCCCGCGGTGGAGTCGATGATCTGGTCGATTTGCGGTAGCGGGAAGTGGTCCTTCGGACAGTGATTATTCAAAGAGGTGAAGTCCACGCACATCCGCAGGATATCCGTGTCCTTTTTTGGTACTAGCACCGTGTTGGCGAGCCAAGTGCTTTCCTTGATCTCGCGTATGAATTTGTCGTCAAGGAGTCTGTTGATCTCCATTCCGACTGCCTTTGCTCTTGGTTCAGATAGTCACCGAATTGTTTGCTTGACTGGCCTTGCGTCTGGGTTGACATTGAGTGCGTGCTCGGCGAATTCCCTGGGAACTCCTGGCATGTCCGCTGGACACCAGGCGAAGATTTCCCAGTGCTCATGGAGGAATTCGACGAGCATGAGTTCCTATGCGGGACTCAAGTTGTTGGCGATGAGAGCCGTCTTGGCAGGATCCGATGGGTGGACCTGAACTTTCTTTGTGTGCACTGATGAGTCGAAGGACAAGTCAGGTGAGCTTGGCCGGCTTAGGGGAGGAAGCCTGTTGTCTGTCGACTCCTTCAATCTTGCGAGTTCCTCCTGCATGCCGAAGGACTGGGAGATTCTGTTGAATTCCCTTTCGCAACTGTCGGACCTCTCGAAGCTCCCGTTGATTGTGATGATGCCATTAGGGCCTGGCATTTTCATCTGCAGATAGGCATAGTGCGGTACTGCCATGAACCTAGCGAATGCGACACGTCTGAGGATGCAGTGGTACTGTGAGGGCTAGTCGACGACTTCAAAGTCGATGTGCTCGCGCCGAAAAAATTTCGGTGTGCCGAAGATGACGTCGAGGTTGATTTTACCAAGGGGGTATACACCCTTTCCTAGGACGATGCCGTGGAATGTTGTGTCTGAGGCCTCTAGGCAGGTCAGAGGGATCCTCATTGCTCGCAAGGTACTCGCGAACATAAGGTTGATGTCGCTTCCGCCATCCATGAAGACGCGACTCATGTTGAAGCCTTCAATTTGTGCCTCGAGGACGAGGGGACAATGGCCTGGACGAGGTACTTGGTGCGGGTGGTCGCGCTTGTCAAAGGTGATGCGGGAGTCGCTTCCACTGAGGTACTCAGTGGTAGATGGTGGCGAGTTTGTCGCCAGATTGACTTGGCGAGTGATGGCCTTCTGCACCCGGTTGGAGGGGCGGCCCTTTTGGATCATCATGGTGCCCATGGCCCGCGGGTACGGCTCACCTCCGTGATGCTGGTCGGGTGCAGCTGCGTTTGGCGGTGGTCCGGGCGGTGGTGGGGGAGCTCCATGTGCCACAGCGCCTAGGGCGGCTCCGTAGCCCCTTTCGACTGTTTTGCGATTCATCCAAGCCAGACCTTCATGTAGTTTGAGGAACTCGCAGTAGTCCTTGAGGAGGTGGCTGGACTTCTTTTTTCCGTCGTGCTTGTCGATGTAGAAGTGCACAGTGCATGGCCCGGACAGCTTGTCTTCGATGGATGTTGAGGGTGCTTCATCGCGACTGCGGCGCTGCCATACTTGCGTGGTTTTCCCGGAGTCGCGGTATCCACCACTGCGGTAGCCGCTGTTGCGGTTGTCATCGCGTCTATCGGCATAGCCAGCTGCGATCATGTTGACGTCATCGCGGTCATCGTAGGTGCGCATGCGGCGTTTGCTTCGGCGGTCGCGTCTGCGTTCGAGTTCTGCTTCATCATCAGAGTGGACGCGATTCTTCACCGAGTCTTCCCCATCTGCCCATCGATTGGCGATTTCCATTAGGTGGTCGATGGTTTTGGGCTTCGATTGGCCCAGATCCTCCCTGAGCTCTATATAGCGAACGCCGCCGTTGAATGCGTCGATTGCGCGGTCCTCCGAGATATTTTCCGTGGAGTTCTTGATGATGGACCACCTCTGGATGTACAAGCATAGTGATTCGCCTGATCTTTGCTGGCAGCACCTGAGCTCTTCGATTGACGCGGGCCTCTTGTAGGTGCCCTTGAAGTTGCGTACGAAGCTATAGACCAGCTCTTCCCAACTGCGAATGGATCCGCGCGGGAGGTTGTTGAGCCATGCTCGGGTGGCGCCTTGTAGCTGCAGCTACAGGTATTGCATGGCCCTACTTCGACTTCCGCCGTGGAGCCTCGCGGAGGAGATATGGTCCTCTAGCCAGATTTTCGGGTCCTGCAGACCGTTGAACTTCGGGTTTTCTGATGGGAGCTTAAACCCCTTGGGCATTCGCCTTTGCCTGATGGCCCTGCTGAAGCATCTAGAGCCACAGAGCTCCACATCTTCGTCCTCTGAGTCAGTCGACCGGGCACGTCGCGCCCTTGATTTGTCAATCTTGCACTGCGTGAGGTCATCACGTGCATCATAGTCGTGGTCGTGTTGCTGTGAGCGGCAACGTCGAGACAGATTGTGACTGTCGTCGCTAGATGAAGGTGAGGAGTAGCGTTTTTCCAGGGCCTTGCCTTTCTTCGGTTCCGATGCTGGCTCTTTGTCGAGGGCAACCTCGATTAACCCCAAGCCTGCGATCGTAGACCGGTGCATGGTAGCTCGAGGGTCTCTAGCTGGCGGCTGGTTGTTGAGGAGGTACATGGTGGCTACCGTTACCATGGCTTGCGGCATTTTTGGGAGCACGTTGCCGCGCATATCCACCATCATGGAGCCGAAGTCGAGGACTTTGGCGGCTTCTACACGTTCTTGTTCAGTGAGGTGGGCGAGTTGAGATCGTCTCTTGTTGGCGATGTACTCGTTGCACCTAGAGGAGGATCCTCCGTGGGAGGAGAGCCCAGCTCGTCGGAGGCTTGATTCATCAGCCGCCTTTTTACGCGCCTCGAGTTGCGCGATTGTTTGTAGCTGGCGCTTGTATTCCTCTTTCAGGAGCAAATGGTAACCCATCAGCAGTTCTTGCCGGGAGCTGAAGGGTAGAGGGTGACCTCGTAGGGCTTCTCGGCAACAAGCCCACTTGAGGTCGTTGAGTCTGATCATGACGCGTTCGCCAGTTTGCTCGTTTATCATAGTTTGAGGTTCGACTGCTCCTCCGTTGTTGACGGGGGTGCCGTTAGTGGGGCCGACGTTCGGTGGTGGTCCGCCAATAGGTATACCACCGTTTGGTGGGTCGGTTTCGTTGCCTCTGTTGCCCTTGTTGTCACGGTTGGTGGTGGGATCGCCCGCGTTGATGACGACGCACATGAAGTGGTTGGGGAAGCTGCTGTTCCCACAACTTTTTTAGATCCGGAACCGTAGGCTCCGTCTTTAGTTGCCAGATCGCCCAGATCGGATTCACGAATGCTGTTGCTGACCGTATTCTCAACTGTTGTCAAGGTATTGAGCTTGCTGAGGGTGCCGATCGGCAGAGGGAACCATGATGCTGGAGCAATCGATGGTATCGTCGGCTGGTCAGGCATGCAAAGCGTGCCCATCTGACCAACTTGGAAGCGGAAGCTCCCGATCGCCAGGCTGATTCCGTCGCCCATGGATTTGAAGGCGGGGCGAGTGGATGGCATGTGGACGGTGAAGTCGAACGCACCGAAGATTTGGTGAATCTCCGCTGTTGCAGAGTTGTAGATCGCGTTTGATGGGGCCAAAGAAGCCGCAACATCAGCACTCCCAGTTCCCACAGATGGCACCAATTGACGAGGGTTTAACTGATCAATGCCCATGGTTATGGACTTGGGTTTTGGAGAAGGAGGGAGCGCTGGAGACATCTATCGGCTAGCAAACAAGCACACAGGGGACTCGAAGATTTACCCAGGTTCAGGCCTCACAGAGGTCCCTACTCCTGCTTGTCTGCTCGTGGAATTATTGAAGGAATCGAGGATTACAATGGTGCGCAGATGCAATCTGGCGAGGGTTGTGGAAACTAGGGTTGCGTTTGTCCTCCTCGCCACCCCCTCTTAGCCTTTATATAGATAGGCTAGGTCTCGGGTAGCAGGTCAAGTCGGTTACAGATTAGGGTTTTCCCCTTTGAACTTTCTATATTTAGCTTCTTCTTGTTCTTCAAGCAATCGAGAGTCCATAGGTTACTCGAGTTCTGCATTTGGGACTTGGCGACACCGTGGGCCTCTGTTGTATTCAGACCGTATATACCAAGCTCAAGTACCTGTAGGGTATACCCATGTCAGGTTCCTAGACGGCTGCAGGCCATACTTGGCAATAGGCGCAACTTCTTTAAGAGGGAAGTTCAGGGGACATGTTGCTTCTGCTTGTGCTTTGGACATGCATAATTGGCTTCTACCCGTAGCTTATGCTGTTCTTGAGGGTGAATCAAATGAAAGCTGGACATGGTTCATGCAGAGACTACGGGAAGTAATTGGTCACCCCGAAGGCTTGGTGATACACACCGATGCATGCGAGGGTCTTGAGAATGTTGTTGATGTTGTGTTTCCTGGGGTTGAGCATAGGGAATGCATGTGGCACCTCGCTACTAACTTCATGAAAAATTTCAAAGGAAAGATCTTTGAAGAGGACTTGTGGAGATCAGCATAAACATACACCCCAAGCATGCATGCTACTTACTTGCAGAACATGTATGTAGTGCCAAAGGTGAAAAAATACCTTGAAGAACATTACACCAAGCTATGGGCCAGAAGCAAGTTTGGTGAGTTAAGCAAGGTGGATTTTGTTTGCAATAATTTTATAGAGAGTTTCAATGATAAGATTTCGGGCATGAAGACACTTGGAATTGTTATTTTGTTGGATGCAATAAGACAGGGCATAATGGTGAAGATAGATTTAAGGCAAAGAATTTGTGCAAGAAAATTTTTAGGCCATAAAATAGT
Organism: Avena insularis; assembly: GCA_023614405.1. Classification (NCBI taxonomy): domain Eukaryota; kingdom Viridiplantae; phylum Streptophyta; class Magnoliopsida; order Poales; family Poaceae; genus Avena; species Avena insularis. Next base: position 247,265,417 of record CM042688.1, read on the forward strand.
TCCAAAGGTGATTATGTTACTGAATGCAAGAACCAGGGCAATGAGAACGATAAAGATGAGGATGGTCAGAAGTTCCAAAACATTGGCTGAGGTTTATGCAGAATACAAGCATGGAAGTGAACGGAGGTACACTGTAGACATTGGAAACAAGACTTGTTCATGCAGGCAGTGGCAGATTACTGGTCTGCCATGTCACCATGCAATTTACTTCATCTTAAAGCTTAGAGGTAACGGAGCTGAAATAGAGAACTATGTCGACAACTATTTCTCCGTGGACAAGTTTGCTGCAACTTATGTAGAAAACATACCACCTATGGCCGATGAAAATGATTGGGAGATTGTCGATCTAGGGTTCAAACTTCAACCACCAGTTCTTAGGGGGCCACCTGGGAGGCCTAGAAAGCTAAGGATCGAAGCCTCCACCGATAAAGGTCCAAGGCTAGGAGCTAGGAAAAGGAAATGCAAACGTTGTGGCGAATTCGGCCATATCAAGAGGTTGTTCAAAAACCCAGTTATACATGATATTGTCCCTGTTCACACCCTAGTGGCAGAAAATGAGGCTTCTCAGTCAGAACTGGTGGAAGAGCAGCGCGAAGACGGTGATGAGCACTCGGAGGAAAACGTACGTAAGCAGCCAATTTATGAAGAAATGGAGGTGCCGGCGAGAAAAGGGTGTGAAAAGAAACAAAAGGGTAAGCGGAACGGGGAGGAAAGGGAAAATAATGGAGGTGTATTAGAATATGAAGAAGTTGCAAGGGTGATTAAGGATGTTCTTGAGGATCTTTTGGATAACTACAGGAGAAATAATAAATCCCTGCCAATTTCATATTTGTATGATTCTCCAGATGAAAGGTAAGCTTAAAAATTGTTTTATTTGCTATTTTATAATTTTTTTATCCTCATCAATTGATGCTTAATGCATCGTGGGCTAGCAGACTAATAAGAGGAGCAGAAAGATATTGGCACAGTAACGTCGTATGTTGAATTATATCATTGAAACTAAACTAGCCGTGTCGTCTTTATTTATATCTGGCGTGTGCAACGTGTCTGTGATGGGGTCATGTGGACCAGATTACATTTTTTTTAAATATTATTACATTAATTTTTTACTTGCGTTTGGACGCGGCTACTAGTTCCCATCTCCCTTGCATTCTCATCTCCTCTGGCGCACTCTAGAATTATGGCTGTGCCATCAAGTAGCAGAGTCAGCGTATTGTCCCATCAGGTGTGAACGCAATGACTTTGTTTGTTCAGAATTTGACAACTTTTGATTAGTTTGAAAGATAGAGAAACCTAAAACATGTATCTAGACATGTTTTGGGCATAGACACATTTATTAAATATCTAAAAAAACTAAGTCAGTTATATCTGGACAGGAGTAGTACACTATGACAACACGCTCGATCCCTTCTCCTCTGGCGCACTCCAAATTATGGCTGTGCCATCAAGTGCTAGGTGTAGAGTCAGCGTATTGTCCCATCAGATATGCCAAGAACGTTCGAACTTTATTTTTAGGATCGGACGAGTTTCGATCGACTAGTTTCAAAGACAAAGACAACTAAAACATGGCCAACATATATAGATTATGACGATAATCGACCATGACTCAAGTGACCCAGATCCAAAGAGCGCATTAAGATACCGTACATAGATTTAATTTATGCTTAAGTGGCCCTAATCGACTATGACGCTCCCGCAGTCTCCATCATTCATGACGTTGTCCGCGTTGCCGCCAGCCTCCTCTGTGTCGGAATCGATGTCGACGTTCCCGGCAGCGTTCTGTAACTACCTCGGTGAATTACGCTCCTAGTTACAAGCCTGGATGAGCAGAAATGGTTGAAATAGTACGGTGGGGCCCAAATGCCACTCACAGGTAGACCTTTCGGCCGTCCCAACCATTTCCAAACATCGGGACAAGAACGGGCGGCGTAATCGGCAGGCGAAGGGATCAACTACATACACAAATGAGTATGTATGCAAGCCACCATACAATAGTACATCAGAGCCATTCCATCTAAAAAGAAAGGAAATATAGCAACGCCATACGGCAAGATCCAAATATCCTAGATAGATATAATAGTTTAGGATATCTCCTCATACATCAATCAACAGAGTATCAGGCGGAAGCGGAAGACACAATCCGAGTACGGATAAGAAGCAAATCGGCATAAGATACCCCATAAATAAGCAGATCCCGCCCACAGATCTCACGGATCCCCGTTCCCGGAATCTCTACACCGAATGATCGTTGCCCACATCGTGGCCTCTTCCACCCAAAGATCCATCTTGCGAGTGTACCTGTTCATCTGAACCAATAATTTATCGTGTGAGACCCTAGGGGTACTCAGCAAGTCTTTATGCCTCTAAAGGGGACACAACCTGGGGTGACGCAATTGCAGCAAAAGATAAACCCTAGCAATTCTATAGATACTCTCTAACCATCCGCCTAACCATAGATAGACGGAGGTCCGTGAATTAATAACGACAGTTATAATGGTAATCTCAACAGATCCATCCTCCTCCTCGCTTACCGACGAGGAAGCGGACGAACAACCCCCCATCCGTTGGCAGTTTTATTATCCATTCCGTGAGTGTTGCACTATTTACTAGTCAGGTACCTAGTCTAGTCAAATTAAAAGCGGTACTTTAGTTATGCTTGTCTATGATCGAAAGCGTGCTCCAAGTCGTCCATAACGCGGACACGGCTTTCCGAAAGTTTTACCTGCAGGGTGCACAAATAGCAACACACACCGATATGCCTCGGAAAAACCAAATCAAAACCCAACGAGGCATCCGAAAGCGATCACAGGATTCAGAAATATTTCAGGGGGCCACCCCATTGAGCTACCCGCAACGAAGTTAGCTGACTCCGAGACGGCCTCAAGGTTTGTGTGGCCGGCTGTAAACGACTGGGAACCCGAAAGTGTGACTGGGCTTGTCGATACAGCGAAAACGGGTCACGGCCCTAAAGCAAGACAAAGCAGTGCAAGACCTCGCACAATTTTAAATAAGGCAGTAAAGCATGGCATAAGTACAGGATAGTAAATAAAACCTCAAACTAGTTTGTGGCCCTCAAGAAATAAGAATGAATCAAGCTCGATCGGGGTTCATAAGCCTCCCGGATGTGGATAGCGAATAATCTTGGAACAGAATCAAGTACTGGGTCTTCGGACACAAGTGAGCCTGAAAAACCAAATAGCGAATATGGCTCACCGATGCCACTTTCATTAGTTATCCCATTACTACTCAGGTTAAGATGTTTAGGTACCTCGTTTTCCATCAGACACTCACAAACCCTACACATGCTGTTCTACGACTCGCATGGCTCAAACAACTCCTGTAGTAATGGCTCATGGGATGGGGGAACAAGCTTCGGTGGGGTTTAAAAGTAAAGGCTATGCAATGCTTGGGATTCAGTTTAATGCAATCGCGACTCAATGATGCAAGAATAAGATAGAGGCAATAGGTACTATATGTATGCAAGCATGTGGTAGTGCTTGCCTGGCAGCTCGATTGAAGCAAGGATGGATCTGGTAGTGCTCTGGTTCTCTTGATATATCCCACCTATTCAAGAAGAACCAAACAAACAAGGGCCAACATAAATAAAGTGCGCAAGCATATGAATTAAATGCGACAAGCAAACAATCATGCCATGATGAATGATGCACAATTTGCATGGCAATAAAGTAGCATGGCATGGGTGAGTTGTGGAATACAAGAATAAATAATTTTATTGAGTTTTGGCCATATTTTATACTCAATTAAGTTGCTGTAATTTTTATATTTATATGATGCATGCTGCAAAACAGATAATGGAATGCATAAACAGAAAGGTCTCGTCGAGCTAATCATTTTAGACATATTATTTGTTAAATTTGGAGTTATAAAACAAAAGTTATTAATTAAATAAGGAAAAAGGGCATTTTATTGTAATTTTAATTAACTTGGAAAATAAAGTGTCCAAAACATATTTTGAATGGCATATTTAAATTCCTCACATTTTTCTGATTTGAAAACATATATTATTTGGATTTATATTTTTAAAGTTATTTAAAAACAGAATTAAATTTGAATTTGAATTAATTTTGAAAAGATTTGGAATTAAAACAGATTACAGAAATACTTTTGTTACTTAGCTCCGTTATACACACAGTCCGTGATAGGTGGGACCAACTGCTTACTGGGCATTCACGGCGCGCAAAAGCTTTTTCTCACCGCATGCTAACCTACCCTCTGCGTCGTGGTGGGTCCCAGGCTGTCAGGGCCTTTGTGTGTGCGTCTTTGGACACGTGGCGATCCTGTGTGAGGGACTGGTCTGTGCTGGCCAGGGGTTTCCGGGGGTTTCCTTGCAAAAGCCCCGAGGCTGACAGGTGGCCCTGGAAAGGACTGCGGGTTTAGAGCCAAAACGAGGCAGTGGGTTTTCTACAAAAAGACGCCGCGACACTATTTTTCTTCCTCTCTCTCGTGGGCCAGCGGCCTTGCGGCACGGGGGATCGATCCGGTGACCTAGGGCTCGCGCGCGGAGGGCGGAGCCACTGTGGTGGGCTAGGGTAGGGCTGCAGGGCTAGATAGGGTTCTGCGACGCGAGGCGAGCGACGAGCCTGGCCTTCGCGGCGCCTGCGATGTGCTCGATGAAACAGCGGCCCTAGACGCAGCGGCAAGCAGCGGAGCATGTCCAGAAGTTTAGGGCTCACCGCGAGGCTGTCGGTGGCGTTGGTTCGGGCAGGGGCGCTGGCGATCGTCGACGTGGCTCACGGACGGCGGCTAGGGTTTCGCGTCGGGTCGGCGGCGATCCAGCGCTCCTGGGGCTCCTCTTGCTCGGCTCCGTGTACAGGGTGACGCAGCGGGCTGGCCTTGGTCCTCCAGGCCTCCTCCTCGGCAACAGACGGTTGGTTCGCGGAAAGGTTGGAGGCCGATGATGGCTGGCGTTAGGGGTAGACGACAGCGAGGAAAGCAGAGGAGAGAGGGCGGCTTGGGGAGATCTGGGGATCTGAGGCGAGAGAGGAGTGGTAAAGCGAGAGGGAGGGAGGTGCCGTGGGAGCGGTAGATGGAAAAGGTGGCTCGGTGCCACCTTTTCCTCCTCTCTTACTCACGTTCTAGGGTCGGCAGGGCAGGCGGGGGCAAGCGGGGAGGCTGGCGGTGGGGCAGTAGGCCAGGAGGTAGGCTCGGGCTGGGTCCCCTTGGCGGAGAGAGAGAGAGAGAGAGAGGGTGGCTCGGGTGGATGCTAGGGTTGGGAGTAGAGGAGGTATGGCTCGGGTTAAGCTTAGCTAGGGTTGGGGCTAGGTGGCGGGGTGGCCAAGCTAGGGTAGGTCATGGTGGGGTGGCTCGGCTAGAGAGAGGAGAGATGAGGGAGGGTACTTAGGGTTTGGTTTAGATTAGGTATAGATGAGGTTTAGGAGAGAGGGGGGTATGGTGATGATGAGGTAGGTGATGGTCTAGGGCTTAGAGAGAGATGGATTGGTCCTTTTTGACTAGATCAAGGATGATCGACCAAGCTCAAGCAAGGTAGCCAAAGAGAGAAAAAGAGAAAAGGGGAAGATGGCATAGATGGATATGGTGATGGGGTTTAAGCAAGATCAACTAGATCAAGCCAAAGAGAGATAGAGAGAGTGAGATGATCCACTTAGAAATTCAAATAAAAACCAAATACTAGAAAAGGTGGCACTTGCATGGCCCATGCAAAACATTTAATACCATGTTGATTCTTGTGAAAACAATAATATTAAACATGGCATTGTTCATTTGCATTTCCAGAGGTGGAATAAAGCCAAGCAAAAGAAATGAAAGGATGCCCCATGTGGAGTAGTTGGAGATGGCCATGTTTGAAATAAAATGGGACATGCTAGTGTGTATGTTCCACTAGATGATTACTAGTCCCAAAAATATTCCCACATGAGCATAAATCCATAATAATCCATATGGAAGCTAGGAGAAAAGGTCCCACTCACAAGGCAGGCAAAGGTGGCCAAGTGGCTCTCATATATCAATAATGTGAAAACAACATGATGCTAAGATGAGAGCATGTGGAAAAGAATTGGATCCATCCCAACCCACATGAGCTAGAGGTAAACTCAAATAAAGTGCAAAGCTCATATTTAGTTGGATGGTGGAATTATAAGGTGGTGAAAGAAAAGGTGGTGGAGTTGAATAAAAGATATGCCCCCAACTCAACTTGGGCATTAAACAATATATCAAGAACCAAATACAATATCAAGAGGCAAATACAATTAACAATGCATATGAGAGAAGAACCAAATCAAAAGGGTTTTATATGATGCTCAAATGCAAGGTGGCATGATGACATGAGCATGATATAATTATGATGCAACAATTATATGTTTGAAGCAGCCATTATATTACTAGACCAAGTAGCATTACAATTGTTAGACAATTGGGATGCTACAACTCTCCCCCACTAAACAGGAATCTCGCCCCGAGATTCTAGGAAGAAGAAGACACGAAGAGGGTAGGATACTTGGCACGGAGATCATCTTCACGTTCCCAAGTGGCTTCATCAACGGAATGGTGTGACCACTGCACCTTGCAGAACTTGATGGACTTGTTGCGAGTCCTTCTTTCTGCGACTTCAAGGATTTTTGTGGGGTGTTCTTTATAAGATAGGTCTTCTTGGAGATTGATAAGCTCATGATCCACGGTCCTGCCGGGATCCTTGAAGCACTTCTTGAGCTGAGAGATGTGGAAAACATCATAGACTTTGAGTTTTTCCGGGAGCTCAAGAGCATAAGCAACTTCTCCTCTTCTTCCACGAATTTTGAAGGGACCGATGTATCTATGAGCCAGCTTCCCTTTGATACCAAAGCGGTGCGTGCCTCTCATGGGAGTGACACGAAGGTAAACGAGATCACCAGGGACATACTCCATGTCCGTGTGCTTCTGTCATAATTGCTCTTGGCGACTTTGAGCAATCCTCGATTTTCAAGAATGATGAACCTTCTCCTCCGCTTGAGTCACAATGTCAGGGCCAAACAAGATCCTTTCTCCTGCACCCGACCAACCAATCGGAGTTCTGCATTTGCGACCATAGAGAGCCTCAAATGGTGCCATCTTTAGACTTTTCTGGAAGCTGTTGTTGTACGAGAATTCAGCATAAGGAAGACATTCTTCCCATTTCATGCCAAAAGAGATGGCCAAGCGAAGCATATCCTCCAGAATCTGATTGATCCTTTCAACTTGTCCTTGCGGTGAGGGTGGTAAGTTGTGCTGAAGTTCAACTTTGTTCCCAAAGCATTTTGGAAACTCTCCCGAACTTGGAAGTGAAGATGCTTCCACGGTGAACTGATCTCAAGCGGGACCCCATACGGAGAGACAATTACATTGATATAGAGCTCACCAACTGAATTGCGGAAATGGTTTCCTTTGACGGGAAGAAGTGAGCCACTTTAGATAACCTGTCAATGACAACAAAGATTGCATTGTTGCCCTTCTGCGACCTCGGAAAACCAGTGATGAAGTCCATCTCTACTTTCTCCCATTTCCATTCCGGGGGTTTCAATGGCTGTAGAAGACTGGAAGGTTTCTGATGGACAGCTTTCACTCTGCGGCAGACATCACACTCCGAGACATACTTGGCACAATACCGTTTCAAACCAGGCCACCAATATTGTGTTTTCAAATCCATGTACATCTTTGTGCTGCCGGTGGATAGAAAGAAAGCAGAATCATCGCCTCCTTGAGAACTTGCTCTCTCAAACCCGGGTAGTTCGGAACAAACATCCGGTGTTCAAAGAAAAGCGTGCCTTGATCATCGACGTGGAAGGACTCATACTTCGGAAGCTGAAGCCTGGAGATGATCTTTATGGTGTGCGGATCACCAAGCTGAGAAGAGCAAACCTTTTCTTCCAAGAGAGGGGTTGCTAGAAGGTTCAGGAGATACCCTTGTTCCACAATTTCAAGGTTTAGTTGACGGAATTCATCGCACAATAGAGGCTGTTGTTCTTCCATCATGAGATTGTTGACGTAAGCTTTGCGGCTGAGAGCATCGGCCATGACATTAGCTTTTCCCGGAGTGTAGTTGATGGTTAGATCGAAGTCATTGATTGCTTCAATCCATCTCCTCTGCCGAAGGTTGAGATCAGGCTGTGTGAAGATATACTTCAGACTCTTGTGATCGTAAAAGATTTCAGCAGTTTGCCAAGCAAGTAGTGCCTCCATACTTTCAAAGCAAAGACAACTGCTGCGAGCTCGAGGTCATGTGTAGGATAGTTGATCTCATGCGTCTTCAACTGACGAGAGGCATAAGCAACAACTTGTTTTTCTTGCATGAGGACCGCACCCAATCCATGCAAAGAGGCGTCACAGAATATCTGGAACGGCTTGGATGTATCCGGAGGAACCAAGACTGGTGTGGAAGTGAGCTTCTCTTTGAGTGTCTCAAAGCTTGCTTGACATGCAGGAGTCCAAAGGTATTTCTTGCCTTTCTTGAGGAGATCGGTAGAGGCTTCGCTATCTTGAAAAGTTACGAGCACGGCGGCAATGACTAGCCAAACCAAGGAAACTCCGCACTTCTTTGACATTGACAGGAGGAAGCCATTCAACAATTGTCTTCACAGTTTCCGGATTGACTGCAATGCCCTTGGCAGAGATGACGTGACCAAGATAGGTTACTTGAGGCAGCCAAAACTCACACTTGGAGAACTTTGCATACAGGCGGTTCTCACGAAGCTTGTTTAGGACACACCGGAGGTGTTCTTCATGTTCTTGCTTTGACTTAGAATAGACTAAGATGTCATCCAGATAGACCACAACGAACTTATCAAGATACTCCATGAAAACCGAGTTCATGAGCCTCGAGAAGGTGGCAGGTGCGTTGGTGAGACCGAAAGACATGACCGTGTACTCATACAGGCCATAGCGGGTGGTGAAAGCTGTCTTGGGAACATCTTCCTTGCGAATCCTGATTTGGTGATAACCACTTCTCAAGTCAAGCTTAGAGAATACCACAGCTCCAGCTAGCTGATCAAAGAGATCATTAATCCATGAAGGGATATTTATTCTTGGTGGTTTTAGCATTGAGAGCCCGATAGTCAACACAAAGTCTATCAGTCTGGTCTCGCTTCTTCACAAAGAGGGTTGGGCTACCCCAAGAAGAAGTACTATGCTGAATGAGACCCAACTTCTCTTGTTCATCAAGCTGACGTTTGAGTTCAGCCAACTCATAGGACCCATCTTATAAGGCCGCTTGGAGATAGGAGCGGTACCAGGTTCAAGCTCAATTACAAACTCAACCTCACGATCCGGAGGCATACCAGCAACTCTTCAGAAAGACATCCGGGAACTCACAGACCACGGAACACTGAATAGCTTCCATAGCATCAACATTGAGCCGCCAAAGAGAAAAGCTGGATAGCGAGTCGACTTGGAGAATAGACTATATGGCCTTCAGAATCTTGAGAGAAACCGGCGTTCAGCACAATCAATCACAGCTGCATTTGCTGTCAACCAATCCATGCCCAAGATGACATCAATGTCGAATTGCCCAGAATAATTAAGGGCCGAGCGAAGAGCCACCAATCTCAATTTGATTGCCATGGCTGATATGAGCAGCCCTCATGTTTGAACCAGGAGATATAACCACCAGACGATGTGATAAAGGAACCATATCCAGATCCTGCTCATGCGCAAACTTATGCGAAACAAAATAATGCGAAGCACGTAATCAAACAAAACTCTTGCAGGAAACGGAGTTAACGGAAGCATACCCATCACAACTCCAGTGCATGCTCAGCTTGAGCGGCGTTGACACGCTTAGCACGAACAACAAGAGACCGGGCTTGGTGTTGATGTTGAGAGCCCGAGGTGGGGGTGCACGAACCAAAGGAGAGCTTGCCGCAGATCTTGGAGGTGGTGGAGGAAGAGCCTTGTTCTTCATCAGACGTTCAGCTTTGATGCCAGTGTCTCCACAAGTGTAACAAGCACCGGTGGACGAGGAGTAATGTAGCGAGGACTCACTGAGCGCTCGAGGTAGTGGTGGTTGTAGCCCCAGGAGCGAGAGTGAGGAAGTTTGGTGGCCTTGCTGCGTAGCTTGAAGGTCTTGGTGGAGCAGAGCGACGGTGGGGTGTTAGGAACCCAGAGACGCCGCTTAGAAGGAGCTGACATAGTGAAGAGCTTGCGCATCACGGCTGTGTTTCTTTGACTCCTCAAACACTTGCCTACTTGCCTCTTCTGCAGAAATGTATGCTGAAGTTCCGTAAAAGGACGCGGCCTTGCATGTGTGATTGCATATTTAATCGATGCATTTAGCCCTTGCCTGAACCTCTTTTGCTTCTTCTTGTCATCGAGATCTCATCGCCACCATAACGAGAAAGGTTCATGAAGTTCTGATGTAGGTGTTGACATTGTCATTGCCCCCTTGAGGTTGAGAAACACTTCCTTCATCCTCTCCATGACAATTTCTCGTGACATCGCTCTTTGAAAGCTCCAGTGAAATGTCCCCAAGTAGGCTGAAAACCGGTCAGTTTGCCTTGTGTAATTCTCCCACCACAGAGCTGCATCTCCCTTCAGAAGGTGAGTAGCACACTTTACCCATTCTTGTTCAGGAACATCAGCAGTCACCAGTAGCATTGACATCTCACGCAACCAATCATCAGCATCAAGTGGTTGATCAGAAACATCAAATTGGCGTGGGTTGAACTTCAAGAAGCTTTTGATGTCTCCTCGCTTGGGAGGTGGAGGTAGCGGAACAAACTCATTCCTCGACACTTTCCTCAAAGCAGCTGCTGGTTCTGCATTGCTGCCAAGGCATTAGCGATGCTCGACAACGCTGCCCCAGTTCAGGTTGTATGTCCTCCTCGAGCGGCGTGGTGGTGCCATCCTGATTGATATAAAACACAAGTCAAGACTATGATGGAGAATAATAATAATCCAAAATAGTACCAAGATGGAATTAATCAAGATTAAAGGATACAATTTACTAAGATGATATTAAAATATCAACGAAGTTCAAAGCACCTAGAAGATATTAAGCATATCGCACACGACTGAAAAGGAGTGTGGTACACAAATATACAAAGAAAATTTTTCCACAAATTTCGGCATTAAAATACCAATAGATGCGCAAAATCACTTAACGAATCAAGATTAGTGACTCTACCAACTCAATATACAAGAGCGAATGATAAGAGTAGTGGTATGGTCGCGACTCCATCCCGCACTCAAATCATTACTCCACACATGAATAAGTATAAACACATATCCCATACCTTCTTCTCACGATGAACCTAAAGATTGGTAACTACGGAAACGAACACCACAAACAAGATAATGTCGGATAACAAAGAGTAAGACAGATCGCGGCGGTATACAACGAATCAGATAGATCGCGTCGGTTTGCAAAAGCCTGTCGGTATGGAATGTACCAACAGTTGATAACCAAAAGGCCGATAAAGATAACAACTTGGATGCAACAGATAGACAAGGAATTACACACACACACACACAGATACACAACCTATGGTACTACGGAAACCCAGAACACGTGAATCCTAGTTTGAATTTTAAGAAGAGGATTGAAAACGTTACACTTCCTTACCAGAAAGGGTGGGTGAGTGGGTAAGAAGAAAAGTGGAAGCAGTCCTACTCTCACGTTTTGTTTTTCTCTAGTATACATAACTACCAAAATATTTGCTAGACAGACAACGACCATTTGGCTGAGACCACGAAGGCGGGATGGCTCTGATACCAATTGTAACTACCTCGGTGAATTACGCTCCTAGTTACAAGCCTGGATGAGCAGAAATGGTTGAAATAGTACGGTGGGGCCCAAATGCCACTCACAGGTAGACCTTTCGGCCGTCCCAACCATTTCCAAACATCGGGACAAGAACGGGCGGCGTAATCGGCAGGCGAAGGGATCAACTACATACACAAATGAGTATGTATGCAAGCCACCATACAATAGTACATCAGAGCCATTCCATCTAAAAAGAAAGGAAATATAGCAACGCCATACGGCAAGATCCAAATATCCTAGATAGATATAATAGTTTAGGATATCTCCTCATACATCAATCAACAGAGTATCAGGCGGAAGAGGAAGACACAATCCGAGTACGGATAAGAAGCAAATCGGCATAAGATGCCCCATAAATAAGCAGATCCCGCCCACAGATCTCACGGATCCCCGTTCCTGGAATCTCTACACCGAATGATTGTTGCCCACATCATCCGTCTCTTCCACCCAGTATCCATCTTGCGAGTGTACCTGTTCATCTGAACCAATAATTTATCGTGTGAGACCCTAGGGGTACTCAGCAAGTCTTTATGCCTCTAAAGGGGACACAACCTGGGGTGACGCAATTGCAGCAAAAGATAAACCCTAGCAATTCTATAGATACTCGCTAACCATACGCCTAACCATAGATAGACGGAGGTCCATGAATTAATAACGACAGTTATAATGGTAATCTCAACAGATTCCCAATTGTCTAACAATTGTAATGCTACTTGGTCTAGTAATATAATGGCTGCTTCAAACATATAATTGTTGCATCATAATTATATCATGCTCATGTCATCATGCCACCTTGCATTTGAGCATCATATAAAACCCTTTTGATTTGGTTCTTCTCTCATATGCATTGTTAATTGTATTTGCCTCTTGATATTGTATTTGGTTCTTGATATATTGTTTAATGCCCAAGTTGAGTTGGGGGCATATCTTTTATTCAACTCCACCACCTTTTCTTTCACCACCTTATAATTCCACCATCCAACTAAATATGAGCTTTGCACTTTATTTGAGTTTACCTCTAGCTCATGTGGGTTGGGATGGATCCAATTCTTTTCCACATGCTCTCATCTTAGCATCATGTTGTTTTCATATTATTGATTTATGAGAGCCACTTGGCCACCTTTGCCTGCCTTGTGAGTGGGACCTTTTCTCCTAGCTTCCATATGGATTATTATGGATTTATTCTCATGTGGGAATATTTTTGGGACTAGTAATCATCTAGTGGAACATACACACTAGCATGTCCCATTTTATTTCAAACATGGCCATCTCCAACTACTCCACATGGGGCATCCTTTCATTTCTTTTGCTTGGCTTTATTCCACCTCTGGAAATGCAAATGAACAATGCCATGTTTAATATTATTGTTTTCACAAGAATCAACATGGTATTAAATGTTTTGCATGGGCCATGCAAGTGCCACCTTTTCTAGTATTTGGTTTTTATTTGAATTTCTGAGTGGATCATCTCACTCTCTCTATCTCTCTCTTTTGGCTTGATCTAGTTGATCTTGCTTAAACCCCATCACCATATCCATCTATGCCATCTTCCCCTTTTCTCTTTTTCTCTCTTTGGCTACCTTGCTTGAGCTTGGTTGATCATCCTTGATCTAGTCAAAAAGGACCAATCCATCTCTCTCTAAGCCCTAGACCATCACCTACCTCATCATCACCATACCCCCCTCTCTCCTAAACCCTAATCTATACCTAATCTAAACCAAACCCTAAGTACCCTCCCTCATCTCTCCTCTCTCTAGCCGAGCCACCCCACCATGACCTACCCTAGCTTGGCCACCCTGCCACCTAGCCCCAACCCTAGCTAAGCCTAACCCGAGCCATACCCTCCTCTACTCCCAACCCTAGCATCCACCCGAGCCACCCCTCTCTCTCTCTAGCTCTCTCTCTCTGCCAAGGGGACCCCAGCCCGAGCCTACCTCCTGGCTCACTGTCCCCCACCTTGGCTCCCTGCTTGCCCCTGCCAGCCTGCCGACCCTAGCACGTGAGTAAGAGAGGAGGAAAAAGGTGGCACCGAGCCACCTTTTCCATCTACCTGCTCCCCACGGCACCCCTCCCCTCTGCTTTACCACTCTCTCTCTCGCCTCTGCATCCCCAGATCTCCCCAAAGCTCCCCTCTCTCCCTGCCTTCCCCGCCGTCTACCCCAGCGCCATCGTCGGCCTCCAACCTTTCCGAACCCAGCCGCTGTCGAGGAGGAGGCCCGAAGACCAAGGCCAGCCCGCTGCGTCACCACAGCCTGAGCCGGCGGGGAGCCCCAGGAGCGCTGGACCACCGCCGACCCAACGTGACACCCTAGCCGCCGTCCGCGTGCCACGTCGACGATCGCCAGCGCCCCTGCCCGAACCAACGCCACCGACAGCCTCGCGGTGAGCCCCTAAACTTCCTGGACATGCTCGCCACGATGTAAATGCGTCTAGGGCCGCTGCTTCATCGAGCATGCGTCTTGGCGGCCGCGTCGTCGCTCCTCGCGTCGCGAACCCTATCTAGCCTGCCCTACCCTACCACTAACCCTAGCCCCACGGTATGGCTCCGCCTCAGCCTTGAGCCCTAGGTCACCGGATCGATCCCGTGCCAGCCTTGTCCATGTCAGTTCGAGAGAGAGAGAGAAAAAAAATGTCACATGCGTCTTTTTGTAGAAAACCCCCGCCTGCGTTTGGCTCTAAACCGAAGTCCTTTCCGGGGCCACACGCCTCGGGCTTTTGCAAGGAAACCCGGAAACCCCAGCCACAGACCAGTCCCATCCCCACAGCCAGATCGTGTCCCACGTGTCCAATGCATGTCATACAAGGGGACCCGCTGTCGGGACCCACCCGACGCAGAAGCATGAAGGGTAGGTTAAAGCTTGAGCAAGCGCCCGTGAGCAGTTGATCCCACCTGTCACGGACTGTGTATATAACTAAGTAACAAAAGTATTTCTGTAATCTGTTTTAATTCCAAATCTTTTCAAAATTAATTCAAATTCAAATTTAATTACATTTTAAATAACTTTAAAAATATAAATCCAAATAATACAAATAATATATGTTTTCAAATCAGAAAAATGTGAGGAATTCAAATATGCCATTCAAAATATGTTTTGGACACTTTATTTTCCAAGTTGATTAAAATTACAATAAAATGCCCTTTTTCCTTATTTAATTAATAACTTTTGTTTTATAACTCCAAATTTAACAAATAATATGTCTAAAATGATTAGCTCGACGAGACCTTTCTGTTTATGCATTCCATTATCTGTTTTGCAGCATGCATCATATAAATATAAAGATTACAGCAACTTAATTGAGTATAAAATATGGCCAAAACACAATAAAATGATTTATTCTTGTATTCCACACCTCACCCATGCCATGCTACTTTATTGCCATGCAAATTGTGCATCATTCATCATGGCATGATTGTTTGCTTGTCGCATTTAATTCATATGCTTGCGCACTTTATTTATGTTGGCCCTTGTTTGTTTGGTTCTTCTTGAATAGGCTTATTGTTAGGGATATATCAAGAGAACCAGAGCACTACCACCTGATCCATCCCTTGCTTCAACTGAGCTGCAGCAAGCACTACCACATGCTTGCATACATATAGTACCTATTGCCTCTATCTTATTCTTGCATCATTGAGTCGATTGCATTAAACTGAATCCCAAGCATTGCATAGCCTTTACTTTTAAACCCCACCGAAGCTTGTTCCCCCATCCCATGAGCCATTACTACAGGAGTTGTTTGAGCCATGCGAGTCGTAGAACAGCATGTGTAGGGTTTGTGAGTGTCTGATGGAAAACGAGGTACCTAAACATCTTAACCTGAGTAGTAATGGGATAACTAATGAAAGTGGCATCGGTGAGCCATATTCGCTATTTGGTTTTTCAGGCTCACTTGTGTCCCGTAAGACCCCGAGTACTTGATTCCTGTTCCAAGATTATTCGCGCTATCCACATCCGGGAGGCTTATGAACCCCCCTGAGCCAGAGCTTGATTCATTCTTATTTCTTGAGGGCCACAAACTAGTTTGAGGTTTTATTTACTATCCTGTACTTATGCCATGCTTCTTGCCTTATTTAAAATTGTGCGGTCTTGCACTTTGTCTTCATTTAGGCCGTGACCCGTTTTATTTATGTCGACAAGCCCAGCCACACTTTGGGTTCCCATTCGTTCTGACGGCCACACAAACCTTGAGGCCGTCTCGGAGTCAGCTAACTTCGTTGCGGGTAGCTCAATGGGGTGGCCCCCTGAAATATTTCTGAATCCTGTGATCGCTTTGTCGTGACTGCCTCGTTGGGTTTTGATTTGGTTTTTCCGAGGCATATCGAGTGTGTGTTGCTATTTGTGCACCTGCAGGTAAAACTTTCGGAAAGCCGTGTCGCGGTTATGGACGACTTGGAGCAGTTCTCGATCATAGACAAGCATAACTAAAGTACCTTTTAATTTGACTAGCCTAGGTACGACTAGTAAATAGTGCAACACTCACGGAATGGATAATAAAACCGCCAACGGATGGGGGTTGTTCGTCCGCTTCCTCGATGGCGAGGAGGAGGATGGATCTATTGAGATTACCATTATAACTGTCGTTATTAATTCACGGACCTCCGTCTATCTATGGTTAGGCGGATGGTTAGCGAGTATCTATAGAATTGCTAGGGTTTATCTTTTGCTGCAATTGCGTCACCCCAGGTTGTGTCCCCTTTAGAGGCATAAAGACTTGCTGAGTACCCCTAGGGTCTCACACGATAAATTATTGGTTCAGATGAACAGGTACACTCGCAAGATGGATACTGGGTGGAAGAGATGGACGATGTGGGCAACAATCATTCGGTGTAGAGATTCCGGGAATGGGGATCCGTGAGATCTGTGGGCGGGATCTGCTTATTTATGGGGCATCTTATGCCGATTTGCTTCTTATCCGTACTCGGATTGTGTCTTCCTTCGCTTGATACTGCTGATTGATGTATGAGGAGATATCCTAAACTATTATATCTATCTAGGATATTTGGATCTTGCCGTATGGCATTGCTATATTTCCTTTCTTTTTAGATGGAATGGCTCTGATGTACTATTGTATGGTGGCTTGCATACATACTCATTTGTGTATGTAGTTGATCCCTTTGCCTGCCGATTACGCCGCCCGTTCTTGTCCCGATGTTTGGAAATGGTTGGGACGGCCGAAAGGTCTACCTGTGAGTGGTATTTGGGCCCCACCGTACTATTTCAACCATTTCTGCTCATCCAGGCTTGTAACTAGGAGCGTAATTCACCGAGGTAGTTACAATTGCAAGGTGGCATGATGACATGAGCATGATATAATTATGATGCAACAATTATATGTTTGAAGCAGCCATTATATTACTAGACCAAGTAGCATTACAATTGTTAGACAATTGGGATGCTACACGTTCCTCCTCCTCATGGATTCTTCACGGCGCACTGCATCGATAACGGTGGAGGTCGTACGCCTAGGCATTGCCCAGAAGCGCTGCCTCCCTTCGGGGTTGTGCAGATCTAGGTGGATCTCCCGCCGGTGGGTTCTGCACAACTCAATCAACGCAACCCGCTCCTTCTTGAAAAGCTTTCGCCAGTACGAGCTCGTACGCGAGTACCGCGCCATTGACCTCTTCCGCTCCGACAGCTGGCGGCGGCGCTCCTTGATCTGCCGCAACGCTAGCGTTGTCGCGCAGAACGGGCGAAGCTGAACCCGAAGCTCAAAGCCGGCCGGAAGTCGCGAACGGCGGCGCGATTATGTCGTAGTCGGCGAACATCTGAGCCTCGTGCGACTGAGTTTGGGCCTCTCCCTCTCCATGGCGATGAAGGAACACGATCTGATCTTCGGCCCCGAGGTTAAGGGGATGAGGGCAAGGAAGTAGGCCCAGCGTCGTTGCCACTGCCAATCAGTTCAAAGAACAGACTTCACGCGGATCGCCCTCGCGAAGGACATCACTATCGTCCACGCACCCCGATCCAATGGTGCCTAACAATCGGGGATCGGGTCTTCTAGAAGCCCAGAGCGGTTGCTGGTTAGCTCTGCGTCCCGATTGTTTGTACGGTGAAGGAAAATAATACACATTTCAATGACACTGGTGGATAAATATGTGGTCTCTAAAGAGAACACACATCTAATGACTCTAGTTATGGTTAATGAGAAGAACACACATTTCAATGACACCGGTGGATCCATATATGGTATGTGAAAAGAATAGTCATGAAATGACTCTAGTTGTTGTTAGTAAAAAAGAACACACATGCAATGACACTGGTGGATCCATAGGTGGATTGTGAAAAGAACACACATGCAATGACACTGGTGGATCCATATGTGGTATCTGAAAAGAACACACATGCAATGACTCTGCTTGTTGTTAGTAAAAACAACACACATGCAATGACACTGGTGGATCCATGGGTGGATTGTGAAAAGAGCACACATGCAATGACACTGGTGGATCCATATGTGGTATGTGAAAAGAACACACATGCAATGACACTGGTTGTTGTTAGTAAAAAGAACACACATGCAATGACACTGGTGGATCCCTGCGTGGTCTCTAAAGAGAACACACATTTCAATAATTATGGTTGTTGTTAGTAAAAATAACACACATGCAATGACACTGGTGGATCCATGTGTGGTCTCTGAAGAGAACACACATGCAATGACTGTGGTTGTTGTTAGTAAAAAGAACACACATGCAATGACACTGCTGGATCCATAGGTGGTATGTGAAAAGAACACACATTTCAATGACTCTGGTTGTTGTTAGTAAAAAGAACACACATGCAATGACACTGGTGGATCCATAGGTGGATTGTGAAAAGAGCACACATGCAATGACTCTGGTTGTTGTTAGTAAAAAGAGCACACATGCAATGACACTGGTGGATCCATATGTGGTATGTGAAAAGAACACACATGCAATGACTCTAGTTGTTGTTAGTAAAAAGTACACACATGCAATGACACTGGTGGATCCATAGGTGGATGTGAAAAGAACACACATGCAATGACACTGGTGGATCCATGTGTGGTCTCTGAAGAGAACACACATTTCAATGACACTGGTGCATCCACATGTGGTATGTGAAAAGAACAGTCATGAAATGACTCCAGTTGTTGTTAGTAAAAAGAACACACATGCAATGACACTGGTGGATCCATAGGTGGATTGTGAAAAGAACACATGCAATGAAACTGGTGGATCCATATGTGGTATGTGAAAAGAACACACATTTCAATGACTCTGGTTGTTGTTAGTAAAAAGAACACACATGCAATGACACTGGTGGATCCATAGGTGGATTGTGAAAAGAGCACACATGCAATGACACTGGTGGATCCATATGTGGTATGTGAAAAGAACACACATGCAATGACTCTAGTTGTTGTTAGTAAAAAGAACACACATGCAATGACACTGGTGGATCCATGTGTGGTCTCGGAAGAGAACACACATTTCAATGACACCGGTGGATCCATATGTGGTATGTGAAAAGAACACACATGAAATGACTCCAGTTGTTGTTAGTAAAAAGAACACACATGCAATGACACTGGTGGATCCATATGTGGCATGTGAAAATAACACACATGCAATGACTCTGGTTGTTAGTAACAAGAACACACATGCAATAACACTGGTGGATCCATGTGTGGTCTCTGAAGAGAACACACATGCAATGACACTGGTGGATCCATAGGTGGATTGTGAAAAGAACACACATGCAATGACACTGGTTGTTGTTAGTAAAATGAACACACATGTAATGACACTGGTGGATCCATGTGTGGTCTCTAAAGAGAACACACATTTCAATGACTCTGGTTGTTGTTAGTAAAAACAACACACATGCAATGAATCTGGTTGTCGTTAGTAAAAATAACACACATGCAATGACACTGGTGGATCCATATGTGGTATGTGAAAAGAACACACATTTCAATGACTCTGGTTGTTGTTGGTAAAAAGAACACACATGCAATGACACCGGTGGATACATGTGTGGTCTCTAAAGAGAACACACATTTCAATGACACCGGTGGATCCATATGTGGTATGTGATAAGAACACACATGAAATGACTGCAGTTGTTGTTAGTAAAAAGAACACACATGCAATGACACTGGTGGATCCATAGGTGGATTGAGAAAAGAGCACACATCCAATGACACTGGTGGATCCATATGTGGTATGTGAAAACAACACACATGCAATGACTCCAGTTGTTGTTAGTAAAAAGAACACACATGCAATGACACTCCTGGATCCATGTGTGGATTGTGAAAAGAACACACATGCAATGACACTGGTGGATCCATATGAGGTATGCGAAAAGAACACACATGCTATTACTCTGGTTGTTGTTAGTAAAAAGAACACACATGCAATGACACTGGTGGATCCATGTGTGGTCTCTGAAGAGAACACACATTTCAATGACACCGGTGGATCCATATGTGGTATGTGAAAAGAACACAAGTGAAATGACTCCAGTTGTTGTTAGTAAAAAGAACACACATGCAATGACACTGGTGGATCTATATGTGGCATGTGAAAATAACACACATGCAATGACTCTGGTTGTTAGTAACAAGAACACACATGCAATAACACTGGTGGATCCATGTGTGGTCTCTGAAGAGAACACACATGCAATGACACTGGTGGATCCATAGGTGGATTGTGAAAAGAACACACATGCAATGACACTGGTTGTTGTTAGTAAAATGAACACACATGCAATGACACTGCTGGATCCATATGTGGTCTCTAAAGAGAACACACATTTCAATGACTCTGGTTGTTGTTAGTAAAAAGAAGACACATGCAATGAATCTGGTTGTTGTTACTAAAAAGAACACACATGCAATGACACCGGTGGATCCATATGTGGTATGGGAAAAGAACACACATTTCAATGACTCTGGTTGTTGTTAGTAAAATGAACACACATGCAATGACACTCCTGGATCCACGTGTGGTATCTAAAGAGAACACACATGCAATGACTCTGGTTGTTGTTAGTAAAAAGAGCACACATGCAATCATACTGGTGGATCCATATGTGGTATGTGAAAAGAACACACATGTAATGACTCTGGTTATTGTTAGTAAACAGAACACACATGCAATGATACTGGTGGATCCATAGGTGGATTGTGAAAAGAACACACATGCAATGACACTGGTGGATCCATATGTGGTATGTGAAAAGAACACATGCAATGACTCTGGTTGTTGTTAGTAAAAAGAACGCACATGCAATGACACTGGTGGATCCATGTGTGGTCTCTAAAGAGAACACACATTTCAATGACACCGGTGGAACCATATGTGGTATGTGAAAAGAACACACATGAATGACTCCAGTTGTTGTTAGTAAAAAGAACACACATGCAATGACACTGGTGGATCCATAGGTGGATTGTGAAAAGAACACACATGCAATGACACTGGTGGATCCATATGTGGTATGTGAATAGAACACACATTTCAATGACTCTGGTTGTTGTTAGTAAAAAGAACACACATGTAATGACACTGGTGGATCCATATGTGGTATGTGAAAACAACACACATGCAATGACTCCAGTTGTTATTTGTAAAAAGAACACACATGCAATGACACTAGTGAATCCATGTGTGGATTGTGAAAAGAACACACATGCAATGACACTTGTGGATCCATATGTGGTATGTGAAAAGAACACACATGCAATGACTCTGGTTGTTGTTAGTAAAAAGAACACACATGCAATGACATTGGTGGATCCATAGGTGGATTGTAAAAAGAACACGCATGCAATGACACTGGTGGATCCAAATGTTGTATGTGAAAAGAACAGACATGCAATGACTCTGGTTGTTGTTAGTAAAAAGAACACACATAAAATGACACTAGTGGATACATGTGTGGTCTCTAAAGAGAACACACATTTCAATGACACCGGTGGATCCATATGTGGTATGTGATAAGAACACACATGAAATGACTGCAGTTGTTGTTAGTAAAAAGAACACACATGCAATGACACTGGTGGATCCATAGGTGGATTGTGAAAAGAACACACATGCAATGACACTGGTGGATCCATATGTGGTATGTGAAAAGAACACACATTTCAATGACTCTTGTTGTTGTTACTAAAAAGAACAAACATGCAATGACACTGGTGGATCCATAGGTGGATTGAGAAAAGAGCACACATCCAATGACACTGGTGGATCCATATGTGGTATGTGAAAACAACACACATGCAATGACTCCAGTTGTTGTTACTAAAAAGAACACACATGCAATGACACTGGTGGATCCATGTGTGGATTGTGAAAAGAACACACATGCAATGACACTGGTGGATCCATATGAGGTATGTGAAAAGAACACACATGCAATTACTCTTGTTGTTTTTACTAAAAAGAACACACATGCAATGACACTGGTGGAACCATGTGTGGTCTCTGAAGAGAACACACATTTCAATGACACCGGTGGATCCATATGTGGTATGCGAAAAGAACACACGTGAAATGACTCCAGTTGTTGTTAGTAAAAAGAACACACATGCAATGACACTGGTGGATCCAAGTGTGGTCTCTAAAGAGAACACACATTTCAATGACACCGGTGGATCCATATGTGGTATGTGAAAAGAACACACATGAAATGACTCAAGTTGTTGTTAGTAAAAAGAACACACATGCAATGACACTGGTGGATCCATATGTGGTATGTGAAAATAACACACATGCAATGACTCTGGTTGTTAGTAACAAGAACACTCATGCAATAACCCTGGTGGATCCATGTGTGGTCTCTGAAGAGAACACACATGCAATGACACTGGTGGATCCATAGGTGGATTGTGAAAAGAACACACATGCAATGACACTATTTGTTGTTAGTAAAATGAACACACATGCAATGACACTGCTGGATCCATATGTGGTATGTGAAAACAACACACATGCAATGACTCCAGTTGTTGTTAGTAAAAAGAACACACATGCAATGACACTGGTGGATCCATGTGTGGATTGTGAAAAGAACACACATGCAATGACACCGGTGGATCCATATGTGGTATGTGAAAAGAACACGCATGCAATGACTCTGGTTGTTGTTAGTAAAAAGAACACACATGCAATGACACTGGTGGATCCATGTGTGGTCTCTGAAGAGAACACACATTTCAATGACACCGGTGGATCCATATGTGGTATGTGAAAAGAACACACATGAAATGACTCCAGTTGTTGTTAGTAAAAAGAACACACATGCAATGGCACTAGTGGATCCATGTGTGGTCTCTGAAGAGAACACACATTTCAATGACACCGGTGGATCCATATCTGGTATGTGAAAAGAACACACATGAAATGACTCCAGTTGTTGTTAGTAAAAAGAACACACATGCAATGACACTGGTGGATACATATGTGGTATCTAAAATTAACACACATGCAATGACTCTGGTTGTTAGTAACAAGAACACACATGCAATAACATGGGTGGATCCATGTGTGGTCTCTGAAGATAACACACATGCAATGACACTGGTGGATCCATAGGTGGATTGTCAAAAGAACACACATGCAATGACACTGGTTGTTGTTAGTAAAATGAACACACATGCAATGACACTGGTGGATCCATGTGTGGTATGTGAAAAGAACACACATGCAATGACTCTAGTTGTTGTTAGTAAAAAGAACACACATGCAATGACTCTGGTTGTTGTTAGTAAAAACAACACACGTGCAATGACACTGGTGGATCCATATGTGGTATGTGAAAACAACACACATGCAATGACTCCAGTTGTTGTTAGTAAAAAGAACACACATGCAATGACACTAGTGGATCCATGTGTGGATTGTGAAAAGAACACACATGCAATGACACTAGTGGATCCATATGTGGTATGTGAAAAGAATACACATGAAATGACTCCAGTTGTTGTTAGTAAAAAGAACACACATGCAATGACACTGGTGGATCCATAGGTGGATTGTGAAAAGAACACATGCAATGACACTGGTGGATCCATATGTGGTATGTCAAAAGAACACACATTTCAATGACTCTAGTTGTTGTCAATAAAAAGAACACACATCCAATGACACTGGTGGATCCATATGTGGTATGTGAAAACAACACACATGCAATGACTCCAGTTGTTGTTAGTAAAAAGAACACACATGCAATGACACTGGTGGATCCATAGGTGGATTGTGAAAAGAACACACATGCAATGACACTGGTGGATCCATATGTGGTATGTGAAAATAACACACATTTCAATGACTCTAGTTGTTGTTAGTAAAAAGAGCAAACATGCAATGACACTGGTGGATCCATAGGTGGATTGAGAAAAGAGCACACATCCAATGACACTGGTGGATCCATATGTGGTATGTGAAAACAACACACATGCAATGACTCCAGTTGTTGTTAGTAAAAAGAACACACATGCAATGACACTGGGGGATCCATGTGTGGATTGTGAAAAGAACACACATGCAATGACACTAGTGGATCCATATGTGGTATGTGAAAAGAACACACATGCAATGACTCTAGTTGTTGTTAGTAAAAAGAACACACATTCAATGACACTGGTGGATCCATGCGTGGTCTCTGAAGAGAACACACATTTCAATGACACCGGTGGATCCATATGTGGTATGTGAAAAGAACACATATGAAATGACTCTAGTTGTTGTTAAAAAGAACACATGCAATGACACTGGTGGATCCATGTGTGGTCTCTGAAGAGAACACACATTTCAATGACACCGGTGGATCCATATGTGGTATGTGAAAAGAACACACATGAAATAACTCCAGTTGTTGTTAGTAAAAAGAACACACATGCAATGACACTGGTGGATCCATATGTGGTATGTGAAATTAACACACATGCAATGACTCTGGTTGTTAGTAACAGGAACACACATGCAATAACACTGGTGGATCCATGTGTGGTCTCTGAACAGAACACACATGCAATGACACTGGTTATTGTTAGTAAAATGAACACACATGCAATGACACTGGTGGATCCATGTGTGGTCTCTAAAGAGAACACACATTTCAATGACTCTTGTTTTTGTTAGTAAAAAGAACACACATGCAATGACTCTAGTTGTTGTTAGTAAAAAGAACACACGTGCAATGACACTGGTGGATCCATATGTGGTATGTGAAAAGAACACACATTTCAATGACTCTGGTTGTTGTTAGTAAAAAGAACACACATGCAATGACACTGGTGGATCCACGTGTGGTCTCTAAAGAGAACACACATGCAATGACTCTGGTTGTTGTTAGTAAAAAGAGCACACATGCAATGACACTGGTGGATCCATATGTGGTATGTGAAAAGAACACGCATGTAATGACTCTGGTTGTTGTTAGTAAAAAGAACACACATGCAGTGACATTGGTGGATCCATAGGTGGGTTGTGAAAAGAACACACATGCAATGACACTGGTGGATCCATATGTGGTATGTGAAGAGAACACATGCAATGACTCTGGTTGTTGTTAGTAAAAAGAACACACATGCAATGACACTGGTGGATCCATGTGTGGTCTCTAAAGAGAACACACATTTCAATGACACCGGTGGATCCATATGTGGTATGTGAAAAGAAAACACATGAAATGACTCCAGTTGTTGGTAGTAAAAAGAACACACATGCAATAACACTGGTGGATCCATAGGTGGATTGTGAAAAGAACACACATGCAATGACACTGGTGGATCCATATGTGGTATGTGAAAAGAACACATGCAATGACTCTGGTTGTTGTTAGTAAAAAGAACACACAGGCAATGACACTAGTGGATACATGTGTGGTCTCTGAAGAGAACACACATTTCAATGACACTGGTGGATCCATATGTGGTATGTGAAAAGAACACACATGAAATGACTCCAGTTGTTATTACTAAAAAGAACACACATGCAATGACACTGGTGGATCCATAGGTGGATTGTAAAAAGAACACACATGCAATGACACTGGTGGATCCATATGTGGTATGTGAAAAGAACACAAATTTCAATGACTCTAGTTGTTGTTAATAAAAAGAACACACATGCAATAACACTGGTGGATCCATAGGTGGATTGAGAAAAGAGCACAGATCCAGTGACACTGGTGGATCCATATGTGGTATGTGAAACCAACACACTTGCAATGACTCCAGTTGTTGTTAGTAAAAAGAACACACATGCAATGACACTGGTGGATCCATGTGTGGTCTCTAAAGAGAACACACATTTCAATGACTCTTGTTGTTGTTAGTAAAAAGAACACACATGCAATGACACTAGTGGATCCATGTGTGGTCGCTGAAGAGAACACACATTTCAATGACACCGGTGTATCCATATGTGGTATGTGAAAAGAACATACATGAAATGACTCTAGTTGTTGTTAGTAAAAAGAACACACATGCAATGACACTGGTGGATCCATAGGTGGATTATGAAAAGAACACATGCAATGACACTGGTGGATCCATATGTGGTATGTGAAAAGAACACACATTTCAATGACTCTAGTTGTTGTCAATAAAGCAATGACACTGGTGGATCAATAGGTGGACTGAGAAATGGGCACACATCCAATGACACTGGTGGATCCATATGTGGTATGTGAAAACAACACACATGCAATGACTCCAGTTGTTGTTAGTAAAAAGAACACACATGCAATGACACTAGTGGATCCATGTGTGGATTGTGAAAAGAACACACATGCAATGACACTGGTGGATCCATATGTGGTATGTGAAAAGAACACACATGCAATGACTCTGGTTGTTGTTAGTAAAAAGAACAGACATTCAATGACACCGGTGGATCCATATGTGGTATGTGAAAAGAACACATGTGAAATGACTCCAGTTGTTGTTAGTAAAAAGAACACACATGCAATGACACTGGTGGATCCATGTGTGGTCTCTGAAGAGAACACACATTTCAATGACACCGGTGGATCCATATGTGGTATGTGAAATGAACACACATGAAATGACTCCAGTTGTTGTTAGTAAAAAGAACACACATGCAATGACACTGGTGGATCCATATGTGGTATGTGAAATTAACACACATGCAATGACTCTGGTTGTTAGTAACAAGAACACACATGCAATAACACTGGTGGATCCATGTGTGGTTTGTGAAGAGAACACACATGCAATGACACTGGTGGATCCATCGGTGGATTGTGAAAAGAAAACACATGCAATGACACTGGTTGTTGTTAGTAAAATGAACACACAGGCAATGACACTGGTGGATCCATGTGTGGTCTCTGAAGAGAACACACATTTCAATGACTCTTGTTTTTGTTAGTAAAAAGAACACACATGCAATGACTCTAGTTGTTGTTAGTAAAAAGAACACACGTGCAATGACACTGGTGGATCCATATGTGGTATGTGAAAAGAACACACATTTCAATGACTCTGGTTGTTGTTAGTAAAAAGAACACACATGCAATGACACTGGTGGATCCACGTGTGGTCTCTAAAGAGAACACACATGCAATGACTCTGGTTGTTGTTAGTAAAAAGAGCACACATGCAATGACACTGGTGGATCCATATGTGGTATTCAAAAGAACACACATGTAATGACTCTGGTTGTTGTTAGTAAAAAGAACACACATGCAGTGACACTGGTGGATCCATAGGTGGATTGTGAAAAGAACACACATGCAATGACACTGGTGGATCCATATGTGGTGTGTGAAGAGAACACATGCAATGACTCTGGTTGTTGTTAGTAAAAAGAACACACATGCAATGACACTGGTGGATCCATGTGTGGTCTCTAAAGAGAACACACATTTCAATGACACCGGTGGATCCATATGTGGTTTGTGAAAAGAAAACACATGAAATGACTCTAGTTGTTGTTAGTAAAAAGAACACACATGCAATAACACTGGTGGATCCATAGGTGGATTGTGAAAAGAACACACATGCAATGACACTGGTGGATCCATATGTGGTATGTGAAAAGAACACATGCAATGACTCTGGTTGTTGTTAGTAAAAAGAACACACATGCAATGAAACTGGTGGATCCATGTGTGGATTGTGAAAAGAACACACATGCAATGACACTGGTGGATCCATGTGTGGTCTCTAAAGAGAACACACATTTCAATGACTCTGGTTGTTGTTAGTAAAAAGAACACACATGCAATGACACTGGTGGATCCATGTGTGGTCTCTGAAGAGAACACACATTTCAATGACACCGGTGGATCCATATGTGGTATGTGAAAAGAACATACATGAAATGACTCCAGTTGTTGTTAGTAAAAAGAACACACATGCAATGACACTGGTGGATCCATAGGTGGATTGTGAAAAGATCACATGCAATGACACTGGTGGATCCATATGTGGTATGTGAAAAGAACACATATTTCAATGACTCTAGTTGTTGTCAATAAAAAGAACACACATGCAATGACACTGGTGGATCAATAGGTGGAATGAGAAAAGGGCACACATCCAATGACACTGGTGGATCCATATGTGGTATGTGAAAAGAACACATGAAATGACTCCAGTTGTTGTTAGTAAAAAGAACACACATGCAATGACACTAGTGGATCCATGTGTCGATTGTGAAAAGAACACACATGCAATGACACTGGTGGATCCATATGTGGTATGTGAAAAGAACACACATGCAATGACTCTGGTTGTTGTTAGTAAAAAGAACACACATGCAATGACACTGGTGGATCCATGTGTGGTCTCTGAAGAGAACACACATTTCAATGACACCGGTGGATCCATATGTGGTATGTGAAAATAACACACATGAAATGACTCCAGTTGTTGTTAGTAAAAAGAACACACATGCAATGACATTGGTGGATCCATGTGTGGTCTCTGAAGAGAACACACATTTCAATGACACCGGTGGATCCATATGTGGTATGTGAAAAGAACACACATGAAATGACTCCTGTTGTTGTTAGTAAAAAGAACACACATGCAATAACACTGGTGGATCCATGTGTGGTCTCTGAAGAGAACACACATGCAATGACACTAGTGGATCCATAGGTGGATTGTGAAAAGAACACACATGCAATGACACTGGTTGTTGTTAGTAAAATGAACACACATGCAATGACACTGGTGGATCCATGTGTGGTCTCTGAAGAGAACACACATTTCAATGACTCTTGTTTTTGTTAGTAAAAAGAACACACATGCAATGACTCTAGTTGTTGTTAGTAAAAAGAACACACGTGCAATGACACTGGTGGATCCATATGTGGTATGTGAAAAGAACACACATTTCAATGACTCTGGTTGTTGTTAGTAAAAAGAGCACACATGCAATGACACTGGTGGATCCACGTGTTGTCTCTAAAGAGAACACACATGCAATGACTCTGGTTGTTGTTAGTAAAACGAGCACACATGCAATGACACTGGTGGATCCATATGTGGTATGTGAAAAGAACACACATGTAATGACTCTGGTTGTTGTTAGTAAAAAGAACACACATGCAGTGACACTGGTGGATCCATAGGTGGGTTGTGAAAAGAACACACATGCAATGACACTGGTGGATCCATATGTGGTATGTGAAGAGAACACATGCAATGACTCTGGTTGTTGTTAGTAAAAAGAACACACATGCAATGACACTGGTGGATCCATGTGTGGTCTCTAAAGAGAACACACATTTCAATGACACCGGTGGATCCATATGTGGTATGTGAAAAGAACACACATGAAATGACTCCAGTTGTTGTTAGTAAAAAGAACACACATGCAATGACACTGGTGGATCCATATGTGGTATGTGAAATTAACACACATGCAATGACTTTGGTTGTTAGTAACAAGAACACACATGCAATAACACTAGTGGATCCATAGGTGGATTGTGAAAACAACACACATGCAATGACTCCAGTTGTTGTTAGTAAAAAGAACACACATGCAATGACACTGGTGGATCCATGTGTGGATTGTGAAAAGAACACACATGCAATAACACTGGTGGATCCATGTGTGGTCTCTGAAGAGAACACACATGCAATGACACTGGTGGATCCATAGGTGGATTGTGAAAAGAACACACATGCAATGACACTGGTTGTTGTTAGTAAAATGAACAAACATGCAATGACACTGGTGGATCCATGTGTGGTCTGTGAAGAGAACACACATTTCAATGACTCTGGTTGTTGTTAGTAAAAAGAACACACATGCAATGACTCTGGTTGTTGTTAGTAAAAAGAACACACATGCAATAACACTAGTGGATCCATAGGTGGATTGTGAAAACAACACACATGCAATGACTCCAGTTGTTGTTAGTAAAAAGAACACACATGCAATGACACTGGTGGATCCATGTGTGGATTGTGAAAAGAACACACATGCAATAACACTGGTGGATCCATGTGTGGTCTCTGAAGAGAACACACATGCAATGACACTGGTGGATCCATAGGTGGATTGTGAAAAGAACACACATGCAATGACACTGGTTGTTGTTAGTAAAATGAACAAACATGCAATGACACTGGTGGATCCATGTGTGGTCTGTGAAGAGAACACACATTTCAATGACTCTGGTTGTTGTTAGTAAAAAGAACACACATGCAATGACTCTGGTTGTTGTTAGTAAAAAGAACAATGGTGCAATGACACTGGTGGATCCATATGTGGTATGTGAAAAGAACACACATTTCAATGACTCTGGTTGTTGTTAGTAAAAAGAACACACATGCAATGACACTAGTGGATCCACGTGTGGTCTCTAAAGAGAACACAAATGCAATGACTCTGGTTGTTGTTAGTAAAAAGAGCACACATGCAATGACACTGGTGGATCCATAGGTGGATTCTAAAAAGAACACACATTTCAATGACACTGGTGGATCCATATGTGCTTTGTGAAAAGAACACACATTTCAATGACTCTGGTTGTTGTTAGTAAAAAGAACACACATGCAATGACACTGGTGGATCCATATGTTGTATGTGAGAAGAACACACATGTAATGAATCTGGTTGTTGTTAGTAAAAAGAACACACATGCAATGACACTGGTGGATCCATAGGTGGATTGTGAAAAGAACACACTTGCAATGACACTGGTGGATCCATATGTGGTATGTGAAAACAACACACATGCAATGACTCCAGTTGTTGTTAGTAAAAAGAACACACATGCAATGACACTGGTGGATCCATGTGTGGATTGTGAAAAGAACACACATGCAATAACATCAGGATCCATGTGTGGTCTCTGAGAGAACACACATGCAATGACACTGGTGGATCCATAGGTGGATTGTGAAAAGAACACACATGCAATGACACGTTGTTGTTAGTAAAATGAACAAACATGCAATGACATCAGTGGATCCATGTGTGGTCTGTGAAGAGAACACACATTTCAATGACTCTGGTTGTTGTTAGTAAAAAGAACACACATGCAATGACTCTGGTTGTTGTTAGTAAAAAGAACAATGGTGCAATGACACAGGTGGATCCATATGTGGTATGTGAAAAGAACACACATTTCAATGACTCTGGTTGTTGTTAGTAAAAAGAACACACATGCAATGACACTAGTGGATCCACGTGTGGTCTCTAAAGAGAACACAAATGCAATGACTCTGGTTGTTGTTAGTAAAAAGAGCACACATGCAATGACACTGGTGGATCCATAGGTGGATTCTGAAAAGAACACACATTTCAATGACACTGGTGGATCCATATGTGCTTTGTGAAAAGAACACACATTTCAATGACTCTGGTTGTTGTTAGTAAAAAGAACACACATGCAATGACACTGGTGGATCCATATGTTGTATGTGAGAAGAACACACATGTAATGAATCTGGTTGTTGTTAGTAAAAAGAACACACATGCAATGACACTGGTGGATCCATAGGTGGATTGTGAAAAGAACACACTTGCAATGACACTGGTGGATCCATATGTGGTATGTGAAAACAACACACATGCAATGACTCCAGTTGTTGTTAGTAAAAAGAACACACATGCAATGACACTGGTGGATCCATGTGTGGATTGTGAAAAGAACACACATGCAATACCACTGGTGGATCCATGTGTGGTCTCTGAAGAGAACACACATGCAATGACACTGGTGGATCCATAGGTGGATTGTGAAAAGAACACACATGCAATGACATTGGTTGTTGTTAGTAAAATGAACAAACATGCAATGACACTGGTGGATCCATGTGTGGTATGTGAAGAGAACACACATTTCAATGACTCTGGTTGTTGTTAGTAAAAAGAACACACATGCAATGACTCTGGTTGTTGTTAGTAAAAATAACAATGGTGCAATGACACTGGTGGATCCATATGTGGTATGTGAAAAGAACACACATTTCAATGACTCTGGTTGTTGTTAGTAAAAAGAACACACATGCAATGACACTAGTGGATCCACGTGTGGTCTCTAAAGAGAACACAAATGCAATGACTCTGGTTGTTGTTAGTAAAAAGAGCACACATGCAATGACACTGGTGGATCCATAGGTGGATTGTGAAAAGAACACACATTTCAATGACACTGGTGGATCCATATGTGCTATGTGAAAAGAACACACATTTCAATGACTCTGGTTGTTGTTAGTAAAAAGAACACACATGCAATGACACTGGTGGATCCATATGTTGTATGTGAGAAGAACACACATGTAATGAATCTGGTTGTTGTTAGTAAAAAGAACACACATGCAATGACACTGGTGGATCCATAGGTGGATTGTGAAAAGAACACACTTGCAATGACACTGGTGGATCCATATGTGGTATGTGAAAAGAACACACATGCAATGACTCTGGTTGTTGTTAGTAAAAAGAACACACATGCAATGACATCAGGATCCATGTGTGGTCTCTGAAGAGAACACACATTTCAATGACACCGGTGGATCCATATGTGGTATGTGAAAAGAACACATGCAATGACTCTGGTTATTGTTAGTAAAAAGAACACATATGCAATGACACAGGTGGATCCATGTGTGGTCTCTAAAGAGAACACACATTTCAATGACACCGGTGGATCCATATGTGGTATGTGAAAAGAAAACACATGAAATGACTCCCGTTGTTGTTAGTAAAAAGAACACACATGCAATGACACTGGTGGATCCATATGTGGTATGTGAAATTAACACACATGCAATGACTCTGGTTGTTAGTAACAAGAACACACATGCAATAACACTGGTGGATCCATTTGTGGTCTCTGAAGAGAACACACATGCAATGACACTGGTGGATCCATAGGTGGATTGTGAAAAGAACACACATGCAATGACACTGGTTGTTGTTAGTAAAATGAACACACATGCAATGACACTGGAAGATCCATGTGTGGTCTCTGAAGAGAACACACATTTCAATGACTCTTGTTGTTGTTAGTAAAAAGAACACACATGCAATGACTCTGGTTGTTGTTAGTAAAAAGAACACACGTGCAATGACACTGGTGGATCCATATGTGGTATGTGAAAAGAACACACATTTCAATGACTCTGGTTGTTGTTAGTAAAAAGAACAAACATGCAATGACACTCGTGGATCCACGTGTGTTCTCTCAAGAGAACACACATGCAATGACTCTGGTTGTTGTTAGTAAAAAGATCACACATGCAATGACACTGGTGGATCCATATGTGGTATGTGAAAAGAACACACATGTAATGACTCTGGTTGTTGTTAGTAAAAGAACACACATGCAGTGACACTGGTGGATCCATAGGTGGGTTGTGAAAAGAACACACATGCAATGACACTGGTGGATCCATATGTGGTATGTGAAGAGAACACATGCAATGACTCTGGTTGTTGTTAGTAAAAAGAACACACATGCAATGACACTGGTGGATCCATGTGTGGTCTCTAAAGAGAACACACATTTCAATGACACCGGTGGATCCATATGTGGTATGTGAAAAGAAAACAAATGAAATGACTCCAGTTGTTGTTAGTAAAAAGAACACACATGCAATAACACTGGTGGATCCATAGGTGTATTGTGAAAAGAACACACATGCAATGACACTGGTGGATCCATATATGGTATGTGAAAAGAACACATGCAATGACTCTGGTTGTTGTTAGTAAAGAGAACACACATGCAATGACACTAGTGGATACATGTGTGGTCTCTGGAGAGAACACACATTTCAATGACACCGGTGGATCCATATGTGGTATGTGAAAAGAACACACATGAAATGACTCCAGTTGTTGTTAGTAAAAAGAACACACATGCAATGACACTGGTGGATCAATAGGTGGATTGTGAAAAGAACACACATGCAATGACACTGGTGGATCCATATGTGGTATGTGAAAAGAACACACATTTCAATGACTCTAGTTGTTGTTAATAAAAAGAACACACGTGCAATAACACTGGTGGATCCATAGGTGGATTGAGAAAAGAGCACAGATCCAATGACACTGGTGGATCCATATGTGGTATGTGAAAACAACACACTTGCATTGACTCCAGTTGTTGTTAGTAAAAAGAACAGACATGCAATGACACTGGTGGATCCATGTGGGGATTGTGAAAAGAACACACATGCAATGACACGGCTGGATCAATGGGTGGTCTAAAGAGAACACACATTTCAATGACTCTGGTTGTTGTTAGTAAAAAGAACACACATGCAATGACCCTGGTGGATCCATGTGTGGTCTCTGAAGAGAACACACATTTCAATGACACCGGTGGATCCATATGTGGTATGTGAAAAGAACATACATGAAATGACTCCAGTTGTTGTTAGTAAAAAGAACACACATGCAATGACACTAGTGGATCCATAGGTGGATTGTGAAAAGAACACATGCAATGACACTGGTGGATCCATATGTGGTATGTGAAAAGAACACACATTTCAATGACTCTAGTTGTTATCAATAAATAGAACACACATGCAATGACACTGCTGGATCAATAGGTGGAATGAGAAAAGGGCACACATCCAATGACACTGGTGGATCCATATTTGGTATGTGAAAACAACACACATGCAATGACTCCAGTTATTGTTAGTAAAAAGAACACACATGCAATGACACTAGTGGATCCATGTGTGGATTCTGAAAAGAACACACATGCAATGACACTGGTGGATCCATATGTGGTATGCAAAAAGAACACACATGCAATGACTCTGGTTGTTGTTAGTAAAAATAACACACATGCAATGACACTGGTGGATCCATGTGTGGTCTCTGAAGAGAACACACATTTCAATGACACCGGTGGATCCATATGTGGTATTTGAAAATAACACACATGAAATGACTCCAGTTGTTGTTAGTAAAAAGAACACACATGCAATGACACTGGTGGATCCATGTGTGGTCTCTGAAGAGAACACACATTTCAATGACATCGGTGGATCCATATGTGGTATGTTAAAAGAACACACATGAAATGACTCCAGTTGTTGTTAGTAAAAAGAACACACATGCAATGACACTGGTGGATCCATATGTGGTATGTGAAATTAACACACATGCAATGACTCTGGTTGTTAGTAACAAGAACACACATGCAATAACACTGGTGGATCCATGTGTGGTCTCTGAAGAGAACACACATGCAATGACACTGGTTGTTGTTAGTAAAATGAACATACATGCAATGACACTGGAAAATCCATGTGTGCTCTCTGAAGAGAACACACATTTCAATGACTCTAGTTGTTGTTAGTAAAAAGAACACACATGCAATGACTCTGGTTGTTGTTAGTAAAAAGAACACACGTGCAATGACACTGGTGGATCGATATGTGGTATGTGAAACGAACACACGTTTCAATGACTCTGGTTGTTGTTAGTAAAAAGAACACACATGCAATGACACTGGTGGATCCACGTGTGGTCTCTAAAGAGAACACACATGCAATGACATGGTTGTTGTTAGTAAAAAGAGCACACATGCAATGACACTGGTGGATCCATATGTGGTATGTGATAAGAACACACATGTAATGACTCTGGTTGTTGTTAGTAAAAAGAACACACATGCAGTGACACTGGTGGATACATAGGTGGATTGTGAAAAGAACACACATGCAATGACACTGGTGGATCCATGTGTGGTCTCTAAAGAGAACACACATTTCAATGACACCGGTGGATCCATATGTGGTATGTGAAAAGAAAACACATGAAATGACTCCAGTTGTTGTTAGTAAAAAGAACACACATGCAATGTCACTGGTGGATACATAGGTGGATTGTGAAAAGAACACACATGCAATGACATTGGTTGTTGTTAGTAAAATGAACAAACATGCAATGATACTGGTGGATCCATGTGTGGTCTGTGAAGAGAACACACATTTCAATGACTCTGGTTGTTGTTAGTAAAAAGAACACACATGCAATGAATCTGGTTGTTGTTAGTAAAAAGAACAATGGTGCAATGACACTGGTGGATCCATATGTGGTATGTGAAAAGAACACACATTTCAATGACTCTGGTTGTTGTTAGTAAAAAGAACACACATGCAATGACACTAGTGGATCCACGTGTGGTCTCTAAAGAGAACACAAATGCAATGACTCTGGTTGTTGTTAGTAAAAAGAGCACACATGCAATGACACTGGTGGATCCATAGGTGGATTGTGAAAAGAACACACATTTCAATGACACTGGTGGATCCATATGTGCTATGTGAAAAGAACACACATTTCAATGACTCTGGTTGTTGTTAGTAAAAAGAACACACATGCAATGACACTGGTGGATCCATATGTTGTATGTGAGAAGAACACACATGTAATGAATCTGGTTGTTGTTAGTAAAAAGAACACACATGCAATGACACTGGTGGATCCATAGGTGGATTGTGAAAAGAACACACTTGCAATGACACTGGTGGATGCATATGTGGTATGTGAAAAGAACACACATGCAATGACTCTGGTTGTTGTTAGTAAAAAGAACACACATGCAATGACACTGGTGGATCCATGTGTGGTCTCTGAAGAGAACACACATTTCAATGACACCGGTGGATCCATATGTGGTATGTGAAAAGAACACATGCAATGACTCTGGTTATTGTTAGTAAAAAGAACACATATGCAATGACACAAGTGGATCCATGTGTGGTCTCTAAAGAGAACACACATTTCAATGACACCGGTGGATCCATATGTGGTATGTGAAAAGAAAACACATGAAATGACTCCCGTTGTTGTTAGTAAAAAGAACACACATGCAATGACACTGGTGGATCCATATGTGGTATGTGAAATTAACACACATGCAATGACTCTGGTTGTTAGTAACAAGAACACACATGCAATAACACTGGTGGATCCATTTGTGGTCTCTGAAGAGAACACACATGCAATGACACTGGTGGATCCATAGGTGGATTGTGAAAAGAACAAACATGCAATGACACTGGTTGTTGTTAGTAAAATGAACACACATGCAATGACACTGGAAGATCCATGTGTGGTCTCTGAAGAGAACACACATTTCAATGACTCTTGTTGTTGTTAGTAAAAAGAACACACATGCAATGACTCTGGTTGTTGTTAGTAAAAAGAACACACGTGCAATGACACTGGTGGATCCATATGTGGTATGTGAAAAGAACACACATTTCAATGACTCTGGTTGTTGTTAGTAAAAAGAACAAACATGCAATGACACTCGTGGATCCACGTGTGGTCTCTCAAGAGAACACACAAGCAATGACTCTGGTTGTTGTTAGTAAAAAGAGCACACATGCAATGACACTGGTGGATCCATATGTGGTATGTGAAAAGAACACACATGTAATGACTCTGGTTGTTGTTAGTAAAAAGAACACACATACAGTGACACTGGTGGATCCATAGGTGGGTTGTGAAAAGAACACACATGCAATGACACTGGTGGATCCATATGTGGTATGTGAAGAGAACACATGCAATGACTCTGGTTGTTGTTAGTAAAAAGAACACACATGCAATGACATCAGGATCCATGTGGTCTCTAAAGAGAACACACATTTCAATGACACCGGTGGATCCATATGTGGTATGTGAAAAGAAAACAAATGAAATGACTCCAGTTGTTGTTAGTAAAAAGAACACACATGCAATAACACTGGTGGATCCATAGGTGTATTGTGAAAAGAACACACATGCAATGACACTGGTGGATCCATATATGGTATGTGAAAAGAACACATGCAATGACTCTGGTTGTTGTTAGTAAAGAGAACACACATGCAATGACACTAGTGGATACATGTGTGGTCTCTGGAGAGAACACACATTTCAATGACACCGGTGGATCCATATGTGGTATGTGAAAAGAACACACATGAAATGACTCCAGTTGTTGTTAGTAAAAAGAACACACATGCAATGACACTGGTGGATCAATAGGTGGATTGTGAAAAGAACACACATTCAATGACACTGGTGGATCCATATGTGGTATGTGAAAAGAACACACATTTCAATGACTCTAGTTGTTGTTAATAAAAAGAACACACGTGCAATAACACTGGTGGATCCATAGGTGGATTGAGAAAAGAGCACAGATCCAATGACACTGGTGGATCCATATGTGGTATGTGAAAACAACACACTTGCATTGACACCAGTTGTTGTTAGTAAAAAGAACAGACATGCAATGACACTGGTGGATCCATGTGGGGATTGTGAAAAGAACACACATGCAATGACACTGGTGGATCCATGTGTGGTCTCTAAAGAGAACACACATTTCAATGACTCTGGTTGTTGTTAGTAAAAAGAACACACATGCAATGACACTGGTGGATCCATGTGTGGTCTCTGAAGAGAACACACATTTCAATGACACCGGTGGATCCATATGTGGTATGTGAAAAGAACATACATGAAATGACTCCAGTTGTTGTTAGTAAAAAGAACACACATGCAATGACACTAGTGGATCCATAGGTGGATTGTGAAAAGAACACATGCAATGACACTGGTGGATCCATATGTGGTATGTGAAAAGAACACACATTTCAATGACTCTAGTTGTTATCAATAAATAGAACACACATGCAATGACACTGCTGGATCAATAGGTGGAATGAGAAAAGGGCACACATCCAATGACACTGGTGGATCCATATTTGGTATGTGAAAACAACACACATGCAATGACTCCAGTTATTGTTAGTAAAAAGAACACACATGCAATGACACTAGTGGATCCATGTGGATTAAAAAGAACACACATGCAATGACACTGGTGGATCCATATGTGATATGCAAAAAGAACACACATGCAATGACTCTGGTTGTTGTTAGTAAAAATAACACACATGCAATGACACTGGTGGATCCATGTGTGGTCTCTGAAGAGAACACACATTTCAATGACACCGGTGGATCCATATGTGGTATGTGAAAATAACACACATGAAATGACTCCAGTTGTTGTTAGTAAAAAGAACACACATGCAATGACACTGGTGGATCCATGTGTGGTCTCTGAAGAGAACACACATTTCAATGACATCGGTGGATCCATATGTGGTATGTTAAAAGAACACACATGAAATGACTCCAGTTGTTGTTAGTAAAAAGAACACACATGCAATGACACTGGTGGATCCATATGTGGTATGTGAAATTAACACACATGCAATGACTCTGGTTGTTAGTAACAAGAACACACATGCAATAACACTGGTGGATCCATGTGTGGTCTCTGAAGAGAACACACATGCAATGACACTGGTTGTTGTTAGTAAAATGAACATACATGCAATGACACTGGAAAATCCATGTGTGGTCTCAAGAGAACACATTTCAATGACTCTAGTTGTTGTTAGTAAAAAGAACACACATGCAATGACTCTGGTTGTTGTTAGTAAAAAGAACACACGTGCAATGACACTGGTGGATCGATATGTGGTATGTGAAAAGAACACACGTTTCAATGACTCTGGTTGTTGTTAGTAAAAAGAACACACATGCAATGACACTGGTGGATCCACGTGTGGTCTCTAAAGAGAACACATGCAATGACTCTGGTTGTTGTTAGTAAAAGAGCACACATGCAATGACACCGGTGGATCCATATGTGGTATGTGATAAGAACACACATGTAATGACTCGTTGTTGTTAGTAAAAAGAACACACATGCGGTGACACTTGGTGGATACATAGGTGGATTGAAAAGAACACACATGCAATGACACTGTGGATCCATATGTGGTATGTGAAAAGAACACATGCAATGACTCGTTGTTGTTAGTAAATAGAACACACATGCAATGACATCGGTGGATCCATGTGTGGTCTCTAAAGAGAACACACATTTCAATGACACCGGTGGATCCATATGTGGTATGTGAAAAGAAAACACATGAAATGACTCCAGTTGTTGTTAGTAAAAAGAACACACATGCAATGTCACTGGTGGATACATAGGTGGATTGTGAAAAGAACACACATGCAATGACACTGGTGGATCCATATGTGGTATGTGAATAGAACACACATTTCAATGACTCTGGTTGTTGTTAGTAAAAAGAAGACACATGCAATGACACTAGTGGATACATGTGTGGTCTCTGAAGAGAACACACATTTCAATGACACCGGTGGATCCATATGTCGTATGTGAAAAGAACACACATGAAATGACTCCAGTTGTTGTTAGTAAAAAGAACACACATGCAATGACACTGGTGGATCCATAGGTGGATTGTGAAAAGAACACACATGCAATGACACTGGTGGATCCATATGTGGTATGTGAAAAGAACACACATTTCAATGACTCTAGTTGTTGTTAATAAAAAGAACACACGTGCAATAACACTGGTGGATCCATAGGTGGATTGAGAAAAGAGCACAGATCCAATGACACTGGTGGATCCATATGTGGTATGTGAAAACAACACACTTGCATTGACTCCAGTTGTTGTTAGTAAAAAGAACAGACATGCAATGACACTGGTGGATCCATGTGGGGATTGTGAAAAGAACACACATGCAATGACACTGGTGGATCCATGTGTGGTCTCTAAAGAGAACACACATTTCAATGACTCTGGTTGTTGTTAGTAAAAAGAACACACATGCAATGACATCAGGATCCATGTGTGGTCTCTGAAGAGAACACACATTTCAATGACACCGGTGGATCCATATGTGGTATGTGAAAACAACATACATGAAATGACTCCAGTTGTTGTTAGTAAAAAGAACACACATGCAATGACACTAGTGGATCCATAGGTGGATTGTGAAAAGAACACATGCAATGACACTGGTGGATCCATATGTGGTATGTGAAAAGAACACACATTTCAATGACTCTAGTTGTTATCAATAAATAGAACACACATGCAATGACACTGCTGGATCAATAGGTGGAATGAGAAAAGGGCACACATCCAATGACACTGGTGGATCCATATTTGGTATGTGAAAACAACACACATGCAATGACTCCAGTTATTGTTAGTAAAAAGAACACACATGCAATGACACTAGTGGATCCATGTGTGGATTCTGAAAAGAACACACATGCAATGACACTGGTGGATCCATATGTGGTATGCGAAAAGAACACACATGCAATGACTCTGGTTGTTGTTAGTAAAAATAACACACGTGCAATGACACTGGTGGATCCATGTGTGGTCTCTGAAGAGAACACACATTTCAATGACACCGGTGGATCCATATGTGGTATGTGAAAATAACACACATGAAATGACTCCAGTTGTTGTTAGTAAAAAGAACACACATGCAATGACACTGGTGGATCCATGTGTGGTCTCTGAAGAGAACACACATTTCAATGACATCGGTGGATCCATATGTGGTATGTTAAAAGAACACACATGAAATGACTCCAGTTGTTGTTAGTAAAAAGAACACACATGCAATGACACTGGTGGATCCATATGTGGTATGTGAAATTAACACACATGCAATGACTCTGGTTGTTAGTAACAAGAACACAGATGCAATAACACTGGTGGATCCATGTGTGGTCTCTGAAGAGAACACACATGCAATGACACTGGTTGTTGTTAG
This sequence comes from Avena insularis, assembly GCA_023614405.1. NCBI lineage: Eukaryota > Viridiplantae > Streptophyta > Magnoliopsida > Poales > Poaceae > Avena > Avena insularis. Next base: position 247,307,298 of record CM042688.1, read on the forward strand.
TAAAATGAACATACATGCAATGACACTGGAAAATCCATGTGTGGTCTCTGAAGAGAACACACATTTCAATGACTCTAGTTGTTGTTAGTAAAAAGAACACACATGCAATGACTCTGGTTGTTGTTAGTAAAAAGAACACCCGTGCAATGACACTGGTGGATCGATATGTGGTATGTGAAAAGAACACACGTTTCAATGACTCTGGTTGTTGTTAGTAAAAAGAACACACATGCAATGACACTGGTGGATCCACGTGTGGTCTCTAAAGAGAACACACATGCAATGACTCTGGTTGTTGTTAGTAAAAAGAGCACACATGCAATGACACTGGTGGATCCATATGTGGTATGTGATAAGAACACACATGTAATGACTCTGGTTGTTGTTAGTAAAAAGAACACACATGCAGTGACACTGGTGGATACATAGGTGGATTGTGAAAAGAACACACATGCAATGACACTAGTGGATCCATATGTGGTATGTGAAAAGAACACATGCAATGACTCTGGTTGTTGTTAGTAAATAGAACACACATGCAATGACACTGGTGGATCCATGTGTGGTCTCTAAAGAGAACACACATTTCAATGACACCGGTGGATCCATATGTGGTATGTGAAAAGAAAACACATGAAATGACTCCAGTTGTTGTTAGTAAAAAGAACACACATGCAATGTCACTGGTGGATACATAGGTGGATTGTGAAAAGAACACACATGCAATGACACTGGTGGATCCATATGTGGTATGTGAATAGAACACACATTTCAATGACTCTGGTTGTTGTTAGTAAAAAGAACACACATGCAATGACACTAGTGGATACATGTGTGGTCTCTGAAGAGAACACACATTTCAATGACACCGGTGGATCCATATGTCGTATGTGAAAAGAACACACATGAAATGACTCCAGCTGTTGTTAGTAAAAAGAACACACATGCAATGACACTGGTGGATCCATAGGTGGATTGTGAAAAGAACACACATGCAATGACACTGGTGGATCCATATGTGGTATGTGAAAAGAACACACATTTCAATGACTCTAGTTGTTGTTAATAAAAAGAACACACATGCAATGACACTGGTGGATCCATAGGTGGATTGCGAAAAGAGCACACATCTAATGACACTAGTGGATCCATATGTGGTATGTGAAAACAACACACATGCAATGACTCGAGTTGTTGTTAGTAAAAAGAACACATATGCAATGACACTGGTGGATCCATGTGTGGATTGTGAAAAGAACACACATGCAATAACACTGGTGGATCCATGTGTGGTCTCTGAAGAGAACACACATGCAATGACACTGGTGGATCCATAGGTGGATTGTGAAAAGAACACACATTCAATGACATTGGTTGTTGTTAGTAAAATGAACACACATGCAATGACACTGGTGGATCCATGTGTGGTCTCTGAAGAAAACACACATTTCAATTACTCTGGTTGTTGTTAGTAAAAAGAACACGCATGCAATGACTCTAGTTGTTGTTAGTAAAAAGAATACGCATGCAATGACACTGGAGGATCCATGTGTGGTCTCTAAAGAGAACACACATGCAATGACTCTCGTTGTTGTTAGTAAAAAGAGCACACATGCAATGACACTGGTGGATCCATAGATGGTATGTGAAAAGAACACACATGCAATGACACTGGTGGATCCATATGTGGTATGTGAAAAGAACACATGCAATGACTCTGGTTGTTGTTAGTAAAAAGAACACACATGCAATGACACTGGTGGATCCATGTGTAGTCTCTAAAGAGAACACACATTTCAATGACACTGGTGGATCCATATGTGGTATGTGAAAAGAAAACACGTGAAATGACTCCAGTTGTTGTTATTAAAAAGAACACACATGCAATGACACTGGTGGATCCATAGGTGGATTATGAAATAAGCACACATGCAATGACACTCGTGGATCCATATGTGGTATGTGAAAAGAGCACACATGCAATGACTCTAGTTGTTCTTAGTAAAAAGAATACACATGCAAAGACACAGGTGGATCCATGTGTGGTCTCTGAAGACAACACACATTTCAATGACACTGGTGGATCCATATGTGGTATGTGAAAAGAACAGTCATGAAATGACTCTAGTTGTTGTTAGTAAAAAGAACACACATGCAATGACACTGGTGGATCCATAGGTGGATTGTGAAAAGAACACACATGCAATGACACTGGTGGATCCATATGTGGTATGTGAATAGAACACACATTTCAATGACTCTGGTTGTTGTTAGTAAAAAGAACACACATGCAATGACACTGGTGGATACATGTGTGGTCTCGGAAGAGAACACACATTTCAATGACACCGGTGGATCCATATGTGGTATGTGAAAAGAACACACATGAAATGACTCCAGTCGTTGTTTGTAAAAATAAGACACATGCAATGACACTGGTGGATCCATAGGTGGATTGTGAAAAGAACACACATGCAATGACACTGATGGATCCATATGTGGTATGTGAAAAGAATTCACATTTCAATGACTCTAGTTGTTGTTAATTAAAAGAACACACATGCAATGACACTGGTGGATCCATAGGTGGATTGCAAAAAGAGCACACATCTAATGACACTAGTGGATCCATATGTGGTATGTGAAAACAACACACATGCAATGACTCCAGTTGTTGTTAGTAAAAAGAACACACATGCAATGACACAGGTGGATCCATGTGTGGATTGTGAAAAGAACACACATGCAATAACACTGGTGGATCCATGTGTGGTCTCTGAAGAGAACACACATGCAATGACACTGGTGGATCCATAGGTGGATTGTGAAAAGAACACACATTCAATGACATTGGTTGTTGTTAGTAAAATGAACACACATGCAATGACACTGGTGGATCCATGTGTGGTCTCTGAAGAAAACACACATTTCAATTACTCTGGTTGTTGTTAGTAAAAAGAGCACACATGCAATGACTCTAGTTGTTGTTAGTAAAAAGAATACACATGCAATGACATTGGTGGATCCATGTGTGGTCACTAAAGAGAACACACATGCAATGACTCTGGTTGTTGTTAGTAAAAAGAGCACACATGCAATGACACTGGTGGATCCATATGTGGTATGTGAGAAGAACACACATGCAATGACACTGGTGGATCCATATGTGGTATGTGAAAAGAACACATGCAATGACTCTGGTTGTTGTTAGTAAAAAGAACACACATGCAATGACACTGGTGGATCCATGTGTAGTCACTAAAGAGAACACACATTTCAATGACACTGGTGGATCCATATGTGGTATGTGAAAAGAAAACACGTGAAATGACTCCAGTTGTTGTTAGTAAAAAGAACACACATGCAATGACACTGGTGGATCCATAGGTGGATTATGAAATAAGCACACATGCAATGACACTCGTGGATCCATATGTGGTATGTGAAAAGAGCACACATGCAATGACTCTAGTTGTTCTTAGTAAAAAGAATACACATGCAATGACACAGGTGGATCCATGTGTGGTCTCTGAAGACAACACACATTTCAATTACACTGGTGGATCCATATGTGGTATGTGAAAAGAACAGTCATGAAATGACTCCAGTTGTTGTTAGTAAAAAGAACACACATGCAATGATACTGGTGGATCCATAGGTGGATTGTGAAAAGAACACACATGCAATGACACTGGTGGATCCATATGTGGTATGTGAATAGAACACACATTTCAATGACTCTGGTTGTTGTTAGTAAAAAGAACACACATGCAATGACACTGGTGGATACATGTGTGGTCTCGGAAGAGAACACACATTTCAATGACACCGGTGGATCCATATGTGGTATGTGAAAAGAACACACATGAAATGACTCCAGTCGTTGTTAGTAAAAAGAACACACATGCAATGACACTGGTGGATCCATAGGTGGATTGTGAAAAGAACACACATGCAATGACACTGATGGATCCATATGTGGTATGTGAAAAGAATTCACATTTCAATGACTCTAGTTGTTGTTAATAAAAAGAACACACATGCAATGACACTGGTGGATCCATAGGTGGATTGCAAAAAGAGCACACATCTAATGACACTAGTGGATCCATATGTGGTATGTGAAAACAACACACATGCAATGACTCCAGTTGTTGTTAGTAAAAAGAACACACATGCAATGACACTGGTGGATCCATGTGTGGATTGTGAAAAGAACACACATGCAATAACACTGGTGGATCCATGTGTGGTCTCTGAAGAGAACACACATGTAATGACACTGGTGGATCCATAGGTGGATTATGAAATGAACACACATGCAATGACACTGGTTGTTGTTAGTAAAATGAACACACATGCAATGACACTGGTGGATCCATGTGTGGTCTCTGAAGAGAACACACATTTCAATGACTCTGGTTGTTGTTAGTAAAAAGAACACACATGCAATGACTCTGGTTGTTGTTAGTAAAAAGAACAGACGTGTAATGACACTGGTGGATCCATATGTGGTATGTGAAAAGAACACACATTTCAATGACTCTGGTTGTTGTTAGTAAAAAGAACACACATGCAATGACACTAGTGGATCCACGTGTGGTCTCTAAAGAGAACAGACATGCAATGACTCTGGTTGTTGTTAGTAAAAAGAGCACACATGCAATGACACTGGTGGATCCATATGTTTTATGTGAGAAGAACACACATGTAATGACTCTGGTTGTTGTTAGTAAAAGAACACACATGCAATGACACTGGTGGATCCATAGGTGGATTGTGAAAAGAACACACATGCAATGACACTGGTGAATCCATATGTGGTATGTGAAAAGAACACATGCAATGACTCTGGTTTTTGTTAGTAAAAAGAACACACATGCAATGACACTGGTGGATCCATGTGTTGTCTCTAAAGAGAACACACATTTCAATGACACCGGTGGATCCATATGTGGTATGTGAAAAGAAAACACATGAAATGACTCCCGTTGTTGTTAGTAAAAAGAACACACATGCAATGACACTGGTGGATCCATATGTGGATTGTGAAAAGAACACACATGCAATGACACTGATGGATCCATACGTGGTATGTGAATAGAACACACATTTCAATGACTCTGGTTGTTGTTAGTAAAAAGAACACACATGCAATGACACTAGTGGATACATGTGTGGTCTCTGACGAGAACACACATTTCAATGACACCGGTGGATGCATATGTGGTATGTGAAAAGAACACACATGAAATGACTCCAGTTGTTGTTAGTAAAAGGAACGCACATGCAATGACACTGGTGGATCCATAGGTGGATTGTGAAAAGAACACACATGCAATGACACTGATGGATCCATATGTGGTATGTGAAAAGAACACACATTTCAATGACTCTAGTTGTTGTTAATAAAAAGAACACACATGCAATGACACTTGTGGATCCATAGGTGGATTGAGAAAAGAGCACACATCTAATGACACTAGTGGATCCATATGTGGTATGTGAAAAGAACACACATGCAATGACTCTGGTTGCTGTTAGTAAAAAGAACACACATGCAATGACACTGGTGGATCCATGTGTTGTCTCTTAAGAGAACACACATTTCAATGACACCGGTGGATCCATATGTGGTATGTGAAAAGAACACACATGAAATGACTCCAGTTGTTGTTAGTAAAAAGAACACACATGCAATGACACTGGTGGATCCATGTGTTGTCTCTGAAGAGAACACACATTTCAATGACACCGGTGGATCCATATGTGGTATGTGAAAAGAACACACATGAAATGACTCCAGTTGTTGTTAGTAAAAAGAACACACATGCAATGACACTGGTGGATCCATATGTGGTATGTGAAAATAACACACATGCAATGACTGTGGTTGTTAGTAACAAGAACACACATGCAATAACACTGGTGGATCCATGGGTGGTCTCTGAAGAGAACACACATGCAATGACACCGGTGGATCCATAGGTGGATTGTGAAAAGAATAGACATGCAATGGCACTGGTTGTTGTTAGTAAAATGAACACACATGCAATGACACTGGTGGATCCATGTGTGGTCTCTGAAGAGAACACACATTTCGATGACTCTGGTTGTTGTTAGTAAAAAGAACACACATGCAATGACTCTGGTTGTTGTTAGTAAAAAGAACACACATGCAATGACATGGGTGGATCCATATGTGGTATGTGAAAAGAACACACAATTCAATGACTCTGGTTGTTGTTAGTAAAAATAACACACATGCAATGACACTGGTGGATCCACGTGTGGTCTCTAAAGAGAACACACATGCAATGACTGTGGTTGGTGTTAGTAAAAAGAGCACACATGCAATGACACTGGTGGATCCATATGTGGTATGTGAAAAGAACACACATGCAATGACTCTGGTTGTTGTTAGTAAAAAGAACACACATGCAATGACATTGGTGGATCCATAGGTGGATTGTGAAAAGAACACACATGCAATGACACTGGTGGATCCATATGTGGTATGTGAAAAGAACACACATGCAATGACTCTGGTTGTTGTTAGTAAAAAGAACACACATGCAATGACACTAGTGGATACATGTGTGGTCTCTGAAGAGAACACACATTTCAATGACACCGATGGATCCATATGTGGTATGTGAAAAGAACACACATGAAATGACTCCAGTTGTTGTTAGTAAAAAGAACACACATGCAATGACACTGGTGGATCCATAGGTGGATTGTGAAAAGAACACACAAGCAATGACACTGGTGGATCCATATGTGGTATGTGAAAAGATTACACATTTCAATGACTCTAGTTGTTGTTAGTAAAAAGAACACACATGCAATGACACTGGTGGATCCATGTGAGGTCTCTGAAGAGAACACACATGCAATGACTCTAGTGGTTGTTAGTAAAAAGAGCACACATGCAATGACACTGGTGGATCCATAGGTGGATTTTGAAAAGAACACACATGCAATGACACTGCTGGATTCATATGTGGTATGTGAAAAGAACACAGATTTCAATGATGCTGGTTGTTCTTAGTAAAAAGAACACACATGCAATGACACTGGTGGATCCATAGGTGGATTATGAAATAAGCACACATGCAATGACACTCGTGGATCCAAATGTGGTATGTGAAAAGAGCACACATGCAATGACTCTAGTTGTTGTTAGTAAAAAGAATACACATGCAATGACACTGGTGGATCCATGTGTGGTCTCTGAAGACAACACACATTTCAATGACACTGGTGGATCCATATGTGGTATGTGAAAAGAACAGTCATGAAATGACTCCAGTTGTTGTTAGTAAAAAGAACACACATGCAATGACACTGGTGGATCCATAGGTGGATTGTGAAAAGAGCACACATGCAATTACACTGGTGGATCCATATGTGGTATGTGAAAACAACACACATGCAATGACTCCATTTGTTGTTAGTAAAAAGAACACACATGCAATGACACTGGTGGATCCATGTGTGGATTGTGAAAACAACACACATGCCATGACACTGGTGGATCCATATGTGGTATGTGAAAAGAACACACATGCAATGACTCTGGTTGCTGTTAGTAAAAAGAACACACATGCAATGACACTGGTGGATCCATGTGTTGTCTCTGAAGAGAACACACATTTCAATGACACCGGTGGATCCATATGTGGTATGTGAAAAGAACACACATGAAATGACTCCAGTTGTTGTTAGTAAAAAGAACACACATGCAATGACACCGGTGGATCCATGTGTGGTCTCTGAAGAGAACACACATTTCAATGACACCGGTGGATCCATATGTGGTATGTGAAAAAAAAACACATGAAATGACTCCAGTTGTTGTTAGTAAAAAGAACACACATGCAATGACACTGGTGGATCCATATGTGGCATGTGAAAATAACACACATGCAATGACTCTGGTTGTTAGTAACAAGAACACACATGCAATAACACTGGTGGATCCATGTGTGGTCTCTGAAGAGAACACACATGCAATGACACCGGTGGATCCATAGGTGGATTGTGAAAAGAATAGACATGCAATGGCACTGGTTGTTGTTAGTAAAATGAACACACATGCAATGACACTGGTGGATCCATGTGTGGTCTCTGAAGAGAACACACATTTCGATGACTCTGGTTGTTGTTAGTAAAAAGAACACACATGCAATGACTCTGGTTGTTGTTAGTAAAAAGAACACACATGCAATGACATGGGTGGATCCATATGTGGTATGTGAAAAGAACACACAATTCAATGACTCTGGTTGTTGTTAGTAAAAATAACACACATGCAATGACACTGGTGGATCCACGTGTGGTCTCTAAAGAGAACACACATGCAATGACTGTGGTTGTTGTTAGTAAAAAGAGCACACATGCAATGACACTGGTGGATCCATATGTGGTATGTGAAAAGAACACACATGCAATGACTCTGGTTGTTGTTAGTAAAAAGAACACACATGCAATGACATTGGTGGATCCATAGGTGGATTGTGAAAAGAACACACATGCAATGACACTGGTGGATACATATGTGGTATGTGAAAAGAACACACATGCAATGACTCTGGTTGTTGTGAGTAAAAAGAACACACATGCAATGACACTAGTGGATACATGTGTGGTCTCTGAAGAGAAAACACATTTCAATGACACCGGTGGATCCATATGTGGTATGTGAAAAGAACACACATGAAATGACTCCAGTTGTTGTTAGTAAAAAGAACACACATGCAATGACACTGGTGGATCCATAGGTGGATTGTGAAAAGAACTCACAAGCAATGACACTGGTGGATCCATATGTGGTATGTGAAAAGATTACACATTTCAATGACTCTAGTTGTTGTTAGTAAAAAGAAAACACATGCAATGACACTGGTGGATCCATGTGAGGTCTCTGAAGAGAACACACATGCAATGACTCTAATTGTTGTTAGTAAAAAGAGCACGATTTTGAAAAGAACACACATGCAATGACACTGGTGGATTCATATGTGGTATGTGAAAAGAACACACATTTCAATGATGCTGGTTGTTCTTAGTAAAAAGAACACACATGCAATGACACTGGTGGATCCATAGGTGGATTATGAAATAAGCACACATGCAATGAGACTCGTGGATCCATATGTGGTATGTGAAAACAGCACACATGCAATGACTCTAGTTGTTGTTAGTAAAAAGAATACACATGCAATGACACTGGTGGATCCATGTGTGGTCTCTGAAGACAACACACATTTCAATGACACTGGTGGATCCATATGTGGTATGTGAAAAGAGCAGTCATGAAATGACTCCAGTTGTTGTTAGTAAAAAGAACACACATGCAATGACACTGGTGGATCCATAGGTGGATTGTGAAAAGAGCACACATGCAATGACACTGGTGGATCCATATGTGGTATGTGAAAACAACACACATGCAATGACTCCAATTGTTGTTTGTAAAATGAACACACATGCAATGACAGTAGTGGATCCATGTGTGGATTGTGAAAAGAACACACATGCAATGACACTTGTGGATCCATATGTGGTATGTGAAAAGAACACACATGTAATGACGCTGGTTGTTGTTAGTACAAAGAGCACAAATGCAATGACACTGGTGGATCCATAGGTGGATTGTAAAAAGAACACACATGCAATGACACTGGTGGATCCATATGTGGTATGTGAAAAGAACACACATGCAATGACTCTGGTTGTTGTTAGTAAAAAGAACACACTTGCAATGACACTAGTGGATACATGTGTGGTCTCTGAAGAGAACACACATTTCAATGACACCGGTGGATCCATATGTGGTATGTGAAAAGAACACACATGAAATGAGTCCAGTTGTTGTTAGTAAAAAGAACACACATGCAATGGCACTGGTGGATCCATAGGTGGATTGTGAAAAGAACAAACATGCAATGACACTGGTGGATCCATAGGTGGTATGTGAAAAGAACACACATTTTAATGACTCTAGTTGTTGTTAATAAAAAGAACACACATGCAATGACACTAGTGGATCCATATGTGGTATGTGAAAACAACACACATGCAATGACTCCAGTTGTTGTTAGTAAAAAGAACACAGATGCAATGACACTGGTGGATCCATGTGTGGATTGTGAAAAGAACACACATGCAATAACACTGGTGGATCCATGTGTGGTCCCTGAAAAGAACACACATGCAATGACACTGGTGGATCCATATGTGGTATGTGAAAAGAACACACATGCAATGACACTGGTTGTTGTTAGTAAAATGAACACACATGCAATGACACTGGTGGATCCATGTGTGGTCTCTGAAGAAAACACACATTTCAATGACTCTGGTTGTTGTTAGTAAAAAGAGCACACATGCAATGACTCTAGTTGTTGTTAGTAAAAAGAACACACATGCAATGACACTAGTGGATCCATATGTGGTATGTGAAAAGAACACACATTTCAATGACTCTGGTTGTTGTTAGTAAAAAGAACACACATGCAGTGACACTGGTGGATCCATGTGTGGTCTCTAAAGAGAACACACATGCAATGACTCTGGTTGTTGTTAGTAAAAAGAGCACACATGCAAAGACACTGGTGGATGCATATGTGGTATGTGAGAAGAACACACATGGAATGACACTGGTGGATCCATATGTGGTATGTGAAAAGAACACATGCAATGACTCTGGTTGTTGTTAGTAAAAAGAACAGACATGCAATGACACTGGTGGATCCATGTGTGGTCTCTAAAGAGAACACACATTTCAATGACACTGGTGGATCCATATGTGGTATGTGAAAAGAAAACACATGAAATGACTCCAGTTGTTGTTAGTACAAAGAACACACATGCAATGACACTGGTGGATCCATAGGTGGATTATGAAATAAGCACACATGCAGTGACACTCGTGGATCCATATGTGGTATGTGAAAGGAGCACACATGCAATGACTCTAGTTGTTGTTAGTAAAAAGAATACACATGCAATGACACTGGTGGATCCATGTGTGGTCTCTGAAGACAACACACATTTCAATGACACTGGTGGATCCATATGTGGTATGTGAAAAGAACAGTCATGAAATGACTCCAGTTGTTGTTAGTAAAAAGAACACACATGCAATGACACTGGTGGATCCATAGGTGGATTGTGAAAAGAACACACATGCAATGACACTGGTGGATCCATATGTGGTATGTGAATAGAACACATTTCAATGACTCTGGTTGTTGTTAGTAAAAAGAACACACATGCAATGACACTGGTGGATACATGTGTGGTCTCAGAAGAGAACACACATTTCAATGACACCGGTTGATCCATATGTGGTATGTGAAAAGAACACACATGAAATGACTCCAGTTGTTGTTAGTAAAAAGAACACACATGCAATGACACTGGTGGATCCATAGGTGGATTGTGAAAAGAACACACATGCAATGACATTGATGGATCCATATGTGGTATGTGAAAAGAACACACATTTCAATGACTCTAGTTGTTAATAAAAGAACACATGCAATGACACTGGTGGATCCATAGGTGGATTGCAAAAAGAGCACACATCTAATGACACTAGTGGATCCATATGTGGTATGTGAAAACAACAAACATGCAATGACTCCAGTTGTTGTTAGTAAAAAGAACACACATGCAATGACACTAGTGGATCCATGTGTGGATTGTGAAAAGAACACACATGCAATAACACTAGTGGATCCATGTGTGGTCTCTGAAGAGAACACACATGTAATGACACTGGTGGATCCATAGGTGGATTGTGAAATGAACACACATGCAATGACACTGGTTGTTGTTAGTAAAATGAACACACATGCAATGACACTGCTGGATCCATGTGTGGTATGTGAAGAGAACACACATTTCAATGACTCTGGTTGTTGTTAGTAAAAAGAACACACATGCAATGACTCTGGTTGTTGTTAGTAAAAAGAACACACGTGTAATGACACTAGTGGATACATGTGTGGTCTCTGAAGAGAACACACATTTCAATGACACCGGTGGATCCATATGTGGTATGTGAAAATAACACACATGAAATGACTCTAGTTGTTGTTAGTAAAAAGAACACACATGCAATGGCACTGGTGGATCCATAGGTGGATTGTGAAAAGAACAAACATGCAATGACACTGGTGGATCCATAGGTGGTATGTGAAAAGAACACACATTTCAATGACTCTAGTTGTTGTTAATAGAAAGAACACACATGCAATGACACTGGTGAATCCATAGGTGGATTGAGAAAAGAGCACACATCCAATGACACTGGTGGATCCATATGTGGTATGTGAAAATAGCACACATGCAATGACTCCAGTTGTTGTTAGTAAAAAGAACACACATGCAATGACACTGGTGGATCCATAGGTGGATTGTGAAAAGAACACACATGCAATGACACTGGTGGATCCATATGTGGTATGTGAAAAGAACACACATTTCAATGACTCTAGTTGTTGTTAATAAAAAGAACACACATGCAATGACACTGGTGAATCCATAGGTGGATTGCGAAAAGAGCACACATCTAATGACACTAGTGGATCCATATGTGGTATGTGAAAACAACACACATGCAATGACTCCAGTTGTTGTTAGTAAAAAGAACACATATGCAATGACACTGGTGGATCCATGTGTGGATTTTCAAAAGAACACACATGCAATAACACTGGTGGATCCATGTGTGGTCTCTGAAGAGAACACACATGCAATGACACTGGTGGATCCATAGGTGGATTGTGAAAAGAACACACATGCAATGACACTGGTTGTTGTTAGTAAAATGAACACACATGCAATGACACTGGTGGATCCATGTGTGGTCTCTGAAGAAAACACACATTTCAATGACTCTGGTTGTTGTTAGTAAAAAGAACACACATGCAATGACTCTAGTTGTTGTTAGTAAAAAGAACACACATGCAATGGCACTGGTGGATCCATATGTGGTATGTCAAAAGAACACACATTTCAATGACTCTGGTTGTTGTTAGTAAAAAGAACACAGATGCAATGACACTGGTGGATCCATGTGTGGTCTCTAAAGAGAACACACATGCAATGACTCTGGTTGTTGTTAGTAAAAAGAGCACACATGCAAAGACACTGGTGGATCCGTATGTGGTATGTGAGGATAACACACATGGAATGACACTGGTGGATCCATATGTGGTATGTGAAAAGAACACATGCAATGACCCTGGTTGTTGTTAGTAAAAAGAACACACATGCAATCACACTGGTGGATCCATGTGTGGTCTCTAAAGAGAACACACATTTCAATGACACTGGTGGATCCATATCTGGTATGTGAAAAGAAAACACATGAAATGACTCTAGTTGTTGTTAGTAAAAAGAACACACATGCAATGACACTGGTGGATCCATAGGTGGATTATGAAATAAGCACACATGCAATGAGACTCGTGGATCCATATGTGGTATGTGAAAAGAGCACACATGCAATGACTCTAGTTGTTGTTAGTAAAAAGAATACACATGCAATGACACTGGTGGATCCATGTGTGGTCTCTAAAGACAACACACATTTCAATGACACTGGTGGATCCATATGTGGTATGTGAAAAGAACAGTCATGAAATGACTCCAGTTGTTGTTAGTAAAAAGAACACACATGCAATGACACTGATGGATCCATATGTGGTATGTGAATAAAACACACATTTCAATGACTCTGGTTGTTGTTAGTAAAAAGAACACACATGCAATGACACTGGTGGATACATGTGTGGTCTCGGAAGAGAACACACATTTCAATGACACCGGTGGATCCATATGTGGTATGTGAAAAGAACACACATGAATTGACTCTAGTTGTTGTTAGTAAAAAGAACACACATGCAATGACACTGGTGGATCCATAGGTGGATTATGAAATAAGCACACATGCAATGACACTCGTGGATCCATATGTGGTATGTGAAAAGAGCACACATGCAATGACTCTAGTTGTTGTTAGTAAAAAGAATACACATGCAATGACACTGGTGGATCCATGTGTGGTCTCTGAAGACAACACACATTTCAATGACACTGGTGGATCCATATGTGGTATGTGAAAAGAACAGTCATGAAATGACTCCAGTTGTTGTTAGTAAAAAGAACACACATGCAATGACACTGGTGGATCCATAGGTGGATTGTGAAAAGAACACACATGCAATGACACTGGTGGATCCATATGTGGTATGTGAATAGAACACACATTTCAATGACTCTGGTTGTTGTTAGTAAAAAGAACACACATGCAATGACACTGGTGGATACATGTGTGGTCTCGGAAGAGAACACACATTTCAATGACACCAGTTGATCCATATGTGGTATGTGAAAAGAACACACATGAAATGACTCCAGTTGTTGTTAGTAAAAAGAACACACATGCAATGACACTGGTGGATCCATAGGTGGATTGTGAAAAGAACACACATGCAATGACACTGATGGATCCATATGTGGTATGTGAAAAGAACACACATTTCAATGACTCTAGTTGTTGTTAATAGAAAGAACACACATGCAATGACACTGGTGAATCCATAGGTGGATTGAGAAAAGAGCACACATCCAATGACATTGGTGGATCCATATGTGGTATGCGAAAAGAACACACATGCAATGACTCTGGTTGTTGTTAGTAAAAATAACACACATGCAATGGCACTGGTGGATCCATATGTGGTATGTGAATAGAACACACATTTCAATGACTCTGGTTGTTGTTAGTAAAAAGAACACACATGCAATGACACTGGTGGATACATGTGTGGTCTCGGAAGAGAACACACATTTCAATGACACCAGTTGATCCATATGTGGTATGTGAAAAGAACACACATGAAATGACTCCAGTTGTTGTTAGTAAAAAGAACACACATGCAATGACACTGGTGGATCCATAGGTGGATTGTGAAAAGAACACACATGCAATGATACTGATGGATCCATATGTGGTATGTGAAAAGAACACACATTTCAATGACTCTAGTTGTTGTTAATAAAAAGAACACACATGCAATGACACTGGTGGATCCATAGGTGGATTGCAAAAAGAGCACACATCTAATGACACTAGTGGATCCATATGTGGTATGTGAAAACAACAAACATGCAATGACTCCAGTTGTTGTTAGTAAAAAGAACACACATGCAATGACACTGGTGGATCCCTGTGTGGATTGTGAAAAGAACACACATGCAATAACACTAGTGGATCCATGTGTGGTCTCTGAAAGAGAACACACATGTAATGACACTGGTGGATCCATAGGTGGATTGTGAAATGAACACACATGCAATGACACTGGTTGTTGTTAGTAAAATGAACACACATGCAATGACACTGGTGGATCCATGTGTGGTATGTGAAGAGAACACACATTTCAATGACTCTGGTTGTTGTTAGTAAAAAGAACACACATGCAGTGACTACGGTTGTTATTAGTAAAAAGAACACACGTGTAATGACACTAGTGGATACATGTGTGGTCTCTGAAGAACACACATTTCAATGACACGGTGGATCCATATGTGGTATGTGAAAGAACACACATGAAATGACTCCGTTGTTATTAGTAAAAAGAACACACATCCAATGACACTGGTGGATCCATAGGTGGATTGTCAAAAGAACACACATGCAATGACACTGGTGGATCCATATGTGGTATGTGAAAAGATTACACATTTCAATGACTCTAGTTGTTATTGGTAAAAAGAACACACATGCAGTGACACTGGTGGATCCATGTGAGGTCTCTGAAGAGAACACAGATGCAATGACTCTAGTTGTTGTTAGTAAAAAGAGCACACATGCAATGACACTGGTGGATCCATAGGTGGATTTTGAAAAGAACACACATGCAATGACACTGGTGGATTCATATGTGGTATGTGAAAAGAACAGACATTTCAATTATCTTTGGTTGTTCTTAGTAAAAAGAACACACATGCAATGACACTGGTGGATCCATAGGTGGATTATGAAATAAGCACACATGCAATGACACTCGTGGATCCATATGTGGTATGTGAAAAGAGCACACATGCAATGACTCTAGTTGTTGTTAGTAAAAAGAATACACATGCAATGACACTGGTGGATCCATGTGTGGTCTCTGAAGACAACACACATTTCAATGACACTGGTGGATCCATATGTGGTATGTGAAAAGAACAGTCATGAAATGACTCCAGTTGTTGTTAGTAAAAAGAACACACATGCAATGACACTGGTGGATCCATAGGTGGATTGTGAAAAGAGCACACATGCAATGACACTGGTGGATCCATATGTGGTATGTGAAAACACACATGCAATGACTCCAATTGTTGTTTGTAAAAAGAACACACATGCAATGACACTAGTGGATCCATGTGTGGATTGTGAAAAGAACACACATGCAATGACACTTGTGGATCCATATGTGGTATGTGAAAAGAACACACATGTAATGATGCTGGTTGTTAGTACAAAGAACACACATGCAATGACATTGGTGGATCCATAGGTGGATTGTGAAAAGAACACACATGCAATGACAGTCGTGGATCCATATGTGGTATGTGAAAAGAACACACATGCAATGACTCTGGTTGTTGTAAGTAAAAAGAACACACATGCAATGACACTAGTGGATACATGTGTGGTCTCTGAAGAGAACACACATTTCAATTACACCGGTGGATCCATATGTGGTATGTGAAAAGAACACACATGAAATGACTCCAGTTGTTGTCTGTAAAAAGAACACACATGCAATGACACTGGTGGATCCATAGGTGGATTGTGAAAAGAACACACATGCAATGACACTGGTGGATCCATATGTGGTATGTGAATAGAACACACATTACAATGCCACTGGTTGTTGTTATTAAAAATAAAACACATGCAATGACACTAGTGGATACATGTGTGGTCTCTGAAGAGAACACACATTTCAATGACACCGGTGGATCCATATGTGGTATGTGAAAAGAACACACATGAAATGACTCCAGTTGTTGTTACTAAAAGTAACACACATGCAATGACACTGGTGGATCCATAGGTGGATTGTGAAAAGAACACACATGCAATGACACTGATGGATCCATATGTGGTATGTGAAAAGAACACACATTTCAATGACTCTAGTTGTTGTTAATAAAAAGAACACACATGCAATGACACTTGTGGATCCATAGGTGGATTGAGAAAAGAGCACACATCTAATGACACTAGTGGATCCATATGTGGTATGTGAAAACAACACACATGCAATGACTCCATTTGTTGTTAGTAAGAAGAACACACATGCAATGACACTGGTGGATCCATGTGTGGATTGTGAAAAGAACACACATGCCATGACACTGGTGGATCCATATGTGGTATGTGAAAAGAACACACATGCAATGACTCTGGTTGCTGTTAGTAAAAAGAACACACATGCAATGACCTTTGGTGGATCCATGTGTTGTATCTGAAAGAACACACATGTCAATGACACGGTGGATCCATATGTGGTATGTGAAAAGAACACACATGAAATGACTCAGTTGTTGTTAGTAAAAGAACACACATGCAATGACATGGTGGATCCATGTGTGGTCTCTGAAGAAGAACACACATTTCAATGGCCTTGGTGGATCCATATGTGGTATGTGAAAAGAACACACATGAAATGACTCCAGTTGTTGTTAGTAAAAAGAACACACATGCAATGACACTGGTGGATCCATATGTGGTATGTGAAAATAACACACATGCAATGACTCTGGTTGTTAGTAACAAGAACACACATGCAATAACACTGGTGGATCCATGTGTGGTCTCTGAAGAGAACACACATGCAATGACACCGGTGGATCCATAGGTGGATTGTGAAAAGAATAGACATGCAATGACACTGGTTGTTGTTAGTAAAATGAACACACATGCAATGACACTGGTGGATCCATGTGTGGTCTCTGAAGAGAACACACATTTCGATGACTCTGGTTGTTGTTAGTAAAAAGAACGCACATGCAATGACTCTGGTTGTTGTTAGTAAAAAGAACACACATGCAATGACATGGGTGTATCCATATGTGGTATGTGAAAAGAACACACAATTCAATGACTCTGGTTGTTGTTAGTAAAAATAACACACATGCAATGACACTGGTGGATCCACGTGTGGTCTCTAAAGAGAACACACATGCAATGACCGTGGTTGTTGTTAGTAAAAAGAGCACACATGCAATGACACTGGTGGATCCATATGTGGTATGTGAAAAGAACACACATGCAATGACTCTGGTTGTTGTTAGTAAAAAGAACACACATGCAATGACACTAGTGGATACATGTGTGGTCTCTGAAGAGAACACACATTTCAATGACACCGGTGGATCCATATGTGGTATGTGAAAAGAACACACATGAAATGACTCCAGTTGTTGTTAGTAAAAAGAACACACATGCAATGACACTGGTGGATCCATAGGTGGATTGTGAAAAGAACACACATGCAATGACACTGGTGGATCCATATGTGGTATGTGAAAAGATTACACATTTCAATGACTCTAGTTGTTATTGGTAAAAAGAACACACATGCAATGACACTGGTGGATCCATGAGGTCTCTGAAGAGACCACAGATGCAATGGCTCTAGTTGTTGTTAGTAAAAAGAGCACACATGCAATGACACTGGTGGATCCATAGGTGGATTTTGAAAAGAACACACATGCAATGACACTGGTGGATTCATATGTGGTATGTGAAAAGAACACACATTTCAATGATGCTGGTTGTTCTTAGTAAAAAGAACACACATGCAATGACACTGGTGGATCCATAGGTGGATTATGAAATAAGCACACATGCAATGACACTCGTGGATCCATATGTGGTATGTGAAAAGAGCACACATGCAATGACTCTAGTTGTTGTTAGTAAAAAGAATACACATGCAATGACACTGGTGGATCCATGTGTGGTCTCTGAAGAGAACACACATTTCAATGACACCGGTGGATCCATATGTGGTATGTGAAAAGAAAACACATGAAATGACTCTAGTTGTTGTTAGTAAAAAGAACACACATGCAATGACACTGGTGGATCCATAGGTGGATTATGAAATAAGCACACATGCAATGAGACTCGTGGATCCATATGTGGTATGTGAAAAGAGCACACATGCAATGACTCTAGTTGTTGTTAGTAAAAAGAATACACATGCAATGACACTGGTGGATCCATGTGTGGTCTCTAAAGACAACACACATTTCAATGACACTGGTGGATCCATATGTGGTATGTGAAAAGAACAGTCATGAAATGACTCCAGTTGTTGTTAGTAAAAAGAACACACATGCAATGACACTGGTGGATCCATAGGTGGATTGTGAAAAGAACACACATGCAATGACACTGGTGGATCCATATGTGGTATGTGAATAGAACACACATTTCAATGACTCTGGTTGTTGTTAGTAAAAAGAACACACATGCAATGACACTGGTGGATACATGTGTGGTCTCGGAAGAGAACACACATTTCAATGACACCAGTTGATCCATATGTGGTATGTGAAAAGAACACACATGAAATGACTCCAGTTGTTGTTAGTAAAAAGAACACACATGCAATGACACTGGTGGATCCATAGGTGGATTGTGAAAAGAACACACATGCAATGACACTGATGGATCCATATGTGGTATGTGAAAAGAACACACATTTCAATGACTCTAGTTGTTGTTAATAGAAAGAACACACATGCAATGACACTGGTGAATCCATAGGTGGATTGAGAAAAGAGCACACATCCAATGACATTGGTGGATCCATATGTGGTATGCGAAAAGAACACACATGCAATGACTCTGGTTGTTGTTAGTAAAAATAACACACATGCAATGGCACTGGTGGATCCATATGTGGTATGTGAATAGAACACACATTTCAATGACTCTGGTTGTTGTTAGTAAAAAGAACACACATGCAATGACACTGGTGGATACATGTGTGGTCTCGGAAGAGAACACACATTTCAATGACACCAGTTGATCCATATGTGGTATGTGAAAAGAACACACATGAAATGACTCCAGTTGTTGTTAGTAAAAAGAACACACATGCAATGACACTGGTGGATCCATAGGTGGATTGTGAAAAGAACACACATGCAATGATACTGATGGATCCATATGTGGTATGTGAAAAGAACACACATTTCAATGACTCTAGTTGTTGTTAATAAAAAGAACACACATGCAATGACACTGGTGGATCCATAGGTGGATTGCAAAAAGAGCACACATCTAATGACACTAGTGGATCCATATGTGGTATGTGAAAACAACAAACATGCAATGACTCCAGTTGTTGTTAGTAAAAAGAACACACATGCAATGACACTGGTGGATCCCTGTGTGGATTGTGAAAAGAACACACATGCAATAACACTAGTGGATCCATGTGTGGTCTCTGAAAGAGAACACACATGTAATGACACTGGTGGATCCATAGGTGGATTGTGAAATGAACACACATGCAATGACACTGGTTGTTGTTAGTAAAATGAACACACATGCAATGACACTGGTGGATCCATGTGTGGTATGTGAAGAGAACACACATTTCAATGACTCTGGTTGTTGTTAGTAAAAAGAACACACATGCAATGACTCTGGTTGTTATTAGTAAAAAGAACACACGTGTAATGACACTAGTGGATACATGTGTGGTCTCTGAAGAGAACACACATTTCAATGACACCGGTGGATCCATATGTGGTATGTGAAAAGAACACACATGAAATGACTCCAGTTGTTGTTAGTAAAAAGAACACACATGCAATGACACTGGTGGATCCATAGGTGGATTGTCAAAAGAACACACATGCAATGACACTGGTGGATCCATATGTGGTATGTGAAAAGATTACACATTTCAATGACTCTAGTTGTTATTGGTAAAAAGAACACACATGCAGTGACACTGGTGGATCCATGTGAGGTCTCTGAAGAGAACACAGATGCAATGACTCTAGTTGTTGTTAGTAAAAAGAGCACACATGCAATGACACTGGTGGATCCATAGGTGGATTTTGAAAAGAACACACATGCAATGACACTGGTGGATTCATATGTGGTATGTGAAAAGAACAGACATTTCAATTATGCTGGTTGTTCTTAGTAAAAAGAACACACATGCAATGACACTGGTGGATCCATAGGTGGATTATGAAATAAGCACACATGCAATGACACTCGTGGATCCATATGTGGTATGTGAAAAGAGCACACATGCAATGACTCTAGTTGTTGTTAGTAAAAAGAATACACATGCAATGACACTGGTGGATCCATGTGTGGTCTCTGAAGACAACACACATTTCAATGACACTGGTGGATCCATATGTGGTATGTGAAAAGAACAGTCATGAAATGACTCCAGTTGTTGTTAGTAAAAAGAACACACATGCAATGACACTGGTGGATCCATAGGTGGATTGTGAAAAGAGCACACATGCAATGACACTGGTGGATCCATATGTGGTATGTGAAAACACACATGCAATGACTCAATTGTTGTTTGTAAAAAGAACACACATGCAATGACACTAGTGGATCCATGTGTGGATTGTGAAAAGAACACACATGCAATGACACTTGTGGATCCATATGTGGTATGTGAAAAGAACACACATGTAATGATGCTGGTTGTTGTTAGTACAAAGAACACACATGCAATGACATTGGTGGATCCATAGGTGGATTGTGAAAAGAACACACATGCAATGACAGTCGTGGATCCATATGTGGTATGTGAAAAGAACACACATGCAATGACTCTGGTTGTTGTAAGTAAAAAGAACACACATGCAATGACACTAGTGGATACATGTGTGGTCTCTGAAGAGAACACACATTTCAATTACACCGGTGGATCCATATGTGGTATGTGAAAAGAACACACATGAAATGACTCCAGTTGTTATGCAAAAAGAACACACATGCAATGACACTGGTGGATCCATAGGTGGATTGTGAAAAGAACACACATGCAATGACACTGGTGGATCCATATGTGGTATGTGAATAGAACACACATTTCAATGACTCTGGTTGTTGTTAGTAAAAAGAACACACATGCAATGACACTAGTGGATACATGTGTGGTCTCTGAAGAGAACACACATTTCAATGACACCGGTGGATCCATATGTGGTATGTGAAAAGAACACACATGAAATGACTCCAGTTGTTGTTACTAAAAGTAACACACATGCAATGACACTGGTGGATCCATAGGTGGATTGTGAAAAGAACACACATGCAATGACACTGATGGATCCATATGTGGTATGTGAAAAGAACACACATTTCAATGACTCTAGTTGTTGTTAATAAAAAGAACACACATGCAATGACACTTGTGGATCCATAGGTGGATTGAGAAAAGAGCACACATCTAATGACACTAGTGGATCCATATGTGGTATGTGAAAACAACACACATGCAATGACTCCATTTGTTGTTAGTAAGAAGAACACACATGCAATGACACTGGTGGATCCATGTGTGGATTGTGAAAAGAACACACATGCCATGACACTGGTGGATCCATATGTGGTATGTGAAAAGAACACACATGCAATGACTCTGGTTGCTGTTAGTAAAAAGAACACACATGCAATGACACTGGTGGATCCATGTGTTGTATCTGAAGAGAACACACATGTCAATGACACCGGTGGATCCATATGTGGTATGTGAAAAGAACACACATGAAATGACTCCAGTTGTTGTTAGTAAAAAGAACACACATGCAATGACACTGGTGGATCCATGTGTGGTCTCTGAAGAGAACACACATTTCAATGACGCCGGTGGATCCATATGTGGTATGTGAAAAGAACACACATGAAATGACTCCAGTTGTTGTTAGTAAAAAGAACACACATGCAATGACACTGGTGGATCCATATGTGGTATGTGAAAATAACACACATGCAATGACTCTGGTTGTTAGTAACAAGAACACACATGCAATAACACTGGTGGATCCATGTGTGGTCTCTGAAGAGAACACACATGCAATGACACCGGTGGATCCATAGGTGGATTGTGAAAAGAATAGACATGCAATGACACTGGTTGTTGTTAGTAAAATGAACACACATGCAATGACACTGGTGGATCCATGTGTGGTCTCAAGAAGAACACACATTTCGATGACTCGGTTGTTGTTAGTAAAAAAGAGCACATGCAATGACTCTGGTTGTTGTTAGTAAAAAGAACACACATGCAATGACATGGGTGTATCCATATGTGGTATGTGAAAAGAACACACAATTCAATGACTCTGGTTGTTGTTAGTAAAAATAACACACATGCAATGACACTGGTGGATCCACGTGTGGTCTCTAAAGAGAACACACATGCAATGACCGTGGTTGTTGTTAGTAAAAAGAGCACACATGCAATGACACTGGTGGATCCATATGTGGTATGTGAAAAGAACACACATGCAATGACTTTGGTTGTTGTTAGTAAAAAGAACACACATGCAATGACACTAGTGGATACATGTGTGGTCTCTGAAGAGAACACACATTTCAATGACACCGGTGGATCCATATGTGGTATGTGAAAAGAACACACATGAAATGACTCCAGTTGTTGTTAGTAAAAAGAACACACATGCAATGACACTGGTGGATCCATAGGTGGATTGTGAAAAGAACACACATGCAATGACACTGGTGGATCCATATGTGGTATGTGAAAAGATTACACATTTCAATGACTCTAGTTGTTATTGGTAAAAAGAACACACATGCAATGACACTGCTGGATCCATGTGAGGTCTCTGAAGAGAACACAGATGCAATGACTCTAGTTGTTGTTAGTAAAAAGAGCACACATGCAATGACACTGGTGGATCCATAGGTGGATTTTGAAAAGAACACACATGCAATGACACTGGTGGATTCATATGTGGTATGTGAAAAGAACACACATTTCAATGATGCTGGTTGTTCTTAGTAAAAAGAACACACATGCAATGACACTGGTGGATCCATAGGTGGATTATGAAATAAGCACACATGCAATGACACTCGTGGATCCATATGTGGTATGTGAAAAGAGCACACATGCAATGACTCTAGTTGTTGTTAGTAAAAAGAATACACATGCAATGACACTGGTGGATCCATGTGTGGTCTCTGAAGACAACACACATTTCAATGACACTGGTGGATCCATATGTGGTATGTGAAAAGAACAGTCATGAAATGACTCCAGTTGTTGTTAGTAAAAAGAACACACATGCAATGACACTGGTGGATCCATAGGTGGATTGTGAAAAGAGCACACATGCAATGACACTGGTGGATCCATATGTGGTATGTGAAAACAACACACATGCAATGACTCCAATTGTTGTTTGTAAAAAGAACACACATGCAATGACACTAGTGGATCCATGTGTGGATTGTGAAAAGAACACACATGCAATGACACTTGTGGATCCATATGTGGTATGTGAAAAGAACACACATGTAATGATGCTGGTTGTTGTTAGTACAAAGAACACACATGCAATGACATTGGTGGATCCATAGGTGGATTGTGAAAAGAACACACATGCAATGACACTGGTGGATCCATATGTGGTATGTGAAAAGAACACACATGCAATGACTCTGGTTGTTGTAAGTAAAAAGGACACACATGCAATGACACTAGTGGATACATGTGTGGTCTCTGAAGAGAACACACATTTCAATGACACCGGTGGATCCATATGTGGTATGTGAAAAGAACACACATGAAATGACTCCAGTTGTTGTTTGTAAAAAGAACACACATGCAATGACACTGGTGGATCCATAGGTGGATTGTGAAAAGAACACACATGCAATGACACTGGTGGATCCATATGTGGTATGTGAATAGAACACACATTTCAATGACTCTGGTTGTTGTTAGTAAAAAGAACACACATGCAATGACACTAGTGGATACATGTGTGGTCTCTGAAGAGAACACACATTTCAATGACACCGGTGGATCCATATGTGGTATGTGAAAGGAACACACATGAAATGACTCCAGTTGTTGTTAGTAAAAGGAACACACATGCAATGACACTGGTGGATCCATAGGTGGATTGTGAAAAGAACACACATGCAATGACACTGATGGATCCATATGTGGTATGTGAAAAGAACACACATTTCAATGACTCTAGTTGTTGTTAATAGAAAGAACACACATGCAATGACACTGGTGAATCCATAGGTGGATTGAGAAAAGAGCACACATCCAATGACATTGGTGGATCCATATGTGGTATGCGAAAAGAACACACATGCAATGACTCTGGTTGTTGTTAGTAAAAAGAACACACATGCAATGGCACTGGTGGATCCATATGTGGTATGTGAATAGAACACACATTTCAATGACTCTGGTTGTTGTTAGTAAAAAGAACACACATGCAATGACACTGGTGGATACATGTGTGGTCTCAGAAGAGAACACACATTTCAATGACACCGGTTGATCCATATGTGGTATGTGAAAAGAACACACATGAAATGACTCCAGTTGTTGTTAGTAAAAAGAACACACATGCAATGACACTGGTGGATCCATAGGTGGATTGTGAAAAGAACACACATGCAATGATACTGATGGATCCATATGTGGTATGTGAAAAGAACACACATTTCAATGACTCTAGTTGTTGTTAATAAAAAGAACACACATGCAATGACACTGGTGGATCCATAGGTGGATTGCAAAAAGAGCACACATCTAATGACACTAGTGGATCCATATGTGGTATGTGAAAACAACAAACATGCAATGACTCCAGTTGTTGTTAGTAAAAAGAACACACATGCAATGACACTGGTGGATCCCTGTGTGGATTGTGAAAAGAACACACATGCAATAACACTAGTGGATCCATGTGTGGTCTCTGAAAGAGAACACACATGTAATGACACTGGTGGATCCATAGGTGGATTGTGAAATGAACACACATGCAATGACACTGGTTGTTGTTAGTAAAATGAACACACATGCAATGACACTGGTGGATCCATGTGTGGTATGTGAAGAGAACACACATTTCAATGACTCTGGTTGTTGTTAGTAAAAAGAACACACATGCAATGACTCTGGTTGTTATTAGTAAAAAGAACACACGTGTAATGACACTAGTGGATACATGTGTGGTCTCTGAAGAGAACACACATTTCAATGACACCGGTGGATCCATATGTGGTATGTGAAAAGAACACACATGAAATGACTCCAGTTGTTGTTAGTAAAAGAACACACATGCAATGACACTGGTGGATCCATAGGTGGATTGTCAAAGAACACACATGCAATGACACTGGTGGATCCATATGTGGTATGTGAAAAGATTACACATTTCAATGACTCTAGTTGTTATTGGTAAAAGAACACACATGCATTGACCTTTGGTGGATCCAGGTGAGGTCTCTGACCCGACCCCACATGCAATGACTCTAGTTGTTGTTAGTAAAAAGAGCACACATGCAATGACACTGGTGGATCCATAGGTGGATTTTGAAAAGAACACACATGCAATGACACTGGTGGATTCATATGTGGTATGTGAAAAGAACAGACATTTCAATTATCTTTGGTTGTTCTTAGTAAAAGAACACACATGCAATGACACTGGTGGATCCATAGGTGGATTATGAAATAAGCACACATGCAATGACACTCGTGGATCCATATGTGGTATGTGAAAAAGAGCACATGCAATGACTCTAGTTGTTGTTAGTAAAAAGAATACACATGCAATGACACTGGTGGATCCATGTGTGGTCTCTGAAGACAACACACATTTCAATGACACTGGTGGATCCATATGTGGTATGTGACAAGAATAGTCATGAAATGACTCCAGTTGTTGTTAGTAAAAAGAACACACATGCAATGACACTGGTGGATCCATAGGTGGATTGTGAAAAGAGCACACATGCAATGACACTGGTGGATCCATATGTGGTATGTGAAAACAACACACATGCAATGACTCCAATTGTTGTTTGTAAAAAGAACACACATGCAATGACACTAGTGGATCCATGTGTGGATTGTGAAAAGAACACACATGCAATGACACTTGTGGATCCATATGTGGTATGTGAAAAGAACACACATGTAATGATGCTGGTTGTTGTTAGTACAAAGAACACACATGCAATGACATTGGTGGATCCATAGGTGGATTGTGAAAAGAACACACATGCAATGACAGTCGTGGATCCATATGTGGTATGTGAAAAGAACACACATGCAATGACTCTGGTTGTTGTAAGTAAAAAGAACACACATGCAATGACACTAGTGGATACATGTGTGGTCTCTGAAGAGAACACACATTTCAATTACACCGGTGGATCCATATGTGGTATGTGAAAAGAACACACATGAAATGACTCCAGTTGTTGTCTGTAAAAAGAACACACATGCAATGACACTGGTGGATCCATAGGTGGATTGTGAAAAGAACACACATGCAATGACACTGGTGGATCCATATGTGGTATGTGAATAGAACACACATTTCAATGACTCTGGTTGTTGTTAGTAAAAAGAACACACATGCAATGACACTAGTGGATACATGTGTGGTCTCTGAAGAGAACACACATTTCAATGACACCGGTGGATCCATATGTGGTATGTGAAAAGAACACACATGAAATGACTCCAGTTGTTGTTAGTAAAAGTAACACACATGCAATGACACTGGTGGATCCATAGGTGGATTGTGAAAAGAACACACATGCAATGACACTGATGGATCCATATGTGGTATGTGAAAAGAACACACATTTCAATGACTCTAGTTGTTGTTAATAAAAAGAACACACATGCAATGACACTTGTGGATCCATAGGTGGATTGAGAAAAGAGCACACATCTAATGACACTAGTGGATCCATATGTGGTATGTGAAAACAACACACATGCAATGACTCCATTTGTTGTTAGTAAGAAGAACACACATGCAATGACACTGGTGGATCCATGTGTGGATTGTGAAAAGAACACACATGCCATGACACTGGTGGATCCATATGTGGTATGTGAAAAGAACACACATGCAATGACTCTGGTTGCTGTTAGTAAAAAGAACACACATGCAATGACACTGGTGGATCCATGTGTTGTCTCTGAAGAACACACATGTCAATGACACGGTGGATCCATATGTGGTATGTGAAAGAACACACATGAAATGACTCAGTTGTTGTTAGTAATAAGAACACACATGCAATGACACTGGTGGATCCATGTGTGGTCTCTGAAGAGAACACACATTTCAATGACGCCGGTGGATCCATATGTGGTATGTGAAAAGAACACACATGAAATGACTCCAGTTGTTGTTAGTAAAAAGAACACACATGCAATGACACTGGTGGATCCATATGTGGTATGTGAAAATAACACACATGCAATGACTCTGGTTGTTAGTAACAAGAACACACATGCAATAACAGGTGGATCCATGTGGTCTGAAGAGAACACACATGCAATGACACCGGTGGATCCATAGGTGGATTGTGAAAAGAATAGACATGCAATGACACTGGTTGTTGTTAGTAAAATGAACACACATGCAATGACACTGGTGGATCCATGTGTGGTCTCTGAAGAGAACACACATTTCGATGACTCTGGTTGTTGTTAGTAAAAAGAACGCACATGCAATGACTCTGGTTGTTGTTAGTAAAAAGAACACACATGCAATGACATGGGTGTATCCATATGTGGTATGTGAAAAGAACACACAATTCAATGACTCTGGTTGTTGTTAGTAAAAATAACACACATGCAATGACACTGGTGGATCCAAGTGTGGTATCTGAAGAGAACACACATGCAATGACCGTGGTTGTTGTTAGTAAAAGAGCACACATGCAATGACACTGTGGATCCATATGTGGTATGTGAAAGAACACACATGCAATGACTGGTTGTTGTTAGTAAAAGAACACACATGCAATGACACTAGTGGATACATGTGTGGTCTCTGAAAAACACACATTTCAATGACACCGGTGGATCCATATGTGGTATGTGAAAAGAACACACATGAAATGACTCCAGTTGTTGTTAGTAAAAAGAACACACATGCAATGACACTGGTGGATCCATAGGTGGATTGTGAAAAGAACACACATGCAATGACACTGGTGGATCCATATGTGGTATGTGAAAAGATTACACATTTCAATGACTCTAGTTGTTATTGGTAAAAAGAACACACATGCAATGACACTGGTGGATCCATGTGAGGTCTCTGAAGAGAACACAGATGCAATGACTCTAGTTGTTGTTAGTAAAAAGAGCACACATGCAATGACACTGGTGGATCCATAGGTGGATTTTGAAAAGAACACACATGCAATGACACTGGTGGATTCATATGTGGTATGTGAAAAGAACACACATTTCAATGATGCTGGTTGTTCTTAGTAAAAAGAACACACATGCAATGACACTGGTGGATCCATAGGTGGATTATGAAATAAGCACACATGCAATGACACTCGTGGATCCATATGTGGTATGTGAAAAGAGCACACATGCAATGACTCTAGTTGTTGTTAGTAAAAAGAATACACATGCAATGACACTGGTGGATCCATGTGTGGTCTCTGAACAACACACATTTCAATGACACTGGTGGATCCATATGTGGTATGTGAAAAAGAACAGTCATGAAATGACTCAGTTGTTGTTAGTAAAAGAACACACATGCAATGACACTGGTGGATCCATAGGTGGATTGTGAAAAGAGCACACATGCAATGACACTGGTGGATCCATATGTGGTATGTGAAAACAACACACATGCAATGACTCCAATTGTTGTTTGTAAAAAGAACACACATGCAATGACACTAGTGGATCCATGTGTGGATTGTGAAAAGAACACACATGCAATGACACTTGTGGATCCATATGTGGTATGTGAAAAGAACACACATGTAATGATGCTGGTTGTTGTTAGTACAAAGAACACACATGCAATGACATTGGTGGATCCATAGGTGGATTGTGAAAAGAACACACATGCAATGACACTGGTGGATCCATATGTGGTATTATAAAAGAAAACACATGCAATGACTCTGGTTGTTGTAAGTAAAAGGACACACATGCAATGACACTAGTGGATACATGTGTGGTCTCTGAGAAGAACACACATTTCAATGACACGGTGGATCCATATGTGGTATGTGAAAAGAACACACATGAAATGACTCCAGTTGTTGTTTGTAAAAAGAACACACATGCAATGACACTGGTGGATCCATAGGTGGATTGTGAAAAGAACACACATGCAATGACACTGGTGGATCCATATGTGGTATGTGAATAGAACACACATTTCAATGACTCTGGTTGTTGTTAGTAAAAAGAACACACATGCAATGACACTAGTGGATACATGTGTGGTCTCTGAAGAGAACACACATTTCAATGACACCGGTGGATCCATATGTGGTATGTGAAAGGAACACACATGAAATGACTCCAGTTGTTGTTAGTAAAAGGAACACACATGCAATGACACTGGTGGATCCATAGGTGGATTGTGAAAAGAACACACATGCAATGACACGGATGGATCCATATGTGGTATGTGAAAAGAACACACATTTCAATGACTCTAGTTGTTGTTAATAAAAAGAACACACATGCAATGACACTTGTGGATCCATAGGTGGATTGAGAAAAGAGCACACATCTAATGACACTAGTGGATCTATATGTGGTATGTGAAAACAACACACATGCAATGACTCCATTTGTTGTTAGTAAGAAGAACACACATGCAATGACACTGGTGGATCCATGTGTGGATTGTGAAAAGAACACACATGCCATGACACTGGTGGATCCATATGTGGTATGTGAAAAGAACACATGCAATGACTCTGGTTGTTAGTAAAAGAACACACATGCAATGACACTGGTGGATCCATGTGTTGTCTCTGAAGAGAACACACATGTCAATGACACCGGTGGATCCATATGTGGTATGTGAAAAGAACACACATGAAATGACTCCAGTTGTTGTTAGTAAAAAGAACACACATGCAATGACACTGGTGGATCCATGTGTGGTCTCTGAAGAGAACACACATTTCAATGACACCGGTGGATCCATATGTGGTATGTGAAAAGAACACACATGAAATGACTCACGTTGTTAGTAAAAAGAACACACATGCAATGACACTGGTGGATCCATATGTGGTATGTGAAAATAACACACATGCAATGACTCTGGTTGTTAGTAACAAGAACACATATGCAATAACACTGGTGGATCCATGTGTGGTCTGAAAGAGAACACATGCAATGACACCCGTGGATCCATAGGTGGATTGTGAAAAGAATAGACATGCAATGACACTGGTTGTTGTTAGTAAAATGAACACACATGCAATGACACTGGTGGATCCATGTGTGGTCTCTGAAGAGAACACACATTTCGATGACTCTGGTTGTTGTTAGTAAAAAGAACACACATGCAATGACTCTGGTTGTTGTTAGTAAAAAGAACACACATGCAATGACATGGGTGGATCCATATGTGGTATGTGAAAAGAACACACAATTCAATGACTCTGGTTGTTGTTAGTAAAATAACACATGCAATGACACTGGTGGATCCACGTGTGGTCTCTAAAGAGAACACACATGCAATGACTGTGGTTGTTGTTAGTAAAAAGAGCACACATGCAATGACACTGGTGGATCCATATGTGGTATGTGAAAAGAACACACATGCAATGACTCTGGTTGTTGTTAGTAAAAAGAACACACATGCAATGACACTAGTGGATACATGTGTGATCTCTGAAGAGAACACACATTTCAATGACACCGGTGGATCCATATGTGGTATGTGAAAAGAACACACATGAAATGACTCCAGTTGTTGTTAGTAAAAAGAACACACATGCAATGACACTGGTGGATCCATAGGTGGATTGTGAAAAGAACACACATGCAATGACACTGGTGGATCCATATGTGGTATGTGAAAAGATTACACATTTCAATGACTCTAGTTGTTATTGGTAAAAAGAACACACATGCAATGACTCTGGTTGTTAGTAACAAGAACACATATGCAATAACACTGGTGGATCCATGTGTGGTCTCTGAAGAGAACACACATGCAATGACACCCGTGGATCCATAGGTGGATTGTGAAAAGAATAGACATGCAATGACATTGGTTGTTGTTAGTAAAATGAACACACATGCAATGACACTGGTGGATCCATGTGTGGTCTCTGAAGAGAACACACATTTCGATGACTCTGGTTGTTGTTAGTAAAAAGAACACACATGCAATGACTCTGGTTGTTGTTAGTAAAAAGAACACACATGCAATGACATGGGTGGATCCATATGTGGTATGTGAAAAGAACACACAATTCAATGACTCTGGTTGTTGTTAGTAAAAATAACACACATGCAATGACACTGGTGGATCCACGTGTGGTCTCTAAAGAGAACACACATGCAATGACTGTGGTTGTTGTTAGTAAAAAGATCACACATGCAATGACACTGGTGGATCCATATGTGGTATGTGAAAAGAACACACATGCAATGACTCTGGTTGTTGTTAGTAAAAAGAACACACATGCAATGACACTAGTGGATACATGTGTGGTCTCTGAAGAGAACACACATTTCAGTGACACCGGTGGATCCATATGTGGTATGTGAAAAGAACACACATGAAATGACTCCAGTTGTTGTTAGTAAAAAGAACACACATGCAATGACACTGGTGGATCCATAGGTGGATTGTGAAAACAACACACATGCAATGACACTGGTGGATCCATATGTGGTATGTGAAAAGATTACACATTTCAATGACTCTAGTTGTTATTGGTAAAAAGAACACACATGCAATGACACTGGTGGATCCATGTGAGGTCTCTGAAGAGAACACAGATGCAATGGCTCTAGTTGTTGTTAGTAAAAAGAGCACACATGCAATGACACTGGTGGATCCATAGGTGGATTTTGAAAAGAACACACATGCAATGACACTGGTGGATTCATATGTGGTATGTGAAAAGAACACACATTTCAATGATGCTGGTTGTTCTTAGTAAAAAGAACACACATGCAATGACACTGGTGGATCCATAGGTGGATTATGAAATAAGCACACATGCAATGACACTCGTGGATCCATATGTGGTATGTGAAAAGAGCACACATGCAATGACTCTAGTTGTTGTTAGTAAAAAGAATACACATGCAATGACACTGGTGGATCCATGTGTGGTCTCTGAAGACAACACACATTTCAATGACACCGGTGGATCCATATGTGGTATGTGAAAAGAACACACATGAAATGACTCCAGTTGTTGTTAGTAAAAAGAACACAGATGCAATGACACTGGTGGATCCATATGTGGTATGTGAAAATAACACACATGCAATGACTCTGGTTGTTAGTAACAAGAACACATATGCAATAACACTGGTGGATCCATGTGTGGTCTCTGAAGAGAACACACATGCAATGACACCGGTGGATCCATAGGTGGATTGTGAAAAGAATAGACATGCAATGACACTGGTTGTTGTTAGTAAAATGAACACACATGCAATGACACTGGTGGATCCATGTGTGGTCTCTGAAGAGAACACACATTTCGATGACTCTGGTTGTTGTTAGTAAAAAGAACACACATGCAATGACTCTGGTTGTTGTTAGTAAAAAGAACACACATGCAATGACATGGGTGGATCCATATGTGGTATGTGAAAAGAACACACAATGCAATGACTCTGGTTGTTGTTAGTAAAAATAACACACATGCAATGACACTGGTGGATCCACGTGTGGTCTCTAAAGAGAACACACATGCAATGACTGTGGTTGTTGTTAGTAAAAAGAGCACACATGCAATGACACTGGTGGATCCATATGTGGTATGTGAAAAGAACACACATGCAATGACTCTGGTTGTTGTTAGTAAAAAGAACACACATGCAATGACACTAGTGGATACATGTGTGGTCTCTGAAGAGAACACACATTTCAGTGACACCGGTGGATCCATATGTGGTATGTGAAAAGAACACACATGAAATGACTCCAGTTGTTGTTAGTAAAAAGAACACACATGCAATGACACTGGTGGATCCATAGGTGGATTGTGAAAAGAACACACATGCAATGACACTGGTGGATCCATATGTGGTATGTCAAAAGATTACACATTTCAATGACTCTAGTTGTTATTGGTAAAAAGAACACACATGCAATGACACTGGTGGATCCATGTGAGGTCTCTGAAGAGAACACAGATGCAATGGCTCTAGTTGTTGTTAGTAAAAAGAGCACACATGCAATGACACTGGTGGATCCATAGGTGGATTTTGAAAAGAACACACATGCAATGACACTGGTGGATTCATATGTGGTATGTGAAAAGAACACACATTTCAATGATGCTGGTTGTTCTTAGTAAAAAGAACACACATGCAATGACACTGGTGGATCCATAGGTGGATTATGAAATAAGCACACATGCAATGACACTCGTGGATCCATATGTGGTATGTGAAAAGAGCACACATGCAATGACTCTAGTTGTTGTTAGTAAAAAGAATACACATGCAATGACACTGGTGGATCCATGTGTGGTCTCTGAAGACAACACACATTTCAATGACACTGGTGGATCCATATGTGGTATGTGAAAAGAACAGTCATGAAATGACTCCAGTTGTTGTTAGTAAAAAGAACCCACATGCAATGACACTGGTGGATCCATAGGTGGATTGTGAAAAGAGCACACATGCAATGACACTGGTGGATCCATATGTGGTATGTGAAAACAACACACATGCAATGACTCCAATTGTTGTTTGTAATAAGAACACACATGCAATGACACTAGTGGATCCATGTGTGGATTGTGAAAAGAACACACATGCAATGACACTTGTGGATCCATATGTGGTATGTGAAAAGAACACACATGTAATGATGCTGGTCGTTGTTAGTACAAAGAACACACATGCAATGACATTGGTGGATCCATAGGTGGATTGTGAAAAGAACACACATGCAATGACACTGGTGGATCCATATGTGGTATGTGAAAAGAACACACATGCAATGACTCTGGTTGTTGTAAGTAAAAAGAACACACATGCAATGACACTAGTGGATACATGTGTGGTCTGTGAAGAGAACACACATTTCAATGACACCGGTGGATCCATATGTGGTATGTGAAAAGAACACACATGAAATGACTCCAGTTGTTGTTTGTAAAAAGAACACACATGCAATGGCACTGGTGGATCCATAGGTGGATTGTGAAAAGAACAAACATGCAATGACACTGGTGGATCCATAGGTGGTATGTTAAAAGCTCACACATTTCAATGACTCTAGTTGTTGTTAATAAAAAGAACACACATGCAATGACACTGGTGAATCCATAGGTGGATTGAGAAAAGAGCACACATCCAATGACACTGGTGGATCCATATGTGGTATGTGAAAACAACACACATGCAATGACTCCAGTTGTTGTTAGTAAAAAGAACACACATGCAATGACACTGGTGGATCCATGTGTGGATTGTGAAAAGAACACACATGCGATGACACTGGTGGATCCATATGTGGTATATGAAAAGAACACACATGCAATGACTCTGGTTGTTGTTAGTAAAAAGAACACACATGCAATGACACTGGTGGATCCATGTGTGGTCTCTGAAGAGAACACACATTTCAATGACACCGGTAGATCCATATGTGGTATGTGAAAAGAACACACATGAAATGACTCCAGTTGTTGTTAGTAAAAAGAACACACATGTAATGACACTGGTGGATCCATAGGTGGATTGTGAAAAGAACACACATGCAATGACACTGGTGGATACATAGGTGGATTGTGAAAAGAACACACATGGAATGACACTGGTGGATCCATATGTGGTATGTGAAAAGAACACACATTTCAATGACTCTAGTTGTTGTTAATAAAAAGAACACACATGCAATGACACTGGTGGATCCATAGGTGGATTGAGAAAACAGCACACATCCAATGACACTGGTGGATCCATATGTGGTATGTGAAAACAACACACATGCAATGACTCCAGTTGTTGTTAGTAAAAAGAACACACATGCGATGACACTGGTGGATCCATGTGTGGATTGTGAAAAGAACACACATGCGATGACACTGGTGGATCCATATGTGGTATATGAAAAGAACACACAAGCAATGACTCTGGTTGTTGTTAGTAAAAAGAACACACATGCAATGACACTGGTGGATCCATGTGTGGTCTCTGAAGAGAACACATATTTCAATGACACCGGTGGATCCATATGTGGTATGTGAAAAGAACACACATGAAATGACTCTAGTTGTTGTTAGTAAAAAGAACACACATGCAATGACACTGGTGGATCCATGTGTGGTCTCTGAAGAGAACACACATTTCAATGACACCGGTGGATCCATATGTGGTATGTGAAAAGAACACACATGAAATGACTCCAGTTGTTGTTAGTAAAAAGAACACACATGCAATGACACTGGTGGATCCATATGTGGTATGTGAAAATAACAAACATGTAATGACTCTGGTTGTTAGTAACAAGAACACACATGCAATAACACTGGTGGATCCATGTGTGGTCTCTGAAGAGAACACACATGCAATGACACCGGTGGATCCATAGGTGGATTATGAAAAGAACACACATGCAATGACACTGGTTGTTGTTAGTAAAATGAACAGACATGCAATGACACTGGTGGATCCATGTGTGGTCTCTGAAGAGAACACACATTTCAATGACTCTGGTTGTTGTTAGTAAAAAGAACACACATGCAATGACTCTGGTTGTTGTTAGTAAAAAGAACACACATGCAATGACACGGGTGGATCCATATGTGGTATGTGAAAAGAACACACATGCAATGACTCTGGTTGTTGTTAGTAAAAATAACACACACGCAATGACACTGGTGGATCCACGTGTGGTCTCTAAAGAGAACACACATGCAATAACTGTGGTTGTTGTTAGTAAAAAGAGCACACATGCAATGACACTGGTGGATCCATATGTGGTATGTGAAAAGAACACACATGCAATGACTCTGGTTGTTGTTAGTAAAAAGAACACACATGCAATGACATTGGTGGATCCATGTGTGGATTGTGAAAAGAACACACATGCAATGACACTGGTGGATCCATATGTGGTATGTGAAAAGAACACACGTGCAATGACTCTGGTTGTTGTTATTAAAAAGAACACACATGCAATGACACTAGTGGATACATGTGTGGTTTCTGAAGAGAACACACATTTCAATGACACCGGTGGATCCATATGTGGTATGTGAAAAGAACACACATGAAATGACTCCAGTTGTTGTTAGTAAAAAGAACACACATGCAATGGCACTGGTGGATCCATAGGTGGATTGTGAAAAGAACACACATGCAATGACACTGGTGGATCCATATGTGGTATGTGAAAAGAACACACATTTCAATGACTCTAGTTGTTTTTAGTAAAAAGAACACACATGCAATGACACTGGTGAATCCATAGGTGGATTGAGAAAAGAGCACACATCCAATGAGACTGGTGGATCCATGTGTGGATTTTGTAAAGAACACACATGCAATGACACTGGTGGGTCCATGTGTGGATTTTGTAAAGAACACACATGCAATGACACTGGTGGATCCATATGTCTCTGGTTGTTGTTAGTAAAAAGAACACACATGCAATGACACTGGTGGATCCATGTGTGGTCTCTGAAGAGAACACACATTTCAATGACACCGGTGGATCCATATGTGGTATGTGAAAAGAACACACATGAAATGACTCCAGTTGTTATTAGTAAAAAGAAAACACATGCAATGACACTGGTGGATCCATGTGTGGTCTTTGAAGAGAACACACATTTCAATGACACTGGTGGATCCATGTGTGGTCTCTAAAGAGAAGACATATGCAATGACTCTACTTGTTGTTAGTAAAAAGAGCACACATGCAATGACACTGGTGGATCCATAGGTGGATTGTGAAAAGAATACACATGCAATGACACTGGTGGATCCATAGGTGGATTGTGAAAAGAACACACATGCAATGACATTGGTGGATCCATATGTGGTATGTGAAAAGAACACACATTTCAATGACTCTGGTTGTTGTTAGTAAAAAGAACACACATGCAATGACACTGGTGGATCCATAGGTGGATTGTGAAAAGAGCACACATGCAATGACACTGGTGGATCCATATGTGGTATGTGAAAAGAACACACATGCAATGACTCTGGTTGTTGTTAGTAAAAAGAACACACATGCAATGACACTGGTGGATCCATAGGTGGATTGTGAAAAGAACACACATGCAATGACATTGGTGGATCCATATGTGGTATGTGAAAAGAACACACATTTCAATGACTCTGGTTGTTGTTAGTAAAAAGAACACACATGCAATGACACTGGTGGATCCATAGGTGGATTGTGAAAAGAGCACATATGCAATGACACTGGTGGATCCATATGTGGTATGTGAAAAGAACACACATGCAATGACTCTGGTTGTTGTTAGTAAAAAGAACACACATGCAATGACACTGGTGGATCCATGTGTGGTCTCTGAAGAGAGCACACATTTCAATGACACTGGTGGATCCATATGTGGTATGTGAAAAGAACACACATGAAATGACTCCAGTTGTTAGTAAAAAGAACACACATGCAATGACACTAGTGGATCCATGTGTGGTATTTGAAAAGAACACACATTTCTACGACTCTGGTTGTTGTTAGTAAAACGAACACACATGCAATGACACTGGTGCATCCATGTGTGGTCTCTTACGAGAACACACACGCAATGACTCTGGTTGTTGTTAGTAAAAAGAGCACACATGCAATGACACTAGTGGCTCCATGTGTGGTCTCTGAAGAGAACACACATTTCAATAACTCTGGTAGTTATTAGTAAAAAGAACACACATGCAATGACATTTGGTGGATCCATGTGTGGACTCAGAAGAACACACATGCAATGACCACTGTTGTTGTTAGTAAAAGAGCACACATGCAAGACTCTGGTGGATCCATAGGTGGATTGTGAAAGAACACACATTTCAATGACACTTTGGTGGATCCATATGTGGTATGTGAAAAGAACACACATTTCAATGACTCTGATTGTTGTTAGTAAAAGAACACACGTGCAATGACACGGTGGATCCATGTGGTCTCTTAAGAGAACACACATGCAATGACTCTGGTTGTTGTTAGTAAAAAGAGCACACATGCAATGACACTGCTGGATCCATAGGTGGATTGTGAAAAGAACACACATGCAATGACACTGGTGGATCCATATGTGGTATGTGAAAAGAACACATATTTCAATGACTCTAGTTGTTGTTATTAAAAAGAACACACATGCAATGACACTGGTGGATCCATAGGTGGATTGTGAAAAGAGCACACATGCAATGACACTGGTGCATCCATATGTGGTATGTGAAAAGAACACACATGCAATGACTCCAGTTGTTGTTAGTAAAAAGAACACACATGCAATGACCTTTGGTGAATCCATGTCCGGTCTGAAGAGAACACACATTTAAATGACACTGGTGGATCCATATGTGGTATGTGAAAGAACAGTCATGAAATGACTCCGATTGTTGTTAGTAAAAGATCACACATGCAATGACACTGGTGGATCCATAGGTGGATTGTGAAAAGAACACAAATGCAATGACACTTGTGGATCCATATGTGGTATGTGGAAAGAACACACATGCAATGACTCTGGTTGTTGTTAGTAAAAAGAACACACAAGCAATGAAACTGGTGGATCCATATGTGGTATCTGAAGAGAACACACATGCAATGACTCTGGTTGTTGTTAGTAAAAAGAACACACATGCAATGACACTGGTGGATCCATGTGTGGTCTCTGAAGAGAGCACACATTTCAATGACACCGGTGGATCCATATGTGGTATGTGAAAAGAACACACATGAAATGACTCCAGTTGTTAGTAAAAAGAACACACATGCAATGACACTAGTGGATCCATGTGTGGTATTTGAAAAGAACACACATTTCAACGACTCTGGTTGTTGTTAGTAAAAGCGAACACACATGCAATGACACTGGTGCATCCATGTGGTCTCTTCTGAGAACACCTGCAATGACTCTGGTTGTTGTTAGTAAAAGAGCACACATGCAATGACACTAGTGGCTCCATGTGTGGTCTCTGAAGAAAGAACACATTTCAATAACTCTGGTAGTTATTAGTAAAAAGAACACACATGCAATGACACTGGTGGATCCATGTGTGGACTCAGAAGAGAACACACATGCAATGACCCTGGTTGTTGTTAGTAAAAAGAGCACACATGCAAGACTCTGGTGGATCCATAGGTGGATTGTGAAAAGAACACACATTTCAATGACACTGGTGGATCCATATGTGGTATGTGAAAAGAACACACATTTCAATGACTCTGATTGTTGTTAGTAAAAAGAACACACGTGCAATGACACAGTGGATCCATGTGTGGTCTCTTAAGAGAACACACATGCAATGACTCTGGTTGTTGTTAGTAAAAAGAGCACACATGCAATGACACTGCTGGATCCATAGGTGGATTGTGAAAAGAACACACATGCAATGACACTGGTGGATCCATATGTGGTATGTGAAAAGAACACATATTTCAATGACTCTAGTTGTTGTTATTAAAAAGAACACACATGCAATGAC
Source organism: Avena insularis (assembly GCA_023614405.1). Lineage (NCBI taxonomy): Eukaryota > Viridiplantae > Streptophyta > Magnoliopsida > Poales > Poaceae > Avena > Avena insularis. The sequence goes on from CM042688.1 coordinate 247,348,307, forward strand.
ACTGGTGGATCCATAGGTGGATTGTGAAAAGAGCACACATGCAATGACACTGGTGCATCCATATGTGGTATGTGAAAAGAACACACATGCAATGACTCCAGTTGTTGTTAGTAAAAAGAACACACATGCAATGACACTGGTGAATCCATGTCTGGTCTCTGAAGAGAACACACATTTAAATGACACTGGTGGATCCATATGTGGTATGTGAAAAGAACAGTCATGAAATGACTCCAGTTGTTGTTAGTAAAAAGAACGCACATGCAATGACACTGGTGGATCCATAGGTGGATTGTGAAAAGAACACAAATGCAATGACACTTGTGGATCCATATGTGGTATGTGGAAAGAACACACATGCAATGACTCTGGTTGTTGTTAGTAAAAAGAACACACAAGCAATGAAACTGGTGGATCCATATGTGGTATCTGAAGAGAACACACATGCAATGACTCTGGTTGTTGTTAGTAAAAAGAACACACATGCAATGACACTGGTGGATCCATGTGTGGTCTCTGAAGAGAGCACACATTTCAATGACACCGGTGGATCCATATGTGGTATGTGAAAAGAACACACATGAAATGACTCCAGTTGTTAGTAAAAAGAACACACATGCAATGACACTAGTGGATCCATGTGTGGTATTTGAAAAGAACACACATTTCAACGACTCTGGTTGTTGTTAGTAAAACGAACACACATGCAATGACACTGGTGCATCCATGTGTGGTCTCTTACGAGAACACACACGCAATGACTCTGGTTGTTGTTAGTAAAAAGAGCACACATGCAATGACACTAGTGGCTCCATGTGTGGTCTCTGAAGAGAACACACATTTCAATAACTCTGGTAGTTATTAGTAAAAAGAACACACATGCAATGACACTGGTGGATCCATGTGTGGACTCAGAAGAGAACACACATGCAATGACCCTGGTTGTTGTTAGTAAAAAGAGCACACATGCAAGACTCTGGTGGATCCATAGGTGGATTGTGAAAAGAACACACATTTCAATGACACTGGTGGATCCATATGTGGTATGTGAAAAGAACACACATTTCAATGACTCTGATTGTTGTTAGTAAAAAGAACACACGTGCAATGACACAGTGGATCCATGTGTGGTCTCTTAAGAGAACACACATGCAATGACTCTGGTTGTTGTTAGTAAAAAGAGCACACATGCAATGACACTGCTGGATCCATAGGTGGATTGTGAAAAGAACACACATGCAATGACACTGGTGGATCCATATGTGGTATGTGAAAAGAACACATATTTCAATGACTCTAGTTGTTGTTATTAAAAAGAACACACATGCAATGACACTGGTGGATCCATAGGTGGATTGTGAAAAGAGCACACATGCAATGACACTGGTGCATCCATATGTGGTATGTGAAAAGAACACACATGCAATGACTCAGTTGTTGTTAGTAAAAAGAACACACATGCAATGACATGGTGAATCCATATGGTCTCTGTAGAGAACACACATTTAAATGACACTGGTGGATACATATGTGGTATGTGAAAGAACAGTCATGAAATGACTCAGTTGTTGTTAGTAAAAGAACGCACATGCAATGACACTGGTGGATCCATAGGTGGACTGTGAAAAGAACACACATGCAATGACACTTGTGGATCCATATGTGGTATGTGGAAAGAACACACATGCAATGACTCTGGTTGTTTTTAGTAAAAAGAACACACAAGCAATGAAACTGGTGGATCCATATGTGGTATCTGAAGAGAACACACATGCAATGACTCTGGTTGTTGTTAGTAAAAAGAACACACATGCAATGACACTGGTGGATCCAAGTGTGGTCTCAGAAGAGAACACACATTTCAATGACACGGTGGATCCATATGGTATGTGAAAAGAACAAACATTAAATGACTCCAGTTGTTGTTAGTAAAAAGAACACACATGCAATGACACTGGTGGATCCATAGGTGGATTGTGAAAAGAATACACATGCAATGACACTGGTGGATCCATATGTGGTATGTGAAAAGAACACACATTTCAATGACTCTGATTGTTGGTAGTAAAAAGAACACACATGCCATGACACTGGTGGATCCATAGGTGGATTGTGAAAAGAACACACATGCAATGACACTGGTGGATCCATATGTGGTATGTGAAAAGAACACACATGCAATGACTCTGGTTGTTGTTAGTAAAAAAGAACACACATGCAATGACACTAGTGGATCCATGTGTGGCCTCTGAAGAGAACACACATTTCAATGACACCGGTGGATCCATATGGGGTATGTGAAAAGAACACACATGAAATGACTCCAGTTGTTGTTAGTAAAAAGAACACACATGCAATGACACTTGTGGATCCGTGTGTGGTCTCTAAAGAGAACACACATTTCAATGACTCTGGTTGTTGTTAGTAAAAAGGACACACATGCAATGACACTGGTGGATCCATGTGTCGACTATGAAGAGAACACACATGCAATGACTCTGGTTGTTGTTAGTAAAAAGAACACACATGCAATGACACTTGTGGATCCATGTGTGGTCTCTGAAGAGAACACACATTTTAATGACTCTGGTTGTTAGTAAAAAGAACACACATGCAATGACACTGGTGGATCCATGTGTGGTCTGAAAGAACACACATGCAATGACTCTGGTTGTTGTTAGTAAAAGAACACACATGCAATGACACTAGTGGATCCATGTGGTCTCTGAAGAAGAACACACATTTCAATGACTCTGGTTGTTATTAGTAAAAAAGAACACATGCAATGACTGGTGGATCCATGTGTGGTCTCGTAAGAAGAACACACATGCAATGACTCTGGTTGTTGTTAGTAAAAAGAGCACACATGCAATGACTCTGGTGGATCCATAGGTGGATTGTGAAAAAAACACACATTTCAATGACACTGGTGGATCCATATGTGGTATGTGAAAAGAACACACATTTCAATGACTCTGGTTGTTGTTAGTAAAAAGAACACACATGCAATGACACCGGAGGATCCATGTGTTGTCTCAAGAGAACACATGCAATGACTCTGTGTTGTTACTAAAAAAGCACACATGCAATGACACTGGTGGATCCATAGGTGGATTGTGAAAAGAACACACATGCAATGACACTGGTGGATCCATATGTGGTATGTGAAAACAACACACATTTCAATGACTCTGGTTGTTAGTAAAAAACACACATACAATGACACAGGTGGATCCATGTGTGGTCTCTCAAGAGAACACACATAAATGACTCTGGTTGCTGTTAGTAAAAAGATCGCACACGCAATGACAGTGGTGGATCCATAGGTGGATTGTGAAAATAACACACATGCAATGACACTGGTGGATCCATATGTGGTATGTGAAAAGAACACATATTTCAATGACTCTAGTTGTTGTTAGTAAAAAGAACACACATGCAATGACACCGGTGGATCCATAGGTGGTTTGTGAAAAGAGCACACATGCAATGACACTGGTGGATCCATATGTGGTATGTGAAAATAACACACATGCAATGACTCTAGTTGTTGTTAGTAAAAAGAACACACATGCAATGACACTGGTGGATCCATGTGTGGTCTCTGAAGAGAACACACATTTAAATGAAACTGGTGGATCCATATGTGGTATGTGAAAAGAACAGTCATGAAATGACTCCAGTTGTTGTTAGTAAAAAGAACATACATGCAATGACACTGCTGGATCCATAGGTGGATTGTGAAAAGAACACACATGCAATGACACTGGTGGATCCATATGTGGTATGTGAAAAGAACACATATTTCAATGACTCTAGTTGTTGTTATTAAAAAGAACACACATGCAATGACACTGGTGGATCCATAGGTGGATTGTGAAAAGAGCACACATGCAATGACACTGGTGCATCCATATGTGGTATGTGAAAAGAACACACATGCAATGACTCCAGTTGTTGTTAGTAAAAAGAACACACATGCAATGACACTGGTGAATCCATGTCTGGTCTCTGTAGAGAACACACATTTAAATGACACTGGTGGATACATATGTGGTATGTGAAAAGAACAGTCATGAAATGACTCCAGTTGTTGTTAGTAAAAAGAACGCACATGCAATGACACTGGTGGATCCATAGGTGGACTGTGAAAAGAACACACATGCAATGACACTTGTGGATCCATATGTGGTATGTGGAAAGAACACACATGCAATGACTCTGGTTGTTTTTAGTAAAAAGAACACACAAGCAATGAAACTGGTGGATCCATATGTGGTATCTGAAGAGAACACACATGCAATGACTCTGGTTGTTGTTAGTAAAAAGAACACACATGCAATGACACTGGTGGATCCATGTGTGGTCTCTGAAGAGAACACACATTTCAATGTCCCCGGTGGATCCATATGTGGTATGTGAAAAGAACAAACATTAAATGACTCCAGTTGTTGTTAGTAAAAAGAACACACATGCAATGACACTGGTGGATCCATAGGTGGATTGTGAAAAGAATACACATGCAATGACACTGGTGGATCCATATGTGGTATGTGAAAAGAACACACATTTCAATGACTCTGATTGTTGGTAGTAAAAAGAACACACATGCCATGACACTGGTGGATCCATAGGTGGATTGTGAAAAGAACACACATGCAATGACACTGGTGGATCCATATGTGGTATGTGAAAAGAACACACATGCAATGACTCTGGTTGTTGTTAGTAAAAAGAACACACATGCAATGACACTAGTGGATCCATGTGTGGCCTCTGAAGAGAACACATTTCAATGACACCGGTGGATCCATATGGGGTATGTGAAAAGAACACACATGAAATGACTCCAGTTGTTGTTAGTAAAAAGAACACACATGCAATGACACTTGTGGATCCGTGTGTGGTCTCTAAAGAGAACACACATTTCAATGACTCTGGTTGTTGTTAGTAAAAAGGACACACATGCAATGACACTGGTGGATCCATGTGTCGACTATGAAGAGAACACACATGCAATGACTCTGGTTGTTGTTAGTAAAAAGAACACACATGCAATGACACTTGTGGATCCATGTGTGGTCTCTGAAGAGAACACACATTTTAATGACTCTGGTTGTTAGTAAAAAGAACACACATGCAATGACACTGGTGGATCCATGTGTGGTCTCTGAAGAGAACACACATGCAATGACTCTGGTTGTTGTTAGTAAAAAGAACACACATGCAATGACACTAGTGGATCCATGTGTGGTCTCTGAAGAGAACACACATTTCAATGACTCTGGTTGTTATTAGTAAAAAGAACACATGCAATGACATCAGGTGGATCCATGTGTGGTCTCAGAAGAGAACACACATGCAATGACTCTGGTTGTTGTTAGTAAAAGGAGCACACATGCAATGACTCTGGTGGATCCATAGGTGGATTGTGAAAAAAAAACACATTTCAATGACACTAGTGGATCCATATGTGGTATGTGAAAAGAACACACATTTCAATGACTCTGGTTGTTGTTAGTAAAAAGAACACACATGCAATGACACCGGTGGATCCATGTGTTGTCTCTGAAGAGAACACACATGCAATGACTCTGGTGTTGTTAGTAAAAAAAGCACACATGCAATGACACTGGTGGATCCATAGGTGGATTGTGAAAAGAACACACATGCAATGACACTGGTGGATCCATATGTGGTTTGTGAAAAGACCCCACATTTCAACGACTCTGGTTGTTGTTAGTAAAAAGAACACACATGCAATGACACTGGTGGATCCATGTGTGGTTTCTTAAGAGAACACACACGCAATGACTCTGGTTGTTTTTAGTAAAAAGAGCACACATGCAATGACACTGGTGGATCCATAGGTGTATTGTGAAAAGAACACACATGCAATGACACTGGTGGATCCATATGTGGTATGTGAAAAGAACACATATTTCAATGACTCTAGTTGTTGTTAGTAAAAAGAACACACATGCAATGACACCGGTGGATCCATAGGTGGTTTGTGAAAAGAGCACACATGCAATGACACTGGTGGATCCATATGTGGTATGTGAAAATAACACACATGCAATGACTCTAGTTGTTGTTAGTAAAAAGAACACACATGCAATGACACTGGTGGATCCATGTGTGGTCTCTGAAGAGAACACACATTTAAATGAAACTGGTGGATCCATATGTGGTATGTCAAAAGAGAAAACATGAAATGACTCCAGTTGTTGTTAGTAAAAAGAACATACATGCAATGACACTGCTGGATCCATAGGTGGATTGTGAAAAGAACACACATGCAATGACACTGGTGGATCCATATGTGGTATGTGAAAAGAACACATATTTCAATGACTCTAGTTGTTGTTATTAAAAAGAACACACATGCAATGACACTGGTGGATCCATAGGTGGATTGTGAAAAGAGCACACATGCAATGACACTGGTGCATCCATATGTGGTATGTGAAAAGAACACACATGCAATGACTCCAGTTGTTGTTAGTAAAAAGAACACACATGCAATGACACTGGTGAATCCATGTCTGGTCTCTGTAGAGAACACACATTTAAATGACACTGGTGGATACATATGTGGTATGTGAAAAGAACAGTCATGAAATGACTCCAGTTGTTGTTAGTAAAAAGAACGCACATGCAATGACACTGGTGGATCCATAGGTGGACTGTGAAAAGAACACACATGCAATGACACTTGTGGATCCATATGTGGTATGTGGAAAGAACACACATGCAATGACTCTGGTTGTTTTTAGTAAAAAGAACACACAAGCAATGAAACTGGTGGATCCATATGTGGTATCTGAAGAGAACACACATGCAATGACTCTGGTTGTTGTTAGTAAAAAGAACACACATGCAATGACACTGGTGGATCCATGTGTGGTCTCTGAAGAGAACACACATTTCAATGTCCCCGGTGGATCCATATGTGGTATGTGAAAAGAACAAACATTAAATGACTCCAGTTGTTGTTAGTAAAAAGAACACACATGCAATGACACTGGTGGATCCATAGGTGGATTGTGAAAAGAATACACATGCAATGACACTGGTGGATCCATATGTGGTATGTGAAAAGAACACACATTTCAATGACTCTGATTGTTGGTAGTAAAAAGAACACACATGCCATGACACTGGTGGATCCATAGGTGGATTGTGAAAAGAACACACATGCAATGACACTGGTGGATCCATATGTGGTATGTGAAAAGAACACACATGCAATGACTCTGGTTGTTGTTAGTAAAAAAGAACACACATGCAATGACACTAGTGGATCCATGTGTGGCCTCTGAAGAGAACACACATTTCAATGACACCGGTGGATCCATATGGGGTATGTGAAAAGAACACACATGAAATGACTCCAGTTGTTGTTAGTAAAAAGAACACACATGCAATGACACTTGTGGATCCGTGTGTGGTCTCTAAAGAGAACACACATTTCAATGACTCTGGTTGTTGTTAGTAAAAAGGACACACATGCAATGACACTGGTGGATCCATGTGTCGACTATGAAGAGAACACACATGCAATGACTCTGGTTGTTGTTAGTAAAAAGAACACACATGCAATGACACTTGTGGATCCATGTGTGGTCTCTGAAGAGAACACACATTTTAATGACTCTGGTTGTTAGTAAAAAGAACACACATGCAATGACACTGGTGGATCCATGTGTGGTCTCTGAAGAGAACACACATGCAATGACTCTGGTTGTTGTTAGTAAAAAGAACACACATGCAATGACACTAGTGGATCCATGTGTGGTCTCTGAAGAGAACACACATTTCAATGACTCTGGTTGTTATTAGTAAAAAGAACACACATGCAATGACACTGGTGGATCCATGTGTGGTCTCAGAAGAGAACACACATGCAATGACTCTGGTTGTTGTTAGTAAAAGGAGCACACATGCAATGACTCTGGTGGATCCATAGGTGGATTGTGAAAAAAAAACACATTTCAATGACACTAGTGGATCCATATGTGGTATGTGAAAAGAACACACATTTCAATGACTCTGGTTGTTGTTAGTAAAAAGAACACACATGCAATGACACCGGTGGATCCATGTGTTGTCTCTGAAGAGAACACACATGCAATGACTCTGGTGTTGTTAGTAAAAAAAGCACACATGCAATGACACTGGTGGATCCATAGGTGGATTGTGAAAAGAACACACATGCAATGACACTGGTGGATCCATATGTGGTATGTGAAAAGAACACACATTTCAACGACTCTGGTTGTTGTTAGTAAAAAGAACACACATGCAATGACACTGGTGGATCCATGTGTGGTTTCTTAAGAGAACACACACGCAATGACTCTGGTTGTTTTTAGTAAAAAGAACACACATGCAATGACACTGGTGGATCCATAGGTGTATTGTGAAAAGAACACACATGCAATGACACTGGTGGATCCATATGTGGTATGTGAAAAGAACACATATTTCAATGACTCTAGTTGTTGTTAGTAAAAAGAACACACATGCAATGACACCGGTGGATCCATAGGTGGTTTGTGAAAAGAGCACACATGCAATGACACTGGTGGATCCATATGTGGTATGTGAAAATAACACACATGCAATGACTCTAGTTGTTGTTAGTAAAAAGAACACACATGCAATGACACTGGTGGATCCATGTGTGGTCTCTGAAGAGAACACACATTTAAATGAAACTGGTGGATCCATATGTGGTATGTGAAAAGAACAGTCATGAAATGACTCCAGTTGTTGTTAGTAAAAAGAACATACATGCAATGACACTGGTGGATCCATAGGTGGATTGTGAAAAGAACACACATGCAATGACACTTGTGGATCCATGTGTGGTCTCTGAAGAGAACACACATTTCAATGACTCTGGTTGTTATTAGTAAAAAGAACACACATGCAATGACACTGGTGGATCCATGTGTGGTCTCAGAAGAGAACACACATGCAATGACTCTGGTTGTTGTTAGTAAAAAGAGCACACATGCAATGACTCTGGTGGATCCATAGGTGGATTGTGAAAAAAAACACATTTCAATGACACTAGTGGATCCATGTGTGGTATGTGAAAAGAACACACATTTCAATGACTCTGGTTGTTGTTAGTAAAAAGAACACACATGTAATGACACCGGTGGATCCATGTGTTGTCTCTGAAGAGAACACACATGCAATGACTCTGGTGTTGTTAGTAAAAAAAGCACACATGCAATGACACTGGTGGATCCATAGGTGGATTGTGAAAAGAACACACATGCAATGACACTGGTGGATCCATATGTGGTATGTGAAAAGAACACACATTTCAACGACTCTGGTTGTTGTTAGTAAAAAGAACACACATGCAATGACACTGGTGGATCCATGTGTGGTTTCTTAAGAGAACACACACGCAATGACTATGGTTGTTGTTAGTAAAAAGAGCACACATGCAATGACACTGGTGGATCCATAGGTGTATTGTGAAAAGAACACACATGCAATGACACTGGTGGATCCATATGTGGTATGTGAAAAGAACACATATTTCAATGACTCTAGTTGTTGTTAGTAAAAAGAACAGACATGCAATGACACCGGTGGATCCATAGGTGGTTTGTGAAAAGAGCACACATGCAATGACACTGGTGGATCCATATGTGGTATGTGAAAATAACACACATGCAATGACTCCAGTTGTTGTTAGTAAAAAGAACACACATGCAATGACACTGGTGGATCCATGTGTGGTCTCTGAAGAGAACACACATTTCAATGAAACTGGTGGATCCATATGTTGTATGTGAAAAGAACAGTCATGAAATGACTCCAGTTGTTGTTAGTAAAAAGAACATACATGCAATGACACTGGTGGATCCATAGGTGGATTGTGAAAAGAACACACATGCAATGACACTTGTGGATCCATATGTGGTATGTGAAAAGAACACACATGCAATGACTCTGGTTGTTGTTAGTAAAAAGAACACACATGCAATGAAACTTGTGGATCCATATGTGGTCTCTGAAGAGAACACACATGCAATGACTCTGGTTGTTGTTAGTAAAAAGAACACACATGCAATGACCCTGGTGGATCCATGTGTGGTCTCTGAAGAGAACACACATTTCAATGACACCGGTGGATCCATATGGGGTATGTGAAAAGAACACACATTAAATGACTCCAGTTGTTCTTAGTAAAAATAACACACATGCAATGACACTGGTGGATCCATAGGTGGATTGCGAAAAGAACACACATGCAACGACACTGGTGGATCCATATGTGGTATGTGAAAAGAACACACATTTCAATGACTCTGGTTGTTGGTAGTAAAAAGAACACACATGCCATGACACTGGTGCATCCATAGGTGGATTGTGAAAATAGCACACATGCAATGACACTGGTGGATCCATATGTGGTATGTGAAAAGAACACACATGCAATGACTCTAGTTGTTGTTAGTAAAAATAACACACATGCAATGACACTAGTGGATCCATGTGAGGATTGTGAAAAGAACACACATTTCAATGACACCGGTGGATCCATATAGGGTTTGTGAAAATAACACACATGAAATGACTCCAGTTGTTGTTAGTAAAAAGAACACACATGCAATGACACTAGTGGATCCGTGTGTGGTCTCTAAAGAGAACACACATTTCAATGACTCTGGTTGTTGTTAGTAAAAAGGACACACATGCAATGACACTGGTGGATCCATGTGTCGACTCTGAAGAGAATACACATGCAATGACTCTGGTTGTTGTTAGTAAAAATAACACACATGCAATGACACTGGTGGATCCATGTGTGGTCTCTGAAGAGAACACACATTTCAATGACTCTGGTTGTTGTTAGCAAAAAGAACACACATGCAATGACACTGGTGGATCCATGTGTGGACTATGAAGAGAACACACATGCAATGACTCTGGTTGTTGTTAGTAAAAAGAACACACATGCAATGACACTAGTGGATCCATGTGTGGTCTCTGAAGAGAACACACATTTCAATGACTCTGGTTGTTATTAGTAAAAAGAACACACATGCAATGACAGTGGTGGATCCATGTGTGGTCTCAGAAGATAACACACATGCAATGACTCTGGTTGTTTCTAGTAAAAAGAGCACACATGCAATGACTCTGGTGGATCCATAGGTGGATTGTGAAAAAAACACACATTTGAATGACACTGGTGGATCCATATGTGCTATGTGAAAAGAACACACATTTCAATGACTCTGGTTGTTGTTAGTTAAAAGAACACACATGCAATGACACCGGTGGATCCATGTGTTGTCTATAAAGAGAACACACATGCAATGACTCTGGTTGTTGTTACTAAAAAAAGCACACATGCAATGACACTGGTGGATCCATAGGTGGATTGTGAAAAGAACACACATGCAATGACACTGGTGGATCCATATGTGGTATGTGAAAAGAACACACATTTCAACGACTCTGGTTGTTGTTATTCAAAAGAACACACATGCAATGAGACTGGTGGATCCATGTGTGGTCTCTTAAGAGAACACACATGAAATGACTCTGGTTGTTGTTAGTAGAAAGAGCACACATGCAATGACACCGGTGGATCCATGTGTGGTCTCTGAAGAGAAACACACATGCAATGACTCTGGTTGTTGTTAGTAAAAAGAACACACATGCAATGACACTGGTGGATCCATGTCTAGTCTCTAAAGAGAACACACATTTCAATGACTCTGGTTGTTGTTAGTAAAAAGAAGACACATGCAATGACACTGGTGGATCCATGTGTGGTCTCTGAAGAGAACACACATGCAATGACTCTGTTTGTTGTTAGTAAAAAGAGCACACATGCAATGACACTGGTGGATCCATAGGTGGATTGTGAAAAGAACACATATTTCAATGACACTGGTGGATCCATATGTGGTATGTGAAAAGAACACACATTTCAATGACTCTGGTTGTTGTTAGTAAAAAGAACACACATGCAATGACACCGGTGGATCCATGTGTTGTCTCTGAAGAGAACACACATGCAATGACTCTGGTTGTTGTTAGTAAAAAAAGCACACATGCAATGACACTGGTGGATCCATAGGTGGATTGTGAAAAGAACACACATGCAATGACACTGGTGGATCCATATGTGGTATGTGAAAAGAACACACATTTCAATGACTCTCGTTGTTGTTAGTAAAAAGAACACACATGCAATGAGACTGGTGGATCCATGTGTGGTCTCTTAAGAGAACACACATGCAATGACTCTGGTTGTTTTTAGTAAAAAGAGCACACATGCAATGACACTGGTGGATCCATAGGTGGATTGTGAAAAGAACACACATGAAATGACACTGGTGGATCCATATGTGGTATGTGAAAAGAACACATATTTCAATGACTCTAGTTGCTGTTAGTAAAAAGAACACACATGCAATGACACTGGTGGATCCATAGGTGGATTGTGAAAAGAGCACACATGCAATGACACTGGTGGATCCATATGTGGTATGTGAAAAGAACACACATGCAATGATTACAGTTGTTGTTAGTAAAAAGAACACACATGCAATGACACTGGTGGATCCATGTGTGGTCTCTGAAGAGAACACACATTTAAATGAACCTGGTGGATCCATAAGTGGTATGTGAAAAGAACAGTCACGAAATGACTCCAGTTATTGTTAGTAAAAAGAACACACATGCAATGACACTGGTGGATCCATAGCTGGATTGTGAAAAGAACACACATGCAATGACACTGGTTGTTGTTAGTAAAAAGAACACACATGCAATGAAACTGGTGGATCCATATGTGGTCTCTGAAGAGAACACACATGCAATGACTCTGGTTGTTGTTAGTAAAAAGAACACACATGCAATGACACTTGTGGATCCATGTGTGGTCTCTGAAGAGAACACACATTTCAATGACACCGGTGGATCCATATGTGGTATGTGAAAAGAACACACATTAAATGACTCCAGTTGTTGTTAGTAAAAAGAACACACATGTAATGACACTGGTGGATCCATAGGTGGATTGTGAAAAGAACACACATCCAATGACACTGGTGGATCCATATGTGGTATGTGAAAAGAACACACATTTCAAGGACTCTGGTTGTAGGTAGTAAACAGAACACACATGCCATGACACTGGTGGATCCATAGGTGGATTGTGAAAAGAACACACATGCCATGACACTGGTGGATCCATATGTGGTATGTGAAAAGAACACACATGCAATGACTCATGTTGTTGTTAGTACAAATAACACACATGCAATGACACTAGTGGATCCATGTGTGGATTGTGAAAAGAACACACATGCCATGACACTGGTGGATCCATATGTGGTATGTGAAAAGAACACACATGCAATGACTCTGGTTGTTGTTAGTAAAAAGAACACACATGCAATGACACTAGTGGATCCATTTGTGGCCTCTGAAGAGAACACACATTTCAATGACACCGGTGGATCCATATGTGGTATGTGAAAAGAACACACATGAAATGACTCCAGTTGTTGTTAGTAAAAAGAACACACATGCAATGACACTGGTGGATCCATGTGTGGTCTCTGAAGAGAACACTCATGCAATGACTTTGGTTGTTGTTAGTAAAAAGAACACACATGCAATGACACTGGTGGATCCATGTGTGGTCTCTGAAGAGAACACACAGTTCAATGACTCTGGTTGTTGTTAGTAAAAAGAAGACACATGCAATGACACTGGTGGATCCATGTGTGGTCTCTGAAGAGAACACACATGCAATGACTCTGGTTGTTGTTAGTAAAAAGAGCACACATGCAATGACACTGGTGGATCCATAGGTGGATTTTGAAAAGAACACACATTTCAATGACACTGGTGGATCCATATGTGGTATGTGAAAAGAACACACATTTCAATGACTCTGGTTGTTGTTAGTAAAAGGAACACACATGCAATGACACCGGTGGATCCATGTGTTGTCTCTGAAGAGAACACACATGCAATGACTCTGGTTGTTGTTAGTAAAAAAAGCACACATGCAATGACACTGGTGGATCCATAGGTGGATTGTGAAAAGAACACACATGCAATGACATCGGTGGATCCATGTGTTGTCTCTGAAGGGAACACACATGCAATGACTCTGGTTGTTGTTAGTAAAAAAACACACATGCAATGACACTGGTGGATCCATAGGTGGATTGTGAAAAGAACACACATGCAATGACACTGGTGGATCCATATGTGGTATGTGAAAAGAACACACATTTCAACGACTTGGGTTGTTGTTAGTAAAAAGAACACACATGCAATGAGACTGGTGAATCCATGTGTGGTCTCTTAAGAGAACACACAGTTCAATGACTCTGGTTGTTGTTAGTAAAAAGAGCACACATGCAATGACACTGGTGGATCCATAGGTGGATTGTGAAAAGAACACACATGAAATGACACTGGTGGATCCATATGTGGTATGTGAAAAGAACACATATTTCAATGACTCTAGTTGTTGTTAGTAAAAAGAACACACATGCAATGACACTGGTGGATCCATAGGTGGATTGTGAAAAGAGCACACATGCAATGACACTGGTGGATCCATATGTGGTATGTGAAAAGAACACACATGCAATGACTATAGTTGTTGTTAGTAAAAGGAACACACATGCAATGACACTGGTGGATCCATGTGTGGTGTCTGAAGAGAACACACATTTAAATGAACCTGGTGGATCCATATGTGGTATGTGAAAAGAACAGTCACGAAATGACTCCAGTTGTTGTAACACACATGCAATGACACTGGTGGATCCATAGGTGGATTGTGAAAAGAACACACATGCAATGACACTTGTGGATCCATATGTGGTATGTGAAAAGAACACACACATGCAATGACTCTGGTTGTTGTTAGTAAAAAGAACACACATGCAATGAAACTGGTGGATCCATATGTGGTCTCTGAAGAGAACACACATGCAATGACTCTGGTTGTTGTTAGTAAAAAGAACACACATGCAATGACACTGGTGGATCCATGTGTGGTCTCTGAAGAGAACACACATTTCAATGACACCGGTGGATCCATATGTGGTATGTGAAAAGAACACACATTAAATGACTCCAGTTGTTGTTAGTAAAAAGAACACACATGTAATGACACTGGTGGATCCATAGGTGGATTGTGAAAAGAACACACATCCAATGACACTGGTGGATCCATATGTGGTATGTGAAAAGAACACACATTTCAAGGACTCTGGTTGTAGGTAGTAAACAGAACACACATGCCATGACACTGGTGGATCCATAGGTGGATTGTGAAAAGAACACACATGCCATGACACTGGTGGATCCATATGTGGTATGTGAAAAGAACACACATGCAATGACTAATGTTGTTGTTAGTACAAATAACACACATGCAATGACACTAGTGGATCCATGTGTGGATTGTGAAAAGAACACACATGCCATGACACTGGTGGATCCATATGTGGTATGTGAAAAGAACACACGTGCAATGACTCTGGTTGTTGTTAGTAAAAAGAACACACATGCAATGACACTAGTGGATCCATGTGTGGCCTCTAAAGAGAACACACATTTCAATGACACCGGTGGATCCATATGTGGTATGTGAAAAGAACACACATGAAATGACTCCAGTTGTTGTTAGTAAAAAGAACACACATGCAATGACACTGGTGGATCCATGTGAGGTCTTTGAAGAGAACACTCATGCAATGACTTTGGTTGTTGTTAGTAAAAAGAACACACATGCAATGACACTGGTGGATCCATGTGTGGTCTCTGAAGAGAACACACAGTTCAATGACTCTGGTCGTTGTTAGTAAAAAGAAGACACATGCAATGACACTGGTGGATCCATGTGTGGTCTCTGAAGAGAACACACATGCAATGACTCTGGTTGTTGTTAGTAAAAAGAGCACACATGCAATGACACTGGTGGATCCATAGGCGGATTTTGAAAAGAACACACATTTCAATGACACTGGTGGATCCATATGTGGTATGTGAAAAGAACACACATTTCAATGACTCTGGTTGTTGTTAGTAAAAAGAACACACATGCAATGACACCGGTGGATCCATGTGTTGTCTCTGAAGAGAACACACATGCAATGACTCTGGTTGTTGTTAGTAAAAAAAGCACACATGCAATGACACTGGTGGATCCATAGGTGGATTGTGAAAAGAACACACATGCAATGACATCGGTGGATCCATGTGTTGTCTCTGAAGGGAACACACATGCAATGACTCTGGTTGTTGTTAGTAAAAAAAACACATGCAATGACACTGGTGGATCCATAGGTGGATTGTGAAAAGAACACACATGCAATGACACTGGTGGATCCATATGTGGTATGTGAAAAGAACACACATTTCAACGACTCTGGTTGTTGTTAGTAAAAAGAACACACATGCAATGAGACTGGTGAATCCATGTGTGGTCTCTTAAGAGAACACACAGTTCAATGACTCTGGTTGTTGTTAGTAAAAAGAGCACACATGCAATGACACTGGTGGATCCATAGGTGGATTGTGAAAAGAACACACATGAAATGACATTGGTGGATCCATATGTGGTATGTGAAAAGAACACATATTTCAATGACTCTAGTTGTTGTTAGTAAAAAGAACACACATGCAATGACACTGGTGGATCCATAGGTGGATTGTGAAAAGAGCACACATGCAATGACACTGGTGGATCCATATGTGGTATGTGAAAAGAACACACATGCAATGACTACAATTGTTGTTAGTAAAAAGAACACACATGCAATGACACTGGTGGATCCATGTGTGGTGTCTGAAGAGAACACACATTTAAATGAACCTGGTGGATCCATATGTGGTATGTGAAAAGAACAGTCACGAAATGACTCCAGTTGTTGTTAGTAAAAAGAACACACATGCAATGACACTGGTGGATCCATAGGTGGATTGTGAAAAGAACACACATGCAATGACACTTGTGGATCCATATGTGGTATGTGAAAAGAACACACAAATGCAATGACTGTTGTTGTTAGTAAAAAGAACACACATGCAATGAAACTGGTGGATCCATATGTGGTCTCTGAAGAGAACACACATGCAATGACTCTTGTTGTTGTTAGTAAAAATAACACACATGCAATGACACTGGTGGATCCATGTGTGGTCTCTGAAGAGAACACACATTTCAATGACACCGGTGGATCCATATGTGGTATGTGAAAAGAACACACATTAAATGACTCCAGTTGTTGTTAGTAAAAAGAACACACATCTAATGACACTGGTGGATCCATAGGTGGATTGTGAAAAGAACACACATCCAATGACACTGGTGGATCCATATGTGGTATGTGAAAAGAACACACATTTCAAGGACTCTGGTTGTAGGTAGTAAACAGAACACACATGCCATGACACTGGTGGATCCATAGGTGGATTGTGAAAAGAACCCACATGCCATGACACTGGTGGATCCATATGTGGTATGTGAAAAGAACACACATGCAATGACTCATGTTGTTGTTAGTACAAATAACACACATGCAATGACACTAGTGGATCCATGTGTGGATTGTGAAAAGAACACACATGCCATGACACTGGTGGATCCATATGTGGTATGTGAAAAGAACACACATGCAATGACTCTGGTTGTTGTTAGTAAAAAGAACACACATGCAATGACACTAGTGGATCCATGTGTGGCCTCTGAAGAGAACACACATTTCAATGACACCGGTGGATCCATATGGGGTATGTGAAAAGAACACACATGAAATGACTCCAGTTGTTGTTAGTAAAAAGAACACACATGCAATGACACTGGTGGATCCATGTGTGGTCTCTGAAGAGAACACTCATGCAATGACTTTGGTTGTTGTTAGTAAAAAGAACACACATGCAATGACACTGGTGGATCCATGTGTGGTCTCTGAAGAGAACACACAGTTCAATGACTCTGGTTGTTGTTAGTAAAAAGAAGACACATGCAATGACACTGGTGGATCCATGTGTGGTCTCTGAAGAGAACACAGATGCAATGACTCTGGTTGTTGTTAGTAAAAAGAGCACACATGAAATGACTCCAGTTGTTGTTAGTAAAAAGAACACACATGAAATGACTCCAGTTGTTGTTAGTAAAAAGAACACACATGCAATGACACTGGTGGATCCATGTGTGGTCTCTGAAGAGAACACTCATGCAATGACTTTGGTTGTTGTTAGTAAAAAGAACACACATGCAATGACACTGGTGGATCCATGTGTGGTCTCTGAAGAGAACACACAGTTCAATGACTCTGGTTGTTGTTAGTAAAAAGAACACACATGCAATGACACTGGTGGATCCATGTGTGGTCTATGAAGAGAACACACATGCAATGACTCTGGTTGTTGTTAGTAAAAAGAGCACACATGCAATGACACTGGTGGTGTCACATCCCAAGATTTTCCAAATCTTGTAATGTGAAAAATAAATAAACAAAATAAATATTTGTTGAAAATCAGGGTGAAAAGAAACTTTTGTTTCTAAAAGGAAACTTAAAATCCCATCCTGAACAAACTTTGGATAAAGTTTGAATTCAACAAATCCAAATCAGGAGAAATGCATTCCTCAATGAATGTATCTGGAAATTTGAACACTTGGAAAATAAATCAAAAACCCTAAGACCATTTCCAAGTTATCTCCAAATCCATGGATTTGATCCATACAAAAATTGATCAACAAATATTCAAAAAGGATCAAGTAAGACCATAGAGATTGGTTTCACTTAGTTTGGAACCATAAATCAAATCTTATGAATATAATAAGATAAGGAAATTGAATTTCCAAAGCTAATAAAGCCCTTACCAAAAACCCATACCAACTGGTGAACAAATAATCCTAAAGGGATTAAAAAACATAAAGGAATTATCAAATGGAAATTTTAT
Organism: Avena insularis; assembly: GCA_023614405.1. Taxonomy (NCBI): domain Eukaryota; kingdom Viridiplantae; phylum Streptophyta; class Magnoliopsida; order Poales; family Poaceae; genus Avena; species Avena insularis. The sequence continues at coordinate 247,367,297 of CM042688.1, forward strand.
TAATTAAATCAAAACCTATTTTTTTATTAAATAATTAAAGATCCATTTTATTTAATTATTGAATGGATCCAAAAATTAATTAAAAATATTAAATTATTTTGAGATTTGGATTATGTTATTAAACAGAACCAAATTCAAAATACAAAGTTGAGTGATTGTTTGAATTGTTTGAATGGTTTGATTGTGTGAATAATTGATTGAAATTCAAAACAGAAAAATAGAAATAGAAAAGGAAAAAGAATTCAGAAGAAAATAAAATGTGAAAACAGACCAGCCCAGCCGGCCAGCCCAATAGGCCCAACTCCAGCCCACCTCTCTTTTCCCTCAGAAAAACGATTCGCACCAATTAGTTAACCCGCACAGAGAGTGACATCCGGACCCCACCCCCACTCCCTTTCTTCCACTAGCAAGCGGACCCCTTTCCTTTTCCCTCACTCCACTGACCAACCGACCCCATGACCCAGTTTTCCTCACCGAAGAAAACAATTCACACCCGTTCGACCCACAGACAATGATGGTGGACCTCCCTCTCGTTCTTTTCCTTGCAGGTGGAGACCCCCTCCTCCTGTTCTTCTTCCTCCCCGCGACTCCTTCTCCCCCTCACCGCGCGGCCGTTTCTGCCGTTGATTTCTCGTGCTTGAATTCGCCTTAACTCCGCGTTAATTCCTCGACGCGACCACACTCCCTTAAAAGCCTCCCCCTCCTTGCCATTTCCCCTCACTCACCTCTCCCTCTCTGCCCCTAGGCTGCCCCGATTTCCTGCTCTCCCTTGCTCGTGGCGTCCCAAAGAAATTCCGGCCAAGCCACACCACCTCCTGCCTCTCCGAACACCCTAGCAGCTTCACCACTCCCAGACGCTTCTCCCCGTGTCCTTCATTCGACCGCGGGCGTCCCATAGCGTCGACTACGTCAAACTTTCAAGCGCCACCGTCGGTCTGCAACTACGACGACGACTTCCAGGTGAACCAGACCGCCCCTCTTCTTTTCGATGATGCGCCTAAGACCAGTGACTTCTTCCGCAACTAATGCCATTGTTTTCGTGTCCTAGATCACACCGTAGCGTCGCCTCCGTCGTCGACTGTGAGCAACAGCCGTCTGACACGTCTCCGTCAAGTTCCTCCGGTAAGAGCCGACCACCTCGAGCCCTCTCGTTGACGCGCACAGCTCCGCCATGATCTCCTGCGTCTAACCCTGCCCTCGGTCTGTCTTCTCTTGATTTGTAGCGTCGTCTTCGACCGTGGACAGAGTCGTCCGATGCCGTCCTCCACTCCGGCGAGCAATCGCAGTCGTACCCGAGCGCCCCTTGACCAACCGCGAGTACCTTGAGCTTCGCCGTGTTCTCCTGAGCCTGGTGAGCATCTCCCCTTTCTCCCTCACCTCCTGTACGCATGCATCGACCGACATTTCGCCGCCGCCGCGTACCGCGGCCGCCGCTCCTTTAGGTCAACGCGCGCAGCCTGGTTAGATGCAGATCCATTGGCTACGATAGTTTCACTTAACGCCGAAGAGGTACGCTACCTGAGCCACACGATCACACTTGATCCAACGCTCCACAGCGACTGATCCGTGCGAACCGGTACCGACGAATTAGAATAAGACACGTGTCTCTGTTGGTTGGATTTAAAACAGAATTGATCTAAATGATGTTCAATTTTGTAAATTCCATAACTCTGGATCCACACGTCCAAAAATTTCAAATTTTATGTCGTTGGATTCAGGAGAGCAAGCCCTAACCAACCTTGCCCTTGGTTTAGTAAATAGTATCTGTTAGTTTGCTTGTTTTTGCAGATTCTTTTGTGTGCTTGTTTAGAGTAGAAAAATTGTTTAAAAATGTTTTTAAGGTTAAAACCTTTGCAAAATGGTTTGTTGTGACCTTATTGAACCTAGGAACCAACCCATAGTTTGGAAAATGAATTTGGAAAAGTTTAGAATGGATTACTTGGTTTAATCCATTTCTAGCTAATTAAAACTATTGTTTTGTTTATGAAAAATGGTTTTTGAGTAAAAACTTTGGAGAAAATGTTTTGGACCAAACCTACTGACCCAAACACCAAGTTTTGCAATAGCAACTCATTTGGTTAAACAAAATAAGGATCCCTTGGATTAAAACCATTTCTAGTCAAATAGAAATGTGGTTTTTTTTATTAAAAATGGTTTTGGAGGAAAACCTTTGGAAAATGTTTTGTTTTAAACTCACTAACCCCAAACCCCAAGTTTTGTGAATTGAAAACATACTTGGTGAACCCTATAGGTTAATTCCTTAGTAAAAATATTTCTACACCACATAAAATGATACTTTGTTTTGAAAATAGGTTTTAAGGTGAAACCTTTAGCAAATGACTTTGCCATTTTGGTAAATGACCAATTTGGAACTTACAAAGTTTAGAAGCCTAGTGGAGACCAGCTTTGCAATTAGAACCATCATTTGCATGCTTGCATGCATTACTTTGACCTTGTCTTTTTGTGTGTTGTTTTGCTTGATTGGTAGATTGAGTGTGTGCCTTGCTTGATTGATTTCTAGTGACTTGAAGAGTGTGATTGTTGCAAGGACAAGGAGTGAACTTATACCCCCTACCAAAAAGGCAAGTGATGCTTCATATCTTTTGTCCCATTATTTTCACTATGCATTAGTGTTTTTGCTAAGAAAAACTTGCATGGATTTTGTTTTGATAAGTATAGAACTTGCTATAGTAGCACCTAGTAGATGAAACCTTAGTGGAAATCTTCCTAAGTTAAGAATCCTATTACTATCAAGCTTAGCCTAGCTAATAGAAAACATGGGTGGAAAATATTCACACTATGGAAAAATTTCTAAGTCTGAGGACTTATGTTTTGTTTAATAAAACAACTAAGTTAATGAATCACCTGGGTGGAATGGGACTTGCTTGGTGGTTTTGGTTGAGTGGTTCACAAGGCACATTTTTATGGTTTACCTTAGTGTATCTCACTTGTGGATGGCCACCCAGGAAACAAAGAGATTTGAGATGTCAAATGTTGAGAAGCTTCAAGTGCAACCACTTGGAAATATGGGCTCTGCCATGATCATATAGGTTGCAAGAACTTAGCCATATGGACAGTGGGTGGTAGTGTTTGATAGGTTGGAGCGCGTCCATGATGGTCTAAGGGAAAGCTTCTGAAAGATCTTGTCTTGGGAAACCAAGTCTTGTGGGGAAAGTGCACCACCTCTGCAGAGTGTAAAACCTAAGTACTTAGCCATGTCCCTGGTAAAGGACAATTTGAGCATCAAGACATGGAAGCTTCAAGAATCTCATCATTCCAATTTCTAAATAAAACTTGTGGGTGAACAAGGGTTCTTTGAAATCTTCAATCTTTGATGGAGAGATGGCTTGGTACAAGGATCTTGAAATCTTTGATTGAGGAAAAATGATTTTGCCAAGCACTTCAGTCTTTGATTGGTAGATGCCTTGGAAAGGATCTTCAGTCTTTGATTGGTAGATGCCTTGGGAAAGATTTTTGCCAAACAAAAACTTAGTATTTTCAAAATGTTAGGGAAAAATCTATTTTGAGCAATGCAAGCCTCAACTCCACTTAGCCAAATGCATATAGATGTTAGACTCCACTATACTACCAAAGTATCACTTGCCAATACAATTCAAATGTATTGACCCTTGTGGCTGTAACTTGTAATGTTGCAGGTTTGATTGATTTTAGAGAAGATTGATTGTTTAGGATTACAAAGTCTACAACCAACATCTGCCTGTGGCACTTTGAAGATGAAGGACCCCATGCTTATAGTTATTCCGCTGCAATGTAATGTAATAGCCTAATGAGCTATGTATTGATGTAATAAAATTATTTTATTCCTGGTTATAAAATTGTATTATGACCTTTGTTTCTTGATATTACATCGAAACTGTGGATGCTAGCTATTGATCCAGGGACTAGCATTGTAAACACAGGGGGCTCAATCTTATTAAAGGTTGGGGACCCTACAGAATGGTATCAGAGCATTGTGTTGCCTGTAGGATTTGTAACCCTAGGATGGACAAAAACCCTTAGAAAAATAGGAGTTGTTCTTATTCAAAAACTTATTTATAAACAATCTTGTAAACTCTTTCCTCAACCATTTTGATTTTCAACTCTACATCTCATCTATTTCAAACTTGATGGAAAAGCCTACCCCATGACCCAAGACTTCACCATGTGCAAAGGACTTCTTCAACACTTTCAACTCTAATGACTTCAACATCTTCAGCATGTACACCAAGGACTTCCAACTTGGATACTACTAAGGACAAGTGAGCTAAGAAATCTTGCTCAAGTTATGGAGACTAAAGGAATGCAAAATTAGAAGGAGCCCACATCACTTGAAGTTTAGTAACCAAAGAGTTTTTCCCAAGGAAACCATGATCTCATGTAAAGAAGAATCAACCAAAGAAGAATGGAAAGAACACAAGTGAACCATATAGAAGGACCACCATATATTAGTTAAGTCAAACACACCAACTTATGTGGTGTAACAAAAATATTTTGTTGCCTAAAATTGTGCTTGAAACTTGTTGTTTGAGTGGAGTGTTTGTTTGTGATTGCTTGCACATTGTTTGTGTGAATTGTGATGTGTGTGATTAGAATTATTCCCTTAGAAATCTCTTGCCCTTTCTAACCCCAACTCAACCCAAACAGATGACTACTCCAAGAGACTCCAACATCAAGGTTGACGGCACCAACAACAACCAAGAGGACAACATGAGAGAACTTATAGCAACCCAACACCAGTTGAGCCAAGAGACAACTCAGCTTTAAGCCAACAACAATGGATTAGACCCAGCCATACAAAGGATTTTGAAACTTCAATCCCAATTGATGCAAGGATTGGTTACTCAAATGATCAACATGAGAGAAAACTTTTCCCAAAGAGCTAATGACAACAAGGATGACAAGGATGTTATTCTAGAAGGAACCCAAGTTAGCAATACTTGTAAAGACAAGGATCATGCATCCAAGGAGCATGAAGATCAATGCCCCAAGAAGAGAGAAAGATCTCCCACTTATGAAGAACATGAACTAGAAGAACTCCTAGCTTTGGAGAGACCCAAAAAGAAGAAGAAGAAATGCCCCAACACTAGCAAGAAGGATATTACACAAGTGCAATGTTTCAAATGCAAAGAGATGGAACACTATGCCAATGAATGCCCAGAAAAGAAGAAGAGCCAAGAAGACAAACAAAAGCTAGTGAAACCCAAGATGAGGAAGGATATTAGCCAAGTGATGTGCAAACACTACAAGGAGTTAGGACATTATGCATCATATTGTCCAGAGAAGCCACCTCAAGACCTCAAACTTATAACCTGTTTCAAATGCAAGGAACTAGGCCATTATGCAAACAATTGTCCAGAAAAGTTGAACAAGCCTATGGAAAAACTCAACCTTGGCCCATGAGTCAAGCATGGAAACAAAGGACTCAATGCAAAAGTTTGCCCAGAGAAGTTTTCCCAGGATTCCAAGAAGGACAATGTGTAATTTAGTTTGAAAATTTTTAAGGGTGGTAGTACCCTAGTTGTTTTGAACCTGCTTGTAACCCTAACCTTCCCAAATCTCGAGGACGAGATTTATTTTAAGGGTGGTAGCCTGTCACATCCCAAGATTTTCCAAATCTTGTAATGTGAAAAATAAATAAACAAAATAAATATTTGTTGAAAATCAGGGTGAAAAGAAACTTTTGTTTCTAAAAGGAAACTTAAAATCCCATCCTAAACAAACTTTGGATAAAGTTTGAATTCAACAAATCCAAATCAGGAGAAATGCATTCCTCAATGAATGTATCTGGAAATTTGAACACTTGGAAAATAAATCAAAAACCCTAAGACCATTTCCAAGTTATCTCCAAATCCATGGATTTGATCCATACAAAAATTGATCAACAAATATTCACAAAGGATCAAGTAAGACCATAGAGATTGGTTTCACTTAGTTTGGAACCATAAATAAAATCTTATGAATATAATAAGATAAGGAAATTGAATTTCCAAAGCTAATAAAGCCCTTACCAAAAACCCATACCAACTGGTGAACAAATAATCCTAAAGGGATTTAAAAACATAAAGCAATTATCAAATGGAAATTTTATTAATTAAATCAAAACCTATTTTTTATTAAATAATTAAAGATACATTTTATTTAATTATTGAATGGATCCTAAAATTAATTAAAAATATTAAATTATTTTGAGATTTGGATTATGTTAGTAAACAGAACCAAATTCAAAATACAAAGTTGAGTGATTGTTTGAATTGTTTGAATGGTTTGATTGTGTGAATAATTGATTGAAATTCAAAACAGAAAAATAGAAATAGAAAAGGAAAAAGAATTCAGAAAAAAAAATGTGAAAATAGACCAGCCAGCCATTAATAGGCCCAACTCCAGCCCACCTCTCTTTTCCCTCAGAAAAACGATTCGCACCAATTAGTTAACCCGCACAGAGAGTGACATCCGGACCCCACCCCCACTCCCTTTCTTCCACTGCCAAGCGGACCCCTTTCCTTTTCCCTCACTCCACTGACCAACCGACCCCACGTAGCCCAGTTTCCTCACCCCGAAGAAAACAATTCACACCCAGTTTCTGACCCACACAGACAATGACTGGTGGACCTCCCTCTCGTTTCTTTTCCCACTGACAGGTAGACCCCACTCCTCCTGTTCTTCTTCCTCCCCGCGACTCCTTCTCCCCCTCACCGCGCGGCCGTTTCTGCCGTTGATTTCTCGCGCTTGAATTCGCCTTAACTCCGCGTTAATTCCTCGCCGCGACCACGCTCCCTTAAAAGCCTCCCTCTCCTCGCCATTTCCCCTCACTCACCTCTTCCTCTCTGCCCCTAGGCTGCCCCGATTTCTTCCTGCTCCGCCACTGCTCCGACGAGCGTCCCAAAGAAATTCCGGCCAAGCCGCACCACCTCCTGCCTCTCCGAACACCCTAGCAGCTTCACCACTCCCAGACGCTTCTCCCCGTGTCCTTCATTCGACCGCGGGCGTCCCATAGCGTCGACTACGTCAAACTTTCAAGCGCCACCGTCGGTCTGCAACTACGACGACGACTTCCAGGTGAACCAGACCGCCCCTCTTCTTTTCGATGATGCGCCTAAGACCAGTGACTTCTTCCGCAACTAATGCCATTGTTTTCGTGTCCTAGCTCACACCGTAGAGTCGCCTCCGTCGTCGACTGTGAGCAACCGCCGTCGGACACGTCTCCGTCAAGTTCCTCCGGTAAGAGCCGACCACCCCGAGCCCTCTCGTTGACGCTCATAGCTCCGCCATGATCTCCTGCGTCTCTTCTCTTGATCTGTGGCGTCGTCTTCGACCGTGGACAGAGCCGTCCGACGCCGTCCTCCACTCCGGCGAGCAATCGCAGTCGTACCCGAGCGCCCCTTGACCAACCACGAGTACCTTGAGCTTCGCCGTGTTCTCCTAAGCCTGGTGAGCATCTCCCCTTTCTCCCTCACCTCCTGTAGCATCGGCACCGATCGTCAAGCGACTCGCCGCGGCGTCTGCGCCGCTCCTTTTAGGTCAAACGCGCAGCGACCGTTAGATGCAGATCCATTGGCTACGATAGTTTCACTTAACGCCGAAGAGGTACGCTACCTGAGCCACACGATCACACTTGATCCAACGCTCCACAGCGACTGATCCGTGCGAACCGGTACCGACGAATTAGAATAAGACACGTGTCTCTGCTGGTTGGATTTAAAACAGAATTGATCTAAATGATGTTCAATTTTGTAAATTCCATAACTCTGGATCCACACGTCCAAAAATTTCAAATTTTATGTCGTTGGATTCAGGAGAGCAAGCCCTAACCAACCCTGCCCTTGGTTTAGTAAATAGTATCTGTTAGTTTGCTTGTTTTTGCAGATTCTTTTGTGTGCTTGTTTAGAGTAGAAAAATTGTTTAAAAATGTTTTTAAGGTTAAAACCTTTGCAAAATGGTTTGTTGTGACCTTACTAACCCTAGGAACCAACCCATAGTTTGGAAAATGAATTTGGAAAAGTTTAGAATGGATTACTTGGTTTAATCCATTTCTAGCTAATTAAAACTATTGTTTTGTTTATGAAAAATGGTTTTTGAGTAAAAACTTTGGAGAAAATGTTTTGGACCAAACCTACTGACCCAAACACCAAGTTTTGCAATAGCAACTCATTTGGTGAAACAAAATAAGGATCCCTTGGATTAAAACCATTTCTAGTCAAATAGAAATGTGGTTTTTTTTATTAAAAATGGTTTTGGAGGAAAACCTTTGGAAAATGTTTTGTTTTAAACTCACTAACCCCAAACCCCAAGTTTTGTGAATTGAAAACATACTTGGTGAACCCTATATGTTAATGCCTTAGTAAAAATATTTCTACACCACATAAAATGATACTTTGTTTTGAAAATAGGTTTTAAGGTGAAACCTTTAGCAAATGACTTTGCCATTTTGGTAAATGACCAATTTGGAACTTACAAAGTTTAGAAGCCTAGTGGAGACCACCTTTGCAATTAGAACCATCTTTTGCATGCTTGCATGCATTACTTTGACCTTGTCTTTTTGTGTGTTGTTTTGCTTGATTGGTAGATTGAGTGTGTGCCTTGCTTGATTGATTTGTAGTGACTTGAAGAGTGTGATAGTTGCAAGGACAAGGAGTGAACTTATACCCCCTACCAAAAAGGCAAGTGATGCTTCATATCTTTTGTCCCATTATTTTCACTATGCATTAGTGTTTTTGCTAAGAAAAACTTGCATGGATTTTGTTTTGATAAGTATAGAACTTGCTATAGTAGCACCTAGTAGATGAAACCTTAGTGGAAATCTTCCTAAGTTAAGAATCCTATTACTATCAAGTTTAGCCTAGCTAATAGAAAACATGGGTGGAAAATATTCACACTATGGAAAAATTTCTAAGTCTGAGGACTTATGTTTTGTTTAATAAAACAACTAAGTTAATGAATCACCTGGGTGGAATGGGACTTGCTTGGTGGTTTTGGTTGAGTGGTTCATAAGGCCCATTTTTATGGTTTACCTTAGTGTATCTCACTTGTGGATGGCCACCCAGGAAACAAAGAGATTTGAGATGTCAAATGTTGAGAAGCTTCAAGTGCAACCACTTGGCAATATGGGCTCTGCCATGATCATATAGGTTGCAAGAACTTAGCCATATGGACAGTGGGTGGTAGTGTTTGATAGGTTGGAGCGCGTCCATGATGGTCTAAGGGAAAGCTTCTGAAAGATCTTGTCTTGGGAAACCAAGTCTTGTGGGGAAAGTGCACCACCTCTGCAGAGTGTAAAACCTAAGTACTTAGCCATGTCCCTGGTAAAGGACAATTTGAGCATCAAGACATGGAAGCTTCAAGAATCTCATCATTCCAATTTCTAAATAAAACTTGTGGGTGAACAAGGGTTCTTTGAAATCTTCAATCTTTGATGGAGAGATGGCTTGGTACAAGGATCTTGAAATCTTTGATTGAGGAAAAATGATTTTGCCAAGCACTTCAGTCTTTGATTGGTAGATTCCTTGGAAAGGATCTTCAGTCTTTGATTGGTAGATGCCTTGGGAAAGATTTTTGCCAAACAAAAACTTAGTATTTTCAAAATGTTAGGGAAAAATCTATTTTGAGCAATGCAAGCCTCAACTCCACCTAGCCAAATGCATATAGATGTTAGACTCCACTATACTACCAAAGTATCACTTGCCAATACAATTCAAATGTATTGACCCTTGTGGCTGTAACTTGTAATGTTGCAGGTTTGATTGATTTTAGAGAAGATTGATTGTTTAGGATTACAAAGTCTACAACCAACATCTGCCTGTGGCACTTTGAAGATGAAGGACCCCATGCTTATAGTTATTCCGCTGCAATGTAATGTAATAGCCTAATGAGCTATGTATTGATGTAATAAAATTATTTTATTCCTGGTTATAAAATTGTATTATGACCTTTGTTTTTTGATATTACATCGAAACTTTGGATGCTAGCTATTGATCCAGGGACTAGCATTGTAAACACAGGGGGCTCAATCTTATTAAAGGTTGGGGACCCTACAGGTGGATCCATAGGTGGATTGTGAAAACAACACACATTTCAATGACACTGGTGGATCCATATGTGGTATGTGAAAAGAACACACATTTCAATGACTCTGGTTGTTGTTAGTAAAAAGAACACACATGCAATGACATCGATGGATCCATGTGTTGTCTCTGAAGGGAACACACATGCAATGACTCTGGTTGTTGTTAGTAAAAAAAGCACACATGCAATGACACTGGTGATCCATAGGTGGATTGTGAAAAGAACACACATGCAATGACACTGGTGGATCCATATCTGGTATGTGAAAAGAACACACATTTCAACGACTCTGGTTGTTGTTAGTAAAAAGAGCACACACGCAATGACACTGGTGGATCCATAGGTGGATTGTGAAAAGAACACACATGCAATGACACTAGTGGATCCATATGTGGTATGTGAAAAGAACACACATGCAATGACTACAGTTGTTGTTAGTAAAAAGAACACACATGCAATGACACTGGTGGAACCATGTGTGGTCTCTGAAGAGAACACACATTTAAATGAACCTGGTGGATCCATATGTGGTATGTGAAAAGAACAGTCACGAAATGACTCCAGTTGTTGTTAGTAAAAAGAACACACATGCAATGACACTGGTGGATCCATAGGTGGATTGTGAAAAGAACACACATGCAATGACACTTGTGGATCCATATGTGGTATGTGAAAAGAACACACACATGCAATGACTCTGGTTGTTGTTAGTAAAAAGAACACACATGCAATGAAACTGGTGGATCCATGTGTGGTCTCTAAAGAGAACACACATGCAATGACTCTGGTTGTTGTTAGTAAAAAGAACACACATGCAATGACACTGGTGGATCCATGTGTGGTCTCTGAAGAGAACACACATTTCAATGACACCGGTGGATCCATATGTGGTATGTGAAAAGAACACACATTAAATGACTCCAGTTGTTGTTAGTAAAAAGAACACACATGTAATGACACTGGTGGATCCATAGGTGGATTGTGAAAAGAACACACATCCAATGACACTGGTGGATCCATATGTGGTATGTGAAAAGAACACAAATTTCAAGGACTCTGGTTGTAGGTAGTAAACAGAACACACATGCCATGACACTGGTGGATCCCTAGGTGGATTGTGAAAAGAACACACATGCCATGACACTGGTGGTCCATATGTGGTATGTGAAAAGAACACACATGCAATGACTCATGTTGTTGTTAGTACAAATAACACACATGCAATGACACTAGTGGATCCATGTGTGGATTGTGAAAAGAACACACATGCAATGACACTGGTGTATCCATTTGTGGTACGTGAAAAGAACACATATTTAAATGACTCTAGTTGTTTTTAGTAAAAAGAACACACATGCAATGACCCTGGTGGATCCATAGGAGAATTGTGAAAAGAGCACACATGCAATGACACTGGTGGATCCATATGTGGTATGTGAAAAGAACACACACGCAATGACTCTAGTTGTTGTTAGTAAAAAGAACACACATGCAATGACACTGGTGGATCCATGTGTGGTCTCTGAAGAGAACACACATTTAAATGAACCTGGTGGATCCATATGTGGTATGTGAAAAGAACAGTCACGAAATGACTCCAGTTGTTGTTAGTAAAAAGAACACACATGCAATGACACTGGTGGATCCATAGGTGGATTGTGAAAAGAACACACATGCAATGGCACTTGTGGATCCATATGTGGTATGTGAAAAGAACACACACATGCAATGACTCTAGTTGTTGTTAGTAAAAAGAACACACATGCAATGAAACTGGTGGTTCCATATGTGGTCTCTGAAGAGAACACACATGCAATGACTCTGGTTGTTGTTAGTAAAAAGAACACACATGCAATGACACTGGTGGATCCATGTGTGGTCTCTGAAGAGAACACACATTTCAATGACACCGGTGGATCCATATGTGGTATGTGAAAAGAACACACATTAAATGACTCCAGTTGTTGTTAGTAAAAAGAACACACATGTAATGACACTGGTGGATCCATAGGTGGATTGTGAAAAGAACACACATCCAATGACACTGGTGGATCCATATGTGGTATGTGAAAAGAACACACATTTCAAGGACTCTGGTTGTAGGTAGTAAACAGAACACACATGCCATGACACTGGTGGATCCATAGGTGGATTGTGAAAATAACACACATGCCATGACACTGGTGGATCCATATGTGGTATGTGAAAAGAACACACATGCAATGACTCATGTTGTTGTTAGTACAAATAACACACATCCAATGACACTAGTGGATCCATGTGTGGATTGTGAAAAGAACACACATGCAATGACACTGGTGGATCCATATGTGGTATGTGAAAAGAACACACATGCAATGACTCTGGTTGTTGTTAGTAAAAAGAACACACATGCAATGACACTAGTGGATCCATGTGTGGCCTCTGAAGAGAACACACATTTCAATGACACCGGTGGATCCATATGTGGTATGTGAAAAGAACACACATGAAATGACTCCAGTTGTTGTTAGTAAAAAGAACACACATGCAATGACACTGGTGGATCCATGTGTGCTCTTTGAAGAGAACACACATGCAATGACTCTGGTTGTTGTTATTAAAAAGAGCACACATGCAATGACACTGGTGGATCCATAGGTGGATTGTGAAAAGAACACACATTTCAATGACACGGGTGGATCCATATGTGGTATGTGAAAAGAACACACATTTCAATGACTCTGGTTGTTGTTAGTAAAAGAACACACATGCAATGACATCGTTGGATCCATGTGTTGTCTCTGAAGGGAACACACATGCAATGACTCTGGTTGTTGTTAGTAAAAAAAGCACACATGCAATGACACTGGTGGATCCATAGGTGGATTGTGAAAAGAACACACATGCAATGACACTGGTGGATCCATATGTGGTATGTGAAAAGAACACACATTTCAACGACTCTGGTTGTTGTTAGTAAAAAGAACACACATGCAATGAGACTGGTGAATCCATGTGTGGTCTCTTAAGAGAACGCACATGCAATGACTCTGGTTGTTGTTAGTAAAAAGAGCACACATGCAATGACGTTGGTGGATCCATAGGTGGATTGTGAAAAGAACACACATGCAATGACACTGGTGGATCCATATGTGGTATGTGAAAAGAACACATATTTCAATGACTCTAGTTGTTGTTAGTAAAAAGAACACACATGCAATGACACTGGTGGATCCATAGGTGGATTGTGAAAAGAGCACACATGCATAACACTGGTGGATCCATATGTGGTATGTGAAAAGAACACACATGCAATGACTACACTTGTTGTTAGTAAAAAGAACACACATGCAATGACACTAGTGGATCCATGTGTGGTCTCTGAAGAGAACACACATTTAAATGAACCTGGTGGATCCATATGTGGTATGTGAAAAGAACAGTCATGAAATGACTCCAGTTGTTGTTAGTAAAAAGAACACACATGCAATGACACTGGTGGATCCATAGGTGGATTGTGAAAAGAACACACATGCAATGACACTTGTGGATCCATATGTGGTATGTGAAAAGAACACACACATGCAATGACTCTGGTTGTTGTTAGTAAAAAGAACACACATGCAATGAAACTGGTGGATCCATATGTGGTCTCTGAAGAGAACACACATGCAATGACTCTGGTTGTTGTTAGTAAAAAGAACACACATGCAATGACACTGGTGGATCTATGTGTGGTCTCTGAAGAGAACACACATTTCAATGACACCGGTGGATCCATATGTGGTATGTGAAAAGAACACACATTAAATGACTCCAGTTGTTGTTAGTAAAAAGAACACACATGTAATGACACTGGTGGATCCATAGGTGGATTGTGAAAAGAACACACATGCAATGACACTGGTGGATCCATATGTGGTATGTGAAAAGAACACACATTTCAAGGACTCTGGTTGTAGGTAGTAAACAGAACACACATGCCATGACACAGGTGGATCCATAGGTGGATTGTGAAAAGAACACACATGCCATGACACTGGTGGATCCATATGTGGTATGTGAAAAGAACACACATGCAATGACTCATGTTGTTGTTAGTACAAATAATACACATGCAATGACACTAGTGGATCCATGTGTGGATTGTGAAAAGAACACACATGCAATGACACTGGTGGATCCATATGTGGTATGTGAAAAGAACACACATGCAATGACTCTGGTTGTTGTTAGTAAAAATAACACACATGCAATGACACTAGTGGATCCATGTGTGGCCTCTGAAGAGAACACACATTTCAATGACACCGGTGGATCCATATGTGGTATGTGAAAAGAACACACATTTCAATGACTCTAGTTGTTGTTAGAAAAAAGAACACACATGCAATGACACTGGTGGATCCATGTGTGGTCTCTTAAGAGAACACACATGCAATGACTCTGGATGTTATTAGTAAAAAGAGCACACATGCAATGACACTAGTGGATCCATAGGTGGATTGTGAAAAGAACACACATGCAATGACACTGGTGGATCCATATGTGGTATGTGAAAACAACACATATTTCAATGACTCTAGTTGTTGTTAGTAAAAAGAACACACATGCAATGACACTGGTGGATCCATAGGTGGATTGTGAAAAGAGCACACATGCAATGACACTGGTGGATCCATATGTGGTATGTGAAAAGAACACACATGCAATGACTACAGTTGTTGTTAGTAAAAAGAAAACACATGCAATGACACTAGTGGATCCATGTGTGGTCTCTGAAGAGAACACACATTTAAATGAACCTGGTGGATCCATATGTGGTATGTGAAAAGAACAGTCATGAAATGACTCCAGTTGTTGTTAGTAAAAAGAACACACATGCAATGACACTGGTGGATCAATAGGTGGATTGTGAAAAGAACACACATGCAATGACACTTGTGGATCCATATGTGGTATGTGAAAAGAACACACACATGCAATGACTCTGGTTGTTGTTAGTAAAAAGAACACACATGCAATGAAACTGGTGGATCCATATGTGGTCTCTGAAGAGAACACACATGCAATGACTCTGGTTGTTGTTAGTAAAAAGAACACACATGCAATGACACTGGTGGATCCATGTGTGGTCTCTGAAGAGAACACACATTTCAATGACACCGGTGGATCCATATGTGGTATGTGAAAAGAACACACATTAAATGACTCCAGTTGTTGTTAGTAAAAAGAACACACATGTAATGACACTGGTGGATCCATAGGTGGATTGTGAAAAGAACACACATGCAATGACACTGGTGGATCCATATGTGGTATGTGAAAAGAACACACATTTCAAGGACTCTGGTTGTAGGTAGTAAACAGAACACACATGCCATGACACTGGTGGATCCATAGGTGGATTGTGAAAAGAACACACATGCCATGACACTGGTGGATCCATATGTGGTATGTGAAAAGAACACACATGCAATGACTCATGTTGTTGTTAGTACAAATAACACACATGCAATGACACTAGTGGATCCATGTGTGGATTGTGAAAAGAACACACATGCAATGACACTGGTGGATCCATATGTGGTATGTGAAAAGAACACACATGCAATGACTCTGGTTGTTGTTAGTGAAAAGAACACACATGCAATGACACTAGTGGATCCATGTGTGGCCTCTGAAGAGAACACACATTTCAATGACACCGGTGGATCCATATGTGTTATGTGAAAAGAACACACATGAAATGACTCCAGTTGTTGTTAGTAAAAAGAACACACATGCAATGACACTGGTGGATCCATGTGTGGTCTCTAAAGAGAACACACATTTCAATGACTCTGGTTGTTGTTAGTAAAAATAACACACATGCAATGACACAGGTGGATCCATGTGTGGTCTCTTAAGAGAACACACATGCAATGACTCTGGTTGTTGTTAGTAAAAAGAACACACATGCAATGACACTGGTGGATCCATGTGTGGTCTCTGAAGAGAACACACAGTTCAATGACTCTGGTTGTTGTTACTAAAAAGAAGACACATGCAATGACACTGGTGGATACATGTGTGGTCTCTGAAGAGAACACACATGTAATGACTCTGGTTGTTGTTAGTAAAAAGAGCACACATGCAATGACACTGTTGGATCCATAGGTGGATTGTGAAAAGAACACACATTTCAATGACACTGGTGGATCCATATGTGGTATGTGAAAAGAACACACATTTCAATGACTCGGGATGTTGTTAGTAAAACGAACACACATGCAATGACACCGGTGGATCCATGGGTTGTCTCTAAAGAGAACACACATGCAATGACTCTGGTTGTTGTTAGTAAAAAAAGCACACATGCAATGACACTGGTGGACCATAGGTGGATTGTGAAAAGAACACACATGCAATGACACTGGTGGACCCATATGTGGTATGTGAAAAGAACACACATTTCAACGACTATGGTTGTTATTAGTAAAAAGAGCACACATGGAATGACACTGGTGGATCCATAGGTGGATTGTGAAAATAGCACACATGCAATGACACTGGTGGATCCATATGTGGTATGTGAAAAGAACACACATGCAATGACTCTGGTTGTTGTTAGTAAAAAGAACACACATGCAGTGACACTAGTGGATCCATGTGTGGCCTCTGAAGAGAACACACATTTCAATGACACCGGTGGATCCATATGTGGTATGTGAAAAGAACACACATGAAATGACTCTAGTTGTTGTTAGTAAAAAGAACACACATGCAATGACACTGGTGGAATCATGTGTGGTCTCTAAAGAGAACACACATTTCAATGACTCTAGTTGTTGTTAGTAAAAAGATCACACATGCAATGACACTGGTGGATCCATGTGTCGTCTCTGAAGAGAACACACATGCAATGACTCTGGTTGTTGTTAGTAAAAAGAACACACATGCAATGACACTGGTGGATCCATGTGTGGTCTCTGAAGAGAACACACATTTCAATGACTCTGGTTGTTGTTAGTAAAAAGAAGACACATGCAATGACACTGGTGGATCCATGTGTGGTCTCTGAACATAACACACATGCAATGACTCTGGTTGTTGTTAGTAAAAAGAGCACACATGCAATGACACTGGTGGATCCATAGGTGGATTGTGAAAAGTACACACATTTCAATGACACTAGTGGATCCATATGTGGTATGTGAAAAGAACACACATTTCAATGACTCTGGTTGTTGTTAGTAAAAAGAACACACATGCAATGACACCGGTGGATCCATGTGTTGTCTCTGCAGAACACACATGCAATGACTCTGGTTGTTGTTACTAAAAAAAGCACACATGCAATGACAATGGTGGATCCATAGGTGGATTGTGAAAAGAACACACATGCAATGACACTGGTGGATCCATATGTGGTATGTGAAAAGAACACGCATTTCAACGACTCTGGTTGTTGTTAGTAAAAAGAACACACATGCAATGAGACTGGTGGATCCATGTGTGGTCTCTTAAGAGAACACACATGCAATGACTCTGGTTGTTGTTAGTAAAAAGAGAACACATGCAATGACACTGGTGGATCCATAGGTGGATTGTGAAAAGAACACACATGCAATGTCACTGGTGTATCCATTTGTGGTACGTGAAAAGAACACATATTTAAATGACTCTAGTTGTTTTTAGTAAAAAGAACACACATGCAATGACCCTGGTGGATCCATAGGAGAATTGTGAAAAGAGCACACATGCAATGACACTGGTGGATCCATATGTGGTATGTGAAAAGAACACACACGCAATGACTCTAGTTGTTGTTAGTAAAAAGAACACACATGCAATGACACTGGTGGATCCATGTGTGGTCTCTGAAGAGAACACACATTTAAATGAAACTGGTGGATCCATATGTGATATGTGAAAAGAACAGTCATGAAATGACTCCAGTTGTTGTTAGTAAATAGAACACACATGTAATGACACTAGTGGATCCATAGGTGGATTGTGAAAACAACACACATGCAATGACACTTGTGGATCCATATGTGGTATGTGAAAAGAACACACATGCAATGACTCTGGTTGTTGTTAGTAAAAAGAGCACACATGCAATGACACTGGTGGATCCATAGGTGGATTGTGAAAAGAACACACATTTCAATGACACTGGTGGATCCATATGTGGTATGTGAAAAGAACACACATTTCAATGACTCTAGTTGTTGTTAGTAAAAAGAACACACATGAAATGACACCGGTGGATCCATGTGTTTCCTATGAAGAGAACACACATGCAATGACTCTGGTTGTTGTTAGTAAAAAAAGCACACATGCAATGACACTGGTGGATCCATAGGTGGATTGTGAAAAGAACACACATGCAATGACACTGGTGGATCCATATGTGGTATGTGAAAAGAACACACATTTCAATGACTCTGGTTGTTGTTAGTAAAAAGAACACACATGCAATGACACTGGTGGATCCATAGGTGGATTGTGAAAATAGCACACATGCAATGACACTGGTGGATCCATATGTGGTATGTGAAAATAACACACATGCAATGACTCCAGTTGTTGTTAGTAAAAAGAACACACATGCATTGACACTGGTAGATCCATAGGTGGATTGTGAAAAGAGCACACATGCAATGACACTGGTGGATCCATATGTGGTATGTGAAAAGAACACACATGCAATGACTCCAGTTGTTGTTAGTAAAAAGAACACACATGCAATGACACTCGTGGATCCATATGTGGTATGTGAAAAGAACACACATGCAATGACTCTGGTTGTTGTTAGTAAAAAGAACACACATGCAATGACACTAGTGGATCCATGTGTGGCCTCTGAAGAGAACACACATTTCAATGACACCGGTGGATCCATATGTGGTATGTGAAAAGAACACACATGAAATGACTCTAGTTGTTGTTAGTAAAAAGAACACACATGCAATGACACTGGTGGATCCATGTGTGGTCTTTGAAGAGAACACACATGCAATGACTCTGGTTGTTGTTATTAAAAAGAGCACACATGCAATGACACTTGTGGATCCATAGGTGGATTGTGAAAAGAACACACATTTCAATGACACTGGTGGATCCATATGTGGTATGTGAAAAGAACACATATTTCAATGACTCTAGTTGTTGTTAGTAAAAAGAACACACATGCAATGACATCGGTGGATCCATGTGTTGTCTCTGAAGGGAACACACATGCAATGACTCTGGTTGTTTTTAGTAAAAAAAGCACACATGCAATGACACTGGTGGATCCATAGGTGGATTGTGAAAAGAACACACATGCAATGACACTGGTGGATCCATATGTGGTATGTGAAAAGAACACACATTTCAACGACTCTGGTTGTTGTTAGTAAAAAGAACACACATGCAATGAGACTGGTGAATCCATGTGTGGTCTCTTAAGAGAACACACATGCAATGACTCTGGTTGTTGTTAGTAAAAAGAGCACACATGCAATGACACTGGTGGATCCATAGGTGGATTGTGAAAAGAACACACATGCAATGACACTGGTGGATCCATATGTGGTATGTGAAAAGAACACATATTTCAATGACTCTAGTTGTTGTTAGTAAAAAGAACACACATGCAATGACACTGGTGGATCCATAGGTGGATTGTGAAAAGCGCACACATGCAATGACACTGGTGGATCCATATGTGGTATGTGAAAAGAACACACATGCAATGACTACAGTTGTTGTTAGTAAAAAGAACACACATGCAATGACACTAGTGGATCCATGTGTGGTCTCTGAAGAGAACACACATTTAAATGAACCTGGTGGATCCATATGTGGTATGTGAAAAGAACAGTCATGAAATGACTCCAGTTGTTGTTAGTAAAAAGAACACACATGCAATGACACTGGTGGATCCATAGGTGGATTGTAAAAAGAACACACATGCAATGAAACTGGTGGATCCATATGTGGTCTCTGAAGAGAACACACATGCAATGACTCTGGTTGTTGTTAGTAAAAAGAACACACATGCAATGACACTGGTGGATCCATGTGTGGTCTGAGAGAACACACATTTCAATGACACCGGTGGATCCATATGTGGTATGTGAAAAGAACACACATTAAATGACTCCAGTTGTTGTTAGTAAAAAGAACACACATGTAATGACACTGGTGTATCCATAGGTGGATTGTGAAAAGAACACACATGCAATGACACTGGTGGATCCATATGTGGTATGTGAAAAGAACACACATTTCAAGGACTCTGGTTGTAGGTAGTAAACAGAACACACATGCCATGACACTGGTGGATCCATAGGTGGATTGTGAAAAGAACACACATGCCATGACACTGGTGGATCCATATGTGGTATGTGAAAATAACACACATGCAATGACTCATGTTGTTGTTAGTACAAATAACACACATGCAATGACACTAGTGGATCCATGTGTGGATTGTGAAAAGAACACACATGCAATGACACTGGTGGATCCATATGTGGTATGTGAAAAGAACACACATGCAATGACTCTGGTTGTTGTTAGTAAAAAGAACACACATGCAATGACACTAGAGGATCCATGTGTGGCCTCTGAAGAGAACACACATTTAAATGACACCGGTGGATCCATATGTGGTATGTGAAAAGAACACACATGAAATGACTCTAGTTGTATTTAGTAAAAAGAACACACATGCAATGACACTGGTGGATCCATGTGTGGTATCTAAAGAGAACACACATTTCAATGACTCTGGTTGTTGTTAGTAAAAATAACACACATGCAATGACACAGGTGGATCCATGTGTGGTCTCTTAAGAGAACACACATGCAATGACTCTGGTTGTTGTTAGTAAAAAGAACACACATGCAATGACACTGGTGGATCCATGTGTGGTCTCTGAAGAGAACACACAGTTCAATGACTCTGGTTGTTGTTACTAAAAAGAAGACACATGCAATGACACTGGTGGATACATGTGTGGTCTCTGAAGAGAACACACATGTAATGACTCTGGTTGTTGTTAGTAAAAAGAGCACACATGCAATGACACTGGTGGATCCATAGGTGGATTGTGAAAAGAACACACATTTCAATGACACTGGTGGATCTATATGTGGTATGTGAAAAGAACACACATTTCAATGACTCGGGATGTTGTTAGTAAAAGGAACACACATGCAATGCCACCGGTGGATCCATGGGTTGTCTCTAAAGAGAACACACATGCAATGACTCTGGTTGTTGTTAGTAAAAAAAGCACACATGCAATGACACTGGTGGACTATAGGTGGATTGTGAAAAGAACACACATGCAATAACACTGGTGGACCCATATGTGGTATGTGAAAAGAACACACATTTCAACGACTCTGGTTGTTATTAGTAAAAAGAGCACACATGGAATGACACTGGTGGATCCATAGGTGGATTGTGAAAATAGCACACATGCAATGACACTGGTGGATCCATATGTGGTATGTGAAAAGAACACACATGCAATGACTCTGGTTGTTGTTAGTAAAAAGAACACACATGCAATGACACTAGTGGATCCATGTGTGGCCTCTGAAGAGAACACACATTTCAATGACACCGGTGGATCCATATGTGGTATGTGAAAAGAACACACATGAAATGACTCCAGTTGTTGTTAGTAAAAAGAACACACATGCAATGACACTGGTGGATCCATGTGTGGTCTCTAAAGAGAACACACATTTCAATGACTCTGGTTGTTGTTAGTAAAAAGCTCACACATGCAATGACACTGGTGGATCCATGTGTCGTCTCTGAAGAGAACACACATGCAATGACTCTGGTTGTTGTTAGTAAAAAGAACACACATGCAATGACACTGGTGGATCTATGTGTGGTCTCTTAAGAGAACACACATTTCAATGACTCTGGTTGTTGTTAGTAAAAAGAAGACACATGCAATGACACTGGTGGATCCATGTGTGGTCTCTGAACAGAACACACATGCAATGACTCTGGTTGTTGTTAGTAAAAAGAGCACACATGCAATGACACTGGTGGATCCATAGGTGGATTGTGAAAAGTACACACATTTCAATGACACTAGTGGATCCATATGTGGTATGTGAAAAGAACACACATTTCAATGACTCTGGTTGTTGTTAGTAAAAAGAACACACATGCAATGACACCGGTGGATCCATGTGTTGTCTCTGCAGAACACACATGCAATGACTCTGGTTGTTGTTACTAAAAAAGAACACATGCAATGACAATGGTGGATCCATAGGTGGATTGTGAAAAGAACACACATGCAATGACACTGGTGGATCCATATCTGGTATGTGAAAAGAACACGCATGTCAACGACTCTGGTTGTTGTTAGTAAAAAGAACACACATGCAATGAGACTGGTGGATCCATGTGTGGTCTCTTAAGAGAACACACATGCAATGACTCTGGTTGTTGTTAGTAAAAAGAGCACACATGCAATGACACTGGTGGATCCATAGGTGGATTGTGAAAAGAACACACATGTAATGACACTGGTGTATCCATTTGTGGTACGTGAAAAGAACACATATTTAAATGACTCTAGTTGTTTTTAGTAAAAAGAACACACATGCAATGACCCTGGTGGATCCATAGGTGGATTGTGAAAAGAGCACACATGCAATGACACTGGTGGATCCATATGTGGTATGTGAAAAGAACACACACGCAATGACTCTAGTTGTTGTTAGTAAAAAGAACACACATGCAATGACACTGGTGGATCCATGTGTGGTCTCTGAAGAGAACACACATTTAAATGAAACTGGTGGATCCATATGTGATATGTGAAAAGAACAGTCACGAAATGACTCCAGTTGTTGTTAGTAAAAAGAACACACATGCAATGACACTTGTGGATCCATATGTGGTATTTGAAAAGAACACACATGCAATGACTCTGGTTGTTGTTAGTAAAAAGAACACACATACAATGACACTGGTGGATCCATGTGTGGTCTTTGAACAGAACACACATTTCAATGACACTGGTGGATCCATATGTGATATGTGAAAAGAACACACATTAAATGACTCTAGTTATTGTTAGTAAAAAGAACACACATGCAATGACACTGGTGGATCCATAGATGGATTGTGAAAAGAACACACATCCAATGACACTGGTGGATCCATATGTGGTATGTGAAAAGAACACACATTTCAGTGACTCTGGTTGTTGGTAGTAAAAAGAACACACATGCAATGACTCTGGTGGATCGATAGGTGGATTGTGAAAAGAGCACACATGCAATGACACTGGTGGATCCATATGTGGTATGTGAAAAGAACACAGATGCAATGACTCCATTTGTTGTTAGTAAAAACAACACACATGCAATGACACTTGTGGATCCATGTGTGGTATGTGAAAAGAACACACATTTCTGTGACTCTGGTTGTTGGTAGTAAAAAGAACACATATGCAATGACGCTGGTGGATCGATAGGTGGATTGTGAAAAGAGCACACATGCAATGACACTGGTGGATCCATACGGGGTATGTGAAAAGAACACACATGCAGTGACTCCAGTTGTTGTTAGTAAAAAGAACACACATGCAATGACACTGGTGGATCCATATCTGGTATGTGAAAAGAACACACATGCAATGACTCTGGTTGTTGTTAGTAAAAAGAACACACATGCAATGACACTGGTGGATCCATGTGTGGTCTCTGAAGATAACACACATGCAATGACTCTGGTTGTTGTTAGTAAAAAGAACACACATGCAATGACACTGGTGGATCCATAGGTGGTCTCTGAAGAGAACACACATTTAAATGACACTGGTGGATCCATATGTGGTATGTGCAAAGAACAGTCATGAAATGACTCCAGTTGTTGTTAGTAAAAAGAACACACATGCAATGACACTGGTGGATCCATAGGTGGATTGTGAAAAGAACGCACATGCAATGACATTTGTGGATCCATATGTGGTATGTGAAAAGAACACACATGCAATGACTCTGGTTGTTGTTAGTCAAAAAGAAAACACATGCAATGACATTGGTGGATCCATGTGTGGTCTTTAAACAGAACACACATTTCAATGACACCGGTGGATCCATATGTGGTATGTGAAAAGAACACACATTTAATGACTCCAGTTGTTGTTAGTAAAAAGAACACACATGCAAGGACACTGGTGGATCCATAGGTGGATTGTGAAAAGAACACACATGCAATGACACTAGTGGATTCATATGTGGTATGTGAAAAGAACACACATTTCAATGACTCTGGTTGTTGGTAGTAAAAATAACACACATGCAATGACACTAGTGGATCCATAGGTGGATTGTGAAAAGAGCACACATGCAATGACACTGGTGGATCCATATGTGGTATGTGAAAAGAACACACATGCAATGACTCCAATTGTTGTTAGTAAAAATAACACACATGCAATGACACTGGTGGATCCATGTGTGGATTGTGAAAAGAAAACACATGCAATGACACTGGTGGATCCATATGTGGTATGTGAAAAGAACACACATGCAATGACTCTGGTTGTTGTTACTAAAAAGAACACACATGCAATGACACTGGTGGATCCTTGTGTGGTCTCTAAAGAGAACACACATGCAATGACTCTAGTTGTTGTTAGTAAAAAGAACACACATGCAATGACACTGGTGGATCCATGTGTGGTCTCTGAAGAAAACACACATTTCAATGACTCTGGTTGTTGTTAGTAAAAAGAACACACATGCAATGATATTGGTGGATCCATAGGTGGATTGTGAAACAAGCACGCATGCAATGACGTTGGTGGATTCATATGTGGCATGTAAAAAGAACACACATGCAATGCCTCTAGTTGTTATTAGTAAAAAGAACACACATGCAATGACACTGGTGGATCCATAGGTGGATTGTGAAAAGAACACACATGCAATGACACTGGTGGATCCATATGTGGTATGTGAAAATAGCACACATGCAATGACTCTGGTTGTTGTTAGTAAAAAGAACACATATGCAATGACACTGGTGGATCCATGTGTGGTCTCTAAAGAGAACAAACATGCAATGACTCTGGTTGTTATTAGTAAAAAGAACACACATGCAATGACACTAGTGCATCCATGTGTGGTCTCTAAAGAGAACACACATTTCAATGACTCTGGTTGTTGTTAGTAAAAAGAAGACACATGCAATGGCACTGGTGGATCCATGTGTGGTCTTTGAAGAGAACACACATGCAATGACTCTATTTGTTGTTAGTAAAAAGAGCACACATGCAATGACACTGGTGGATCCATAGGTGGATTGTGAAAAGAACACACATGCAATTACATTTGTGGATCCATATGTGGTATGTGAAAAGAACACACATGCAATGACTCTAGTTGTTGTTAGTCAAAAAGAAAACACATGCAATGACATTGGTGGATCCATGTGTGGTCTTTAAAGAGAACACACATTTCAATGACACCAGTGGATCCATATGTGGTATGTGAAAAGAACACACATTTAATGACTCCAGTTGTTGTTAGTAAAAAGAACACACATGCAATGGCACTGGTGGATCCATAGGTGGATTGTGAAAAGAACACACATGCAATGACACTGGTGGATCCATATGTGGTATGTGAAAAGAACACACATTTCAATGACTCTGGTTGTTGGTAGTAAAAAGAACACGCATGCAATGACACTAGTGGATCCATAGGTGGATTGTGAAAAGAGCACACATGCAATGACACTGGTGGATCCATATGTGGTATGTGAAAAGAACACACATGCAATGACTCCGGTTGTTGTTAGTAAAAATAACACACATGCAATGACACTGGTGGATCCATGAGTGGATTGTGAAAAGAACACACATGCAATGAAACTGGTGGATCATATGTGGTATGTGAAAAGAACACACATGCAATGACTCTGGTTGCTGTTACTAAAAAGAACACACATGCAATGACACTGGTGGATCCTTGTGTGGTCTCTAAAGAGAACACACATGCAATGACTCTAGTTGTTGTTAGTAAAAAGAACACACATGCAATGCACTGGTGGATCCATGTGTGGTCTCTGAAGAAAACACACATTTCAATGACTCTGGTTGTTGTTAGTAAAAAGAACACACATGCAATGATATTGGTGGATCCATAGGTGGATTGTGAAAAGATCACGCATGCAATGACATTGGAGGATTCATATGTGGCATGTAAAAAGAACACACATGCAATGACTCCAGTTGTTGTTAGTAAAAAGAACACACATGCAATGACACTGGTGGATCCATAGGTGGATTGTGAAAAGAACACACATGCAATGACACTGGTGGATCCATATGTGGTATGTGAAAATAGCACACATGCAATGACTCTGGTTGTTGTTAGTAAAAAGAACACATATGCAATGACACTGGTGGATCCATGTGTGGTCTCTGAAGAGAACAAACATGCAATGACTCTGGTTGTTATTAGTAAAAAGAACACACATGCAATGACACTGGTGCATCCATGTGTGGTCTCTGAAGAGAACACACATTTCAATGACTCTAGTTGTTGTTATTAAAAAGAAGACACATGCAATGACACTGGTTGTCACATCCCAAGATTTTCCAAATCTTGTAATGTGAAAAATAAAATAAATAAAATAAAATTTTGTTGAAAATCAGGGTGAAAAGAAACTTTTGTTTCTAAAAGGAGACTTGAAATCCCATCCTGAACAAACTTTGGTAAAAGTTAGAATTCAACAAAAATCCAAATCAAGGGAAATGCATTCCTCAATGAATGTATCTGGAAATTTGAACATTTGGAAAGTAATCATTTTCCAAAGTATCTCCCAATCCATGGATTTGATCCATACCAAATTTGATCAACAAATAATCACAAAGGATCAAGAAAGACCTTAGAGATTGGTTTCACTTAGTTTGGAACCATAGACAAAATCTTGTGAATAATATAAGATAAGGAGATTGAATTTCCAAAGCCAATAAAGCCCTTACCAAAAGCCCCTACCAATTGGTGATCAAATAATCCTAAAGGGATTTATAAAGATAAACATTTATCAAAGGAAAATAAATTGTTTTGGAAACACTGTTTTAGATCTTTTAATAAAAGACTTTGGTTTCAAATGAAAAGATAAGCCA
Organism: Avena insularis; assembly: GCA_023614405.1. NCBI lineage: Eukaryota > Viridiplantae > Streptophyta > Magnoliopsida > Poales > Poaceae > Avena > Avena insularis. The sequence continues at coordinate 247,394,497 of CM042688.1, forward strand.
AATTAATTTTGGCCAAACTTTTGTAATAAAATATTTTGTTTTGATAAAATGAGTAAAAGTTTATTTAAATAAAATAATAAGGATTTAAATATCCAATTTTATTTAAGTAAAAGGCTTTTCCCATTTTAAATGAACACCAAGTATTTTATTACTACTTTGAAATCTTTTATTAAAAGGTTTTGCTTTGATTAAAATGAGTAAAGGATTATTTAAATAAAATAAAGGATTTAAATATCCAATTTTATTTAAGTAAAGGCTTTCCCATTTTAATTAAAACACCAAAACTTATTTATTTATTTAAATAAGTTTCCAAGGAATCTTTTATTTTTCAAATAAAACCTTCTGGTTTGGTTTTTAAAATAATTGGATTTCAAATGGAAATTTTATTAAATAAATCAAAACCCTATTAATAAACTAAAAGATCCATTTTTAATTATTAAATGGATCCTAAAAAGAATAAAAATATTATTTTATTTTGAGATTTGGATTATGTTGAAAAACAGAACCAAATTCAAAGTACAAAGTTGAGTGTTTGTTTGAATTGTTTGAAATTGTTTGAATGTGTGAATAATTGTTTGAAATTCCAAAACAGAAAATATAAATAGAAAAGGAAAAAGAGTTAGACAGAAAAAAATAGGAAAAGGCAGACCCAGCCCAATAGGCCCAGTCAGATTCTCCCTCGAAGGAAAACATTTTACACCCAGATTTAGACCCACTGAGTCAATGACCACCAGGACCCACTCCTCCTCTCTCCCTCTCGCTGACAACAGACCCCACCTGTTCCCACACCCGAACCGTTTTTCCTCACCGACTAAACAACCCGCAAAGAGACTGACAAGTGGACCCCTCCTTCCTTTCTTTTCCCACTGACCAGAAGACCCCACCGGCATACTTCATCGTCCTCCCGACCCGTCTTCCCAGACTTTCAGCCGTTTACGCGTTGAAAGCTCGCATCAATTCGAGTTACTGCCGCGTTTATTCAGTCCAGCGACAACGCCCATTTAAGCACCAGCCTTCCCTCTCCCTTTTCCCCCAGACGCCTCACCCTAGCGTGCCCCCAGGCCGCTCAATTCCTCTCTGCACTGCCGCTGTCTCCGGCAAGCTCCGCGAGCAATTCCGGCAACACCGCATCGCTTCTTGCCTCCCCAAGCACGCGGGCAGCTTCGCCACTCTCTGACGCACCGCTCAGTAGCCTCAGCTCGCCCGCAAGTGCCCTGTAACCTCGACAACGACGACCACAAGACCACTGCTGCCGTCGCTTTCTCCGTGAGCTTTCGTGAATTCCGTCCGTCGCGGCACCTCTCGATCATGCTCACGTGAACCCCATGATCACCCGTATCTTCTGCGTGCCTTTGTTTTGCCTCGGTGAACTACAGCGTCGCCTGCGTCAACCTGGCGCCACCATCTGCGCAAACTCCGGCGACTCTTACGGTAAGCACAAGACCACCCGACCCCTCGTTCCGCTTCACGACTCCGTGCTCGATCTTGCGCATCTAACCGAGCCTTCTTTTCGCCGGAGAGAACCACAAGAACGCTTGACAAAGAACCGGAGCCAACCGCCGCCCGCAGCAACTCCGGCGAGCAATCGCAGTCGCACCCGAGCGCCCCTCGCCCGACCAACACCTCCCCGAGCTTCGACGTGATCCCCTGAGCCCGGTGAGCATGCCCTTCTTCTCCCTCACCTCCTGTAGCGTCGCCTCCATCATCGACCGATCGCTCCGCCGCCAGCAGCCGCCGCAGCGCCGCTCGTCTGTGGTCGAGCACCCCGCAACCGTTCGATCTGGATCGTACGCACTAGATAGATCACTTAAACGCGAATGGGTACGCTCTCTGCACTGCTCGATCTAACTAGATCCAACGCCCCACAGCCACGATCCGGCCGAACCGGTACCGTCCAATAGAATTCTGCCGCGTGTCGCCTGTTAGGTATAAAAACAGAATTAGAAAACAGAATTTCTTACAAACTTCAAACCCATGTATCTTTTGATCCACACGTCCAAATTTTACAAATTTGATGTCGTTGGAATCAGCAAGACAAGACCTAGCCAACCCTGCCCTTAGTTTAGTAAATAGTATTTGTTAGCTTGTTTGATTTTGCAGATTCTTTTGTGTGCTTGCTAACATTAGAAAAATCATTTAAAAATGATTTTTAGATTAAAACCTTTGCAAATTGGTTTGTTGTGACCTTACTGACCCTAGGAACCAACCCATAGTTTGGAAAATGATTTTTGAAAAGTTTAGAATGGATTAATTGGTTTAGTCCATTTCTAGCTAATTAAAAACCATTGTTTTGTTTATGAAAATGCTTTCATAAAGAAAACTTTGAGAAAATGTTTTGGACCAAACCTACTGACCCAAACACCAAGTTTTGCAATAGCAACTCATTTGGTGAACCCTATAGGTTAGTGCCCTAGTAAAAATGTTTCTACACCACATAGAATGACACTTTGTTTTGAAAATGGTTTTATAGTGAAACCTTTTGCAAATGACTTAGCCACCTAACAAAATGACCATTAGATGTACCCAAAAGTCTATGACCCACTAGAAACCACTTTTACAAACAAAGCAAAGCTTGGCATGCTTGCATGCATTACTTGAACTTTGCCACTTTGGTAAATGACCAATTTGGATCTTACAAAGTTTAGGAATCTAATAGAGACCCTCTTTGCAAATGACTTTGCCATTTTGGTAAATGACCAATTTGGAACTTACAAAGTTAGAAGCCTAGTGAAGACCATCCTTACAATAGAACCAACCTTTGCATGCTTATGCATGACTTAGATCCCATTACTTTGTGTGTGAAAAATTGTTTGTTTGACTTTGTTATTTTATGTGTGTAGTTTTGCTTGATTGGTAGATTAAGTTTGTGCCTTGCTTGATTGAATTGTAGTGACTTGAAGAGTGTGAGTGTTGCAAGGACAAGGAGTGAACCTATACCCTCTACCAAAAAGGCAAGTGATATCTTCATGAATATTCCATACCTATATTTTATACTTGCATTAGATATATTTTGTTAGGACTTGCATGCTACTTTTGTCAATTGATGATGGGAAATCCTATTTAGAATAGAATGCTAGAATTGCTAGGAAAATTCCCTAAGGATAAGTTGCCATGCCATGCTTAGCCTAGCTACTAGAAAACAAGGGTGGTTTATATATTCACACTATGGAAAAATATTCTAAGTCTAAGGACTTGTTTTTATTTAACAAAACAACTAAGTTAATGAATCACCTGGGTGGAATGGAAGGAATGTTATATGTTGAGTGGTTACACAAGGCCAGGGGTACTGGTGAACCTTGTGTATCTCACTTGTGGATGGCCACCCAGGAACAAAGAGATTTGAGATGTCAAATGTTGAGAAGCTTCAAGTGCAACCACTTGGCATTATGGGCTCTGCCATGATCTTAGGATGCTAGAACTTAGTCTCTTGGACAGTGGGTGGTAGATGGGATGATAGGTTGGAACGCGTCCATTTGACTAAGGAAAGGCTACTGAAGGATCATGTCTTGGGAAACCAAGGCTTGTGGGGAAAGTGCACCACCTCTGCAGAGTGTAAAAACCTAAGTACTTAGCCATGTCCCTGGAAAAGGACAATTTGAGCATCAAGACATGGAAACTTCAAGAATCTCATCACTCCAATTTCTGAATAAAACTTGTGGGTGAACAAGGGTTAAAGGATCTTCAGTCTTTGATTGGTAGATGCCCTGAGTGGATCTTCAGTCTTTGATTGGTAGATACCTTGGGATAGTTTTTGCCAAACAAAAACTTAGTGTTTTTCAAAAGTTAAGGAAAAATCTATTTTGAGCAAAGCAAGCCTAAGCTCCACCAGCCAAATGCATATAGTATTATAGTCCACTTAAAATATACTAAGGTATCACTTTCCAATACAATTCAAATGTATTGACCCTTGTGGCTGTAACTTATGATGTTGCAGGTTTGATTGATTTAGTGAAGATTGATTGATTAGGATTACAAAGTCTACAACCAACATCTGCCTGTGGCACTTTGAAGATGAAGGACCCATGACTATAGTTATTCCGCTGCAATGTAATGTAATTAGCCATATGAGCTATGTTTGATGTAATAAAACTATTTTATTCCTGGTTATAAAGTTGAATTATGACCTTTGTTTCTTGATATTACATCTGAACTGTGGATGCTAGCTATTGATCCAGGGACTAGCATTGTAAACACAGGGGACTCAATCTTATTAAAGGTTGGGGACGCTACAGAATGGTATCAGAGCATTGTGTTGCCTGTAGGATTTGTAACCCTAGGATTGGACAAAAACCCTTAGACAATAGGAGTTGTCTTATTCCAAAACTTATTTACAAAAACAATCTTGTAAACTCTTTCCTCAATCATTTTTTTGGTTTCAACTCTACTTCTCTTCTACTTCAAAACTTGATGGAAAAGCCTACCCCATGACCAAAGACTTCATCATGAGCAAAAGACTTCTTCAACACTTCCAACTCTAATGACTTCAACTTCTTCAACTCCAATGACTTCAGCATTTTCAGCATGTTCACCAAGGACTTCCAACTTGGATACCACTAAGGACTACAAGAGAGACAAGAAATTTTGCTCAAGACTTGAAGACTAAGGAAACACAACTTAGAAGAAACCATGAACACTTTTGAAGATTTGTGACCAAGACACAAGAATTCTCCAAGGATACAAAGATCTCAATCAAGAAGAATCAACCAAGAAGGATGGAAGATCACAAGTAAACCATGTAGATGGACCACCATATTTTAGTTAAGTCAAACCCACCAACTTATGTGGTGTAACAAAAATATTATGTTGCCTAAGTATGTGCTTGAAACTTGTCGTTTGAGTGGAGTGCTTGTTTGTGATTGCTTGCACATTGCTTGTGTGAATTGTGATGTGTGTGATTAGGATTGATTCCCTTAGAAATCTTTTGCCTATTCTAATCCCAATCCAACCCCAAACAGATGACTTCTCCAAGAGACTCCAACATCAAGGATGGTGACAACAACAACAACCAAGAGGTCAGCATGAGAGAACACATAGCAACCCAAAACCAGTTGAGCCAAGAGACAACTCAGCTTTTAGCCAAAAACAATGGATTAGACCTAGCCATACAAAGGATTTTGAAACTTCAATCCCAATTGATGCAAGGATTGATTACTCAAATGATCAACATGAGAGATAACTTTTCCCAAAGAGCTAATAAGAACAAGGAAGATAAAGATGCTATTCTAGAAGGAACCCAAGTTAGCAATACTTGTGAAGTCAAGGATCATGCACCCAAGGAACATGGAGATAAATGCCCCAAGAAGAGAGAAAGATATCCCACTCATGAAGAGCATGAACTAGAAGAACTCCTAGCTTTGGAGAGACCCAAGAAGAAGAAGAAGAAATGCCTCAACACTAGCAAGAAGGATATTACACAAGTGCAATGTTTCAAATGCAAAGAGATGGGACATTATGCCAATGAATGCCCAGAAAAGAAGATGGACCAAATAAACAAACAAGAGGCAATGACACCAAAGGAAAAGAAAGATATCAGCCAATTGATATGTTACAATTGCAAGAACCCAGGACACTATGCAAGCAACTGTCCAGAAAAGATGAAGAACACACATGCAATGACACTGGTGGATCCATGTGTGGTCTCTAAAGAGAACACACATGCAATGACTCTAGTTGTTGTTAGTAAAAAGAACACACATGCAATGACACTGCTGGATCCATGTGTGGTCTCTGAAGAAAACACACATTTCAATGACTCTGGTTGTTGTTAGTAAAAAGAACACACATGCAATGATATTGGTGGATCCATAGGTGGATTGTGAAAAGAGCACGCATGCAATGACATTGGTGGATTCACATGTGGTATGTGAAAAGAACACACATGCAATGACCCAGTTGTTGTTAGTAAAAAGAGCACACATGCAATGACACTGGTGGATCCATAGGTGGATTGTGAAAAGAACACACATGCAATGACACTGGTGGATCCATATGTGGTATGTGAAAATAGCACACATTTCAATGACTCTGGTTGTTGTTAGTAAAAAGAACACACATGTAATGACACTGGTGGATCCATGTGTGGTCTCTGAAGAGAATAAACATGCAATGACTCTGGTTGTTGTTAGTAAAAAGAACACACATGCAATGACACTGGTGGATCCATAGGTGGATTGTGAAAAGAACACACATTTCAATGACACTGGTGGATCCATATGTGGTATGTGAAAAGAACACACATTTCAATGACTCTGGTTGTTGTTAGTAAAAAGAACACACATGCAATGACACCGGTGGATCCATGTGTTGTCTCTGAAGGGAACACACATGCAATGACTCTGGTTGTTGTTAGTAAAAAAAGCACACATGCAATGACACTAGTGGATCCATAGGTGGATTGTGAAAAGAACACACATGCAATGACACTGGTGGATCCATATGTGGTATGTGAAAATAACACACATGCAATGACTCTGGTTGTTGTTAGTACAAAGAACACACATGAAATGACATCAGGTGGATCCATGTGTGGTCTCTGAAGAGAACACACATGCAATGACTCTGGTTGTTGTTAGTAAAAAGAACACACATGCAATGACACTGGTGGATCCATAGGTGGATTGTGAAAAGGGCACACATGCAATGACACTGGTGGATCCATGTGTGGTCTCTGAAGAGAACACACATTTCAATGACACTGGTGGATCCATATGTGGTATGTGAAAAGAGCAGTCATGAAATGACTCCTGTTGTTGTTAGTAAAAAGAACACACATGCAATGACACTGGTGGATCCATAGTGGATTGTGAAAAGAACACACATGCAATGACACTGGTGGATCCATATGTGGTATGTGAAAAGAACACACATGCAATGACTCTGGTTGTTGTTAGTAAAAAGAACACACATGCAATGACACTGGTGGATCCATGGGTGGTCTCTGAAGAGAACACACATTTCAATGACACTGGATCCATATGTGGTATGTGAAAAGAACACACATGAAATGACTCCAGCTGTTGTTAGTAAAAAGAACACACATGCTAGGACACTGGTGGATCCATAGGTGGATTGTGAAAATAACACACATGCAATGATACTGGTGGATCCATATGTGGTATGTGAAAAGAACACACATTTCAATGACTCTGGTTGTTGTTAGTAAAAAGAACACACATGCAATGATATTGGTGGATCCATAGGTGGATTGTGAAAAGAGCACGCATGCAATGACATTGGTGGATTCATATGTGGTATGTGAAAATAACACACATGCAATGACTCCAGTTGTTGTTAGTAAAAAGAACACACATGCAATGACACTGGTGGATCCATGTGTGGATTGTGAAAAGAACACACATGCAATGACACTGGTGGATCCATATGTGGTATGTGAAAATTGCACACATGCAATGACTTTTGTAGTTGTTAGTAAAAAGAACACACATGCAATGACACTGGTGGATCCATGTGTAGTCTCTGAAGAGAACACACATTTCAATGACTCTGGTTGTTGTTAGTAAAAAGAACACACATGCAATGACACTGGTGGATCCATGTGTGGTCTCTGAAGAGAACACACATGCAATGACTCTGGGTGTTGTTAGTAAAAAGAGCACACATGCAATGACACTGGTGGATCCATGGTGGATTGTGAAAAGAACACACATTCCAATGACACTAGTGGATCCATATGTGGTATGTGAAAAGAACACACATTTCAATGAGTCTGGTTGTTGTTAGCAAAAAGAACACACATGCAATGACACCGGTGGATCCATCTGTTGTCTCTAAAGAGAACACACATGCAATGACTCTGGTTGTTGTTAGTAAAAAGAGCACACATGCAATGACACTGGTGGATCCATAGGTGGATTGTGAAAAGAACACACATGCAATGACACTGGTGGATCCATATGTGGTTTGTGAAAAGAACACACATTTCAATGAATCTAGTTGTTGTTAGTAAAAAGAACACACATGCAATGACTCTTGTTGTTGTTAGTAAAAACAACACACATGCAATGACACTGGTGGATCCATGTGTGGTCTCTAAAGAGAACACACATTTCAATGACTCTGGTTGTTGTTAGTAAAAAGAACACACATGCAATGACACTAGTGGATCCATGTGTGGTCTCTGAATAGAACACACATGCAATGACTCTGGTTGTTGTTAGTAAAAAGAACACACATGCAATGACACTGGTGGATCCATGTGTGGTCTCTGAAGAGAACACACATTTCAATGACTCTGGTTGTTCTTAGTAAAAAGAAGACACATGCAATGACACTAGTGGATCCATGTGTGGTCTCTGAAGAGAACACACATGCAATGACTCTGGTTGTTGTTAGTAAAAAGAGCACACATTCAATGACACTGGTGGATGCATAGGTGGATTGTGAAAAGAACACACATTTCAATGACACTGGTGGATCCATATGTGGTATGTGAAAAGAACACACATTTCAATGACTCTGGTTGTTAGTAAAAAGAACACACATGCAATGACACCGGTGGATCCATGTGTTGTCTCTGAAGAGAACACACATGCAATGACTCTGGTTGTTGTTAGTAAAAAAAGCACACATGTAATGACACTGGTGGATCCATAGGTGGATTGTGAAAAGAACACACATGCAATAACACTAGTGGATCCATATGTGGTATGTGAAAAGAACACACATTTCAATGACTCTCGTTGTTGTTAGTAAAAAGAACACACATGCAATGACACTGGTGGATCCATGTGTGGATTCTGAAAAGGACACACATGCAATGACACTGCTAGATCCATATGTGGTATGTGAAAAGAACACACATGCAATGACTCTGGTTGTTGTTAGTAAAAACAACACACATGCAATGACACTGGTGGATCTATGTGTGGTCTCTGAAGAGAACACATAAGTCAATGACACTGGTGGATCCATATGTGGTATGTGAAAAGAACAGTCATGGAATGACTCTAGTTGTTGTTAGTAAAAAGAACACACATGCAATGACACTAGTGGATCCATAGGTGGATTGTGAAAATAACACACATGCAATGACACTAGTGGATCTATATGTGGATGTGAAAAGATTAGTCATGAAATGACTCTGGTTGTTGTTAGTAAAAAGAACACACATGCAATGACACTGGTGGATCCATAGGTGGATTGTGAAAAGAACACACATGCAATGACACTGGTGGATCCATATGTGGTATGTGAAAAGAACACACATGCAATGACTCTGGTTGTTGTTAGTAAAAAGAACACACATGCAATGACACTGGTGGATCCATGTGTGGTCTCTGAAGAGGACACACATTTCAATGACACCGGTGGATCCATATGTGGTATGTGAAAAGAACAGTCATGGAATGACTCCAGTTGTTGTTAGTAAAACGAACACACATGCAATGACACTAGTGGATCCATGTGTGGTCTTTGAAGAGAACAAAAATTGCAATGACTCTGGTTGTTGTTAGTAAAAAGAACACACATGCAATGACACTGGTGGATCCATGTGTGGTCTATGAAGAGAACACACATGCAATGACTCTCGTTGTTGTTATTAAAAAGAACACACATGCAATGACACTGGTGGATCCATGTGTGGTATCTGAAGAGAACACACATTTCAATGACTCTGGTTGTTATTAGTAAAAAGAATACACATGCAATGACACTGGTGGATCCATGTGTGGTCTCTAAAGAGAACACACATGCAATGACTCTGGTTGTTGTTAGTAAAAAGAGCACACATGCAATGACACTGGTGGATCCATAGGTGGATTGTGAAAATAACACACATTTCAATGACACTGGTGGATCCATATGTGGTATGTGAAAAGAACACACATTTCAATGACTCTGGTTGTTGTTAGTAAAAAGAACACACATGCAATGACAAGGGTGGATCCATGTGTGGTCTCTTAAGAGAACACACATGCAATGACTCTGGTTGTTGTTAGTAAAAAGAGCACACATGCAATGACACTAGTGGATCCATAGGTCGATTGTGAAAAGAACACACATGCAATGACACTGGTGGATCCATATGTGGTATGTGACAAGAACACATATTTCAATGACTCTAGTTGTTGTTAGTAAAAAGAACACACATGCAATGAGACAGGTGGATCCATAGGTGGATTTTGAAAAGAGCACACATGCAATGACACTGGTGGATCCATATGTGGTCTCTGAAGATAACACACATGCAATGACTCCAGTTGTTGTTAGTAAAAAGAACACACATGCAATGACTCCAGTTGTTGTTAGTAAAAAGAACACACATGCAATGACACTGGTGGATCCATAGGTGGTCTCTGAAGAGAACACACATTTAAATGACATTGGTGGATCCATATGTGGTATGTGAAAAGAACAGTCATGAAATGACTCCAGTTGTTGTTAGTAAAAAGAACACACATGCAATGACACTGGTGGATCCATAGGTGGATTGTGAAAAGAACACACATGCAATGACATTTGTGGGTCCATATGTGGTATGTGAAAAGAACACACATGCAATGACTCTGGTTGTTGTTAGTCAAAAAGAAAACACATGCAATGACATTGGTGGATCCATGTGTGGTCTTTAAACAGAACACACATTTCAATGACACCGGTGGATCCATATGTGGTATGTGAAAAGAACACACATTTAATGACACCAGTTGTTGTTAGTAAAAAGAACACATTTCAATGACACTGGTGGATCCATAGGTGGATTAAAAGAACACACATGCAATGACACTGGTGGATCCATATGTGGTATGTGAAAACAACACACATTTCAATGACTCTAGTTGTTGGTAGTAAAAAGAACACACATGCAATGACACTAGTGGCTCCATAGGTGGATTGTGAAAAGAGCACACATGCAGTGACACTGGTGGATCCATATGTGGTATGTGAAAAGAACACACATGCAATGACTCTAGTTGTTGTTAGTAAAAAGAAAACACATGCAATGACACTGGTGGATCCATGTGTGTTCATATGTGGTATGTGAAAAGAACAATGACACTGGTGGATCCATATGTTGTATGTCAAAAGAACACACATGCAATGACACTTGTGGATCCATATGTGGTATGTGAAAAGAACACACATGCAATGACACTGGTGGATCCTTGTGTGGTCTCTAAAGAGAACACACATGCAATGACTCTAGTTGTTGTTAGTAAATAGAACACACATGCAATGACACTGGTGGATCCATGTGTGGTCTCTGAAGAAAACACACATTTCAATGACTCTGGTTGTTGTTAGTAAAAAGAACACACATGCAATGATATTGGTGGATCCATAGGTGGATTGTGAAAAGAGCACGCATGCAATGACATTGGTGGATTCATATGTGGCATGTAAAAAGAACACACATGCAATGACTCTAGTTGTTGTTAGTAGAAAGAACACACATGCAATGACACTGGTGGATCCATAGGTGGATTGTGAAAAGAACACACATGCCATGACACTGGTGGATCCATATGTGGTATGTGAAAATAGCACAGATGCAATGACTCTGGTTGTTGTTAGTAAAAAGAACACATATGCAATGACACCGGTGGATCCATGTGTGGTCTCTAAAGAGAACAAACATGCAATGACTCTGGTTGTTATTAGTAAAAAGAACACACATGCAATGACACTGGTGCATCCATGTGTGGTCTCTGAAGAGAACATACATTTCAATGACTCTGGTTGTTGTTAGTAAAAAGAAGACACATGCAATGACACTGGTGGATCCATGTGTGGTCTCTGAAGAGAACACACATGCAATGACTCTAGTTGTTGTTAGTAAAAAGTTCACACATGCAATGACACTGGTGGATCCATAGGTGGATTGTGAAAAGAACACACATGCAATGACATTTGTGGATCCATATGTGGTATGTGAAAAGAACACACATGCAATGACTCTAGTTGTTGTTAGTCAAAAAGAAAACACATGCAATGACATTGGTGGATCCGTGTGTGGTCTTTAAAGAGAACACACATTTCAATGACACCGGTGGATCCATATGTGGTATGTGAAAAGAACACACATTAAATGACTCCAGTTGTTGTTAGTAAAAAGAACACACATGCAATGACACTGGTGGATCCATAGGTGGATTGTGAAAAGAACACACATGCAATGACACTGGTGGATCCATAGGTGGTATGTGAAAAGAACACACATTTCAATGACTCTGGTTGTTGGTAGTAAAAATAACACACATGCAATGACACTAGTGGATCCATAGGTGGATTGTGAAAAGAGCACACATGCAATGACACTGGTGGATCCATATGTGGTATGTGAAAAGAACACACATGCAATGACTCCAGTTGTTGTTAGTAAAAATAACACACATGCAATGACACTGGTGGATCCATGTGTGGATTGTGAAAATAACACACATGCAATGACACTAGTGGATCCATATGTGGTATGTGAAAAGAACACACATGCAATGACTCTGGTTGTTGTTACTAAAAAGAACACACATGCAATGACACTGGTGGATCCATGTGTGGTCTCTAAAGAGAACACACATGCAATGACTCTAGTTGTTGTTAGTAAAAAGAACACACATGCAATGACACTGCTGGATCCATGTGTGGTCTCTGAAGAGAACACACATGCAATGACTCTGGTTGTTGTTAGTAAAAAGAGCACACATTCAATGACACTGGTGGATGCATAGGTGGATTGTGAGAAGAACACACATTTCAATGACACTGGTGGATCCATATGTGGTATGTGAAAAGAACACACATTTCAATGACTCTGGTTGTTAGTAAAAAGAACACACATTGAATGACACCGGTGGATCCATGTGTTGTCTCTGAAGAGAACACACATGCAATGACTCTGGTTGTTGTTAGTAAAAAAAGCACACATGTAATGACACTGGTGGATCCATAGGTGGATTGTGAAAAGAACACATGCAATAACACTAGTGGATCCATATGTGGTATGTGAAAAGAACACACATTTCAATGACTCTCGTTGTTGTTAGTAAAAAGAACACACATGCAATGACACTGGTGGATCCATGTGTGGATTCTGAAAAGGACACACATGCAATGACACTGCTAGATCCATATGTGGTATGTGAAAAGAACACACATGCAATGACTCTGGTTGTTGTTAGTAAAAACAACACACATGCAATGACACTGGTGGATCTATGTGTGGTCTCTGAAGAGAACACATAAGTCAATGACACTGGTGGATCCATATGTGGTATGTGAAAAGATTAGTCATGAAATGACTCTAGTTGTTGTTAGTAAAAAGAATACACATGCAATGACACTCGTGGATCCATAGGTGGATTGTGAAAAGAACACACATGCAATGACACTGGTGGATCCATATGTGGTATGTGAAAAGATTAGTCATGAAATGACTCCAGTTGTTGTTAGTAAAAAGAACACACATGCAATGACACTAGTGGATCCATAGGTGGATTGTGAAAAGAACACACATGCAATGACACTGGTGGATCCATATGTGGTATGTGAAAAGAGCACACATGCAATGACTCTGGTTTTTGTTAGTAAAAAGAACACACATGCAATGACATTGGTGGATCCATGTGTGGTCTGTGAAGAGAACACACATTTCAATGACACCGGTGGATCCATATGTCGTATGTGAAAAGAACACACATGAAATGACTCCAGTTGTTGTTAGTAAAACGAACACACATGCAATGACACTGGTGGATCCATGTGTGGTCTTTGAAGAGAACAAAAATTGCAATGACTCTGGTTGTTGTTAGTAAAAAGAACACACATGCAATGACACTGGTGGATCCAAGTGTGGTCTCTGAAGAGAACACACATGCAATGACTCTGGTTGTTAGTAAAAAAATACACATGCAATGACACGGGTGGATCCATGTGTGGTCAATCAAGAGAACACACATTTCAATGACTCTGGTTGTTAGTAAAAAGAACACACATGCAATGACACTGGTGGATCCATGTGTGGTCTCTAAAGAGAACACACATGCAATGACTCTGGTTGTTGTTAGTAAAAAGAGCACACATGCAATGACACTGGTGGATCCATAGGTGGATTGTGAAAATAACACACATTTCAATGACACTGGTGGATCCATATGTGGTATGTGAAAAGAACACACATTTCAATGACTGATTGTTGTTAGTAAAAAGAACACACATGCAATGACAAGGGTGGATCCATGTGTGGTCTCTTAAGAGAACACACATGCAATGACTCTGGTTGTTGTTAGTAAAAAGAGCAAACATGCAATGACACTAGTGGATCCATAGGTCGATTGTGAAAAGAACACACATGCAATGACACTGGTGGATCCATATGTGGTATGTGAAAAGAACACATATTTCAATGACTCTAGTTGTTGTTAGTAAAAAGAACACACATGCAATGAGACAGGTGGATCCATAGGTGGATTTTGAAAAGAGCACACATGCAATGACACTGGTGGATCCATATGTGGTCTCTGAAGATAACACACATGCAATGACTCCAGTTGTTGTTAGTAAAAAGAACACACATGCAATGACTCCAGTTGTTGTTAGTAAAAAGAACACACATGCAATGACACTGGTGGATCCATAGGTGGTCTCTGAAGAGAACACACATTTAAATGACACTGGTGGATCCATATGTGGTATGTGAAAAGAACAGTCATGAAATGACTCCAGTTGTTGTTAGTAAAAAGAACACACATGCAATGACACTGGTGGATCCATAGGTGGATTGTGAAAAGAACACACATGCAATGACATTTGTGGGTCCATATGTGGTATGTGAAAAGAACACACATGCAATGACTCTGGTTGTTGTTAGTAAAAAGAACACATATGCAATGACACCGGTGGATCCATGTGTGGTCTCTAAAGAGAACAAACATGCAATGACTCTGGTTGTTATTAGTAAAAAGAACACACATGCAATGACACTGGTGCATCCATGTGTGGTCTCTGAAGAGAACATACATTTCAATGACTCTGGTTGTTGTTAGTAAAAAGAAGACACATGCAATGACACTGGTGGATCCATGTGTGGTCTCTGAAGAGAACACACATGCAATGACTCTAGTTGTTGTTAGTAAAAAGTTCACACATGCAATGACACTGGTGGATCCATAGGTGGATTGTGAAAAGAACACACATGCAATGACATTTGTGGATCCATATGTGGTATGTGAAAAGAACACACATGCAATGACTCTAGTTGTTGTTAGTCAAAAAGAAAACACATGCAATGACATTGGTGGATCCGTGTGTGGTCTTTAAAGAGAACACACATTTCAATGACACCGGTGGATCCATATGTGGTATGTGAAAAGAACACACATTAAATGACTCCAGTTGTTGTTAGTAAAAAGAACACACATGCAATGACACTGGTGGATCCATAGGTGGATTGTGAAAAGAACACACATGCAATGACACTGGTGGATCCATAGGTGGTATGTGAAAAGAACACACATTTCAATGACTCTGGTTGTTGGTAGTAAAAAGAACACACATGCAATGACACTAGTGGATCCATAGGTGGATTGTGAAAAGAGCACACATGCAATGACACTGGTGGATCCATATGTGGTATGTGAAAAGAACACACATGCAATGACTCCAGTTGTTGTTAGTAAAAATAACACACATGCAATGACACTGGTGGATCCATGTGTGGATTGTGAAAATAACACACATGCAATGACACTGGTGGATCCATATGTGGTATGTGAAAAGAACAGACATGCAATGACTCTGGTTGTTGTTACTAAAAAGAACACACATGCAATGACACTGGTGGATCCATGTGTGGTCTCTAAAGAGAACACACATGCAATGACTCTAGTTGTTGTTAGTAAAAAGAACACACATGCAATGACACTGCTGGATCCATGTGTGGTCTCTGAAGAAAACACACATTTCAATGACTCTGGTTGTTGTTAGTAAAAAGAACACACATGCAATGATATTGGTGGATCCATAGGTGGATTGTGAAAAGAGCACGCATGCAATGACATTGGTGGATTCACATGTGGTATGTGAAAAGAACACACATGCAATGACTCCAGTTGTTGTTAGTAAAAAGAACGCACATGCAATGACACTGGTGGATCCATAGGTGGATTGTGAAAAGAACACACATCCAATGACACTGGTGGATCCATATGTGGTATGTGAAAATAGCACACATTTCAATGACTCTGGTTGTTGTTAGTAAAAAGAACACACATGTAATGACACTGGTGGCTCCATGTGTGGTCTCTAAAGAGAACAAACATGCAATGACTCTGGTTGTTGTTAGTAAAAAGAACACACATGCAATGACACTGGTGGATCCATAGGTGGATTGTGAAAAGAACACACATTTCAATGACACTGGTGGATCCATATGTGGTATGTGAAAAGAACACACATTTCAATGACTCTGGTTGTTGTTAGTAAAAAGAACACACATGCAATGACACCGGTGGATCCATGTGTTGTCTCTGAAGGGAACACACATGCAATGACTCTGGTTGTTGTTAGTAAAAAAAGCACACATGCAATGACACTAGTGGATCCATAGGTGGATTGTGAAAAGAACACACATGCAATGACACTGGTGGATACATATGTGGTATGTGAAAATAACACACATGCAATGACTCTGGTTGTTGTTAGTAAAAAGAACACACATGCAATGACACTGGTGGATCCATGTGTGGTCTCTGAAGAGAACACACATGCAATGACTCTGGTTGTTGTTAGTAAAAAGAACACACATGCAATGACACTGGTGGATCCATAGGTGGATTCTGAAAAGGGCACACATGCAATGACACTGGTGGATCCATATGTGGTATGTGAAAAGAACACACATGCAATGACTCTAGTTGTTGTTAGTAAAAATAACACACATGCAATGACACTGGTGGACCCATGTGTGGTCTCTGAAGAGAACACACATTTCAATGACACTGGTGGATCCATATGTGGTATGTGAAAAGAGCAGTCATGAAATGACTCCTGTTGTTGTTAGTAAAAAGAACACACATGCAATGACACTGGTGGATCCATAGTGGATTGTGAAAAGAACACACATGCAATGACACGGTAGGATCCATATGTGGTATGTGAAAAGAACACACATGCAATGACTCTGGTTGTTGTTAGTAAAAAGAACACACATGCAATGACACTGGTGGATCCATGGGTGGTCTCTGAAGAGAACATACATTTCAAAGACACTGGTGGATCCATATGTGGTATGTGAAAAGAACACAAATGAAATGACTCCAGTTGTTGTTAGTAAAAAGAACACACATGCAATAACACTGGTGGATCCATAGGTGGATTGTGAAAATAACACACATGCAATGACACTGGTGGATCCATATGTGGTATGTGAAAAGAACACACATTTCAATGACTCTGGTTGTTGTTAGTAAAAAGAACACACATGCAATGATATTGGTGGATCCATAGGTGGATTGTGAAAAGAGCACGCATGCAATGACATTGGTGGATTCATATGTGGTATGTGAAAAGAACACACATGCAATGACTCCAGTTGTTGTTAGTAAAAAGAACACACATGCAATGACACTGGTGGATCCATGTGTGGATTGTGAAAAGAACACACATGCAATGACACTGGTGGATCCATATGTGGTATGTGAAAATTGCACACATGCAATGACTTTTGTAGTTGTTAGTAAAAAGAACACACATGCAATGACACTGGTGGATCCATGTGTAGTCTCTGAAGAGAACACACATTTCAATGACTCTGGTTGTTGTTAGTAAAAAGAACACACATGCAATGACACTGGTGGATCCATGTGTGGTCTCTGAAGAGAACACACATGCAATGACTCTGGTTGTTGTTAGTAAAAAGAGCACACATGCAATGACACTGGTGGATCCCATGGTGGATTGTGAAAAGAACACACATTCCAATGACACTAGTGGATCCATATGTTGTATGTGAAAAGAACACACATTTCAATGAGTCTGGTTGTTGTTAGCAAAAAGAACACACATGCAATGACACAGGTGGATCCATCTGTTGTCTCTGAAGAGAACACACATGCAATGACTCTGGTTGTTGTTAGTAAAAAGAGCACACATGCAATGACACTGGTGGATCCATAGGTGGATTGTGAAAAGAACACACATGCAATGACACTGGTGGATCCATATGTGGTTTGTGAAAAAAACACACATTTCAATGAATCTAGTTGTTGTTAGTAAAAAGAACACACATGCAATGACACTGGTGGATCCATAGGTGGATTGTGAAAAGAGCACACATGCAATGACACTGGTGAATCCATATGTGGTATGTGAAAAGAACACACATGCAATGACTCCAGTTGTTGTTAGTAAAAAAGAACACACATGCAATGACACTGGTGGATCCATGTGTGGATTGTAAAAAGAACACATATGCAATGACACTGCTGGATCCATATGTGGTATGTGAAAAGAACACACATGCAATGACTCTGGTTGTTGTTAGTAAAAAGAACACACATGCAATGACACTGTTGGATCCATGTGTGGTCTCTAAAGAGAACACACATTTCAATGACACTGGTGGATCCATATGTGGTATGTGAAAAGAACACACATGAAATGACTCCAGTTGTTGTTAGTAAAAAGATGTAACATCCCAAAAATCATGTTTCAAAAACTCATTCATTTCATCCTTGCATCATTCATTCATATAGGTTTTTTCTCAAAATCATTTAGAGGCAGAAGTTTGAGCTATGATTTCATGTGGGCAAATTGTCTCAATTGGCCATCACCCTTTGGGATTTGATTGTCTATGAACTTGTTTGCTTGCCTCCATGGTTGGAAAGGCTAGGTGAAGCTTTTAACCCAAGATTCAAAATTTAGAAATAGTTTCAAAACCCTATTTCTAATATTTGCAAACTAGAGCAAATCTCTGTTTACTTTGAAACCCAAGCTTAACCAAGCCCTTGCTAGTAACCACATGGTCATCTGACTCGTTTTTAAACCCACAGAACCCTGCAAAAATCGCCAAAGCAGTTTGAATTCAAAAGGATTTGAATTCATATCAAATTCTATTCAGAAAATGGAATTAGAAAAAGAAAAGGAATTCTCAAAAGAAAAGGGCCGAGCGGCCAGAATCTGGCCCAGCAGCGGATCAAGCCCAGCAAGCCCACCCGGGGATCTCCTTTTCCTTCTCTGCAGCGCGACGCCAGCGGAAGACGCTGAGCAGATGCCGTCACCGCCACCTCGCACTCTTCGCTGATGAGCGGGCCCGGTCCACGTCGCCCTCGTCTTCCCCAGACCGCGCCGACGACCACGTCGCTGCAGTAGTGATGGCCGGTAATGGCGCGGCGTAAATGGGCATTTATCCTCGAGCGTTTCCTCTCTGCCTCGCGATCTTTTTCCCCCAAATACCTCACTCACTCCGCCACCAGGCTGTCCTCAATCAGCTTTGCCCGCATGAGCCAGAGCCTCTCCGCGATCGATTCCGGTGAGTCCAGAGCTCCCTCGCCTCGTTCTTACAATCGACTCAGCGTGTCTTGGCGCACCTCGACCTCACTAGTCATCTTGTATCGCCCAGTCGCCGGTTCCACTTGACACCGCGAGCACCGACGGCGACATCTACTCCGACGAGTTTTTCCGGAAGGTACAGGCGGCCCCTCCTTCCGTTCACGCCACTTCGCTGACCTGTGAATCTAACCGTGTCTCGCCTTGCCTTGGGGTGATCCACGGCGACGTCCACGACGACCACCCGACGCGACGCCGCCACGAACTCCGGTGAGCAATCGCAGCTGCGTGCCAGCGCCTTGACCAACCGCAGTACGACGAAGCCGCGTGACCTCCGAGCCCGGTGAGCTACTCCTCTTTCTCCCTCTCGTCGCATCATCGGCAACGCGTCATCGACCGGATTCGCCGCCAGTAGCCGCTCTGCCGCCGCTTCTTGGCGGAGAAATAGCAGCCGTTAGATCAGATCGTAGCGCTAGGATAGATCCACTTAACCTCAAGCGGTACGCGATCTGAGCCGCCAGATTTCATTTAGATCCAGCGTGCAGACGCTCGATCCAGACGAACCGGTACGGGCGAATAAGAACATGACGCGTGGCTAGGTTAGATCTGAAAATAGAATTTAAAACAGATTTTGATCCAGTTTTCAAATGCCAATATCTTTTGAATGCCACGTTGGATTTTTGCAAACTTTATACCGTTCGATTCAGAAAAACAAGACCTTTCTGCCTATCCTTTTGTTTAGCATAGTAACCATTAGTTTGGCTTAAATTACAGAAACTTGTTTGAGGCCTTTTGAGTATAGATTTAGTTTAGTATTTTGTTTTAGGGTTATTTAAGTTGTCTTGGCTATTTTGTGACTTGTTTAGTTTCTGTATTCATGCACTTGCTTGGTTGAGTTTTCAAAAAATCATCACTTGGTAGATTCATGCATGCATGCATTCATAACAATTTTTGTTTGTATATATTTGTGTGTAATTGTGTGCTATAACTTTGTGTGTAGATTTTGCTAGTGATTGTGGTTGTGACGAGTGCTACTCTCCACACTACCAAGGCAAGTGATATCTTCATGAATATTCCATACCTATATTTTATACTTGCATTAGATATATTTTGTTAGGACTTGCATGCTACTTTTGTCAATTGATGATGGGAAATCCTATTTAGAATAGAATGCTAGAATTGCTAGGAAAATTCCCTAAGGATAAGTTGCCATGCCATGCTTAGCCTAGCTACTAGAAAACAAGGGTGGTTTATATATTCACACTATGGAAAAATATTCTAAGTCTAAGGACTTGTTTTTATTTAACAAAACAACTAAATTAATGAATCACCTGGGTGGAATGGAAAGAATGGGATATGTTGAGTGGTTACACAAGGCCAGGGGTACTGGTGAACCTTGTGTATCTCACTTGTGGATGGCCACCCAGGAACAAAGAGATTTGAGTTGTCAAATGTTGAGAAGCTTCAAGTGCAACCACTTGGTAATATGGGCTCTGCCATGATCTTAGGATGTGGAACTTAGTCTCTTGGACAAGGTGGGTGGTAGATGGGATGATAGGTTGGAGCGCCGTCCATTTGACTAAGGAAAGGCTACTGAAGGATCATGTCTTGGGAAACCAAGGCTTGTGGGGAAAGTGCACCACCTCTGCAGAGTGTAAAACCTAAGTACTTAGCCATGTCCCTGGAAAAGGACAATTTGAGCATCAAGACATGGAAACTTCAAGAATCTCATCACTCCAATTTCTGAATAAAACTTGTGGGTGAACAAGGGTTAAAGGATCTTCAGTCTTTGATTGGTAGATGCCCTGAGTGGATCTTCAGTCTTTGATTGGTAGATACCTTGGGATAGTCTTTGCCAAACAAAAACTTAGTGTTTTCAAAAAGTTAAGGAAAAATCTATTTTGAGCAATGCAAGCCTAAGCTCCACCAGCCAAATGCATATAGTATTATAATCCACTTAAAATATACTAAGGTATCACTTGCCAATACTATTCCAAAGTATTGACCCTCTGTGGCTGTAACTTATGATGTTGCAGGTTACTCTGATGATGAATAGGAGTCATGAGTCTACACTCAACATGCTTGCCTGTGGCACATGAAGATGAAGACTTATGTTTATTTACATATTCCATAAACTCTTGTATTAGGCCTTTGGCCATGAGTTGTAAAAGACTATGTTTTATCTCTGGAATGACTGTAATAAACGACCTTTGTATCTGTGTACTTCATCTTAAACTGTGGATGCTAGCATTGATCCAGGGACTAGCATTGCAATCACAGGGATCTTTTCCTTTAATAAGGAGGGATCTTACAAAAGAACACACATGCAATGACACTGGTGGATCCATGTGTGGTCTCTGAATAGAACACACATTTCAATGACTCTGGTTGTTGTTAGTAAAAAGAACACACATGCAATGAAACTGGTGGATCCATGTGTGGTCTCTGAAGAGAACACACATGCAATGACTGGTTGTTGTTAGTAAAAAGAACAAACATGCAATGACACTAGTGGATCCATAGGTGGATTGTGAAAAGGGCACACATGCAATTACACTGGTGGATCCATATGTCGTATGTGAAAAGAACACACATGCAATGACTCAAGTTGTTGTTAGTAAAAAGAACACACATGCAATAACACTAGTGGATCCATGTTTGGTCTTTGAAGAGAACACACATTTAAATGACACTATTGGATCCATATGTGGTATGTGAAAACAACGGTCATGAAATGACTATAGTTGTTGTTACTAAAAAGAACACACATGCAATAACACTGGTAGATCCATATGTGGATTGTGAAAAGAGCACACATGCAATGACACTGGTGGATCCATATGTGGTGTGTGAAAAGAACACACATGCAATGACTCCAGTTGTTGTTAGTAAAAAGAACACACATGCAATGACACTAGTGGATCCATGTGTGGATTGTGAAAAGAACACACATGCAATGACACTGGTGGATCCATATGTGGTATGTGAAAATAACACGCATGCAATGACTCTGGTTGTTGTTAGTAAAGATAACACACATGCAATGACACTGGTGCATCCATGTGTGGTCTCTGAAGAGAACACACATTTCAATGACACCGGTGGATCCATATGTGGTATGTGAAAAGAACACACATGAAATGACTCCAGTTGTTGTTAGTAAAAGGAACACACATGCAATGACACTTGTGGATCCATGTGTGGTCTCTGAAGAGAACACACATTTCAATGACTGGTTGTTGTTAGTAAAAAGAACACACATGCAATGACACTGGTGGATCCATGTGTGGTCTCTGAAGAGAACACATATGCAATGACGCTGGTTGTTGTTAGTAAAAAGAACACACATGCAATGACACTGGTGGATCCATGTGTGGTCTCTAAAGAGAACACACATTTCAATGACTCTGGTTGTTATTAGTAAAAAGAACACACATGCAATGACACTGGTGGATCCATGTGTGGTCTCTGAAGAGAACACACATTCAATGACTCTGGTTGTTAGTAAAAAGAGCACACATGCAATGACACTAGTGGATCCATAGGTGGATTGTGAAAAGAACACACATTTCAATGACACTGGTGGATCCATATGTGGTATGTGAAAAGAACACACATTTCAATGACTCTGGTTGTTGTTAGTAAAAAGAACACACATGCAATTACACTGGTGGATCCATGTATGGTCTCTAAAGAGAACACACATTTCAATGACACTGGTGGATCCATATGTGGTATGTGAAAAGAACATTCATGAAATGGCTCCAGTTGTTGTTAGTAAAAAGAACACACATGGAATGACAGTGGTGGATCCATAGGTGGTTTGTGAAAATAACACACATGCAATGACACTAGTGGATCCATATGTGGTATGTGAAAAGAACAGACATGCAATGACTCTGGTTGTTGTTAGTAAAAAGAACACACATGCAATGACACTGGTGGATCCATGTATGGTCTCTGAAGAGAACATACATTTCAATGACACCGGTGGATCCATATGTGGTATGTGAAAAGAACACAAATGAAATGACTCCAGTTGTTGTTAGTAAAAAGAACACACATGCAAAAACACTGGTGGATCCATAGGTGGATTGTGAAAAGAACACACATGCAATGACACTGGTGGATCCATATGTGGTATGTGAAAAGAACACACATTTCAATGACTCTGGTTGTTGTTAGTAAGAAGAAGACACATGCAATGATACCGGTGGATCCATAGGTGGATTGTGAAAAGAGCATACATGCATTGACATTGGTGGATCCATATGTGGTATGTGAAAAGAACACACATGCAATGACTCCAGTTGTTGTTAGTAAAAATAACACACATGCAATGACACTGGTGGATCCATGTGTGGATTGTGAAAAGAACACACATGCAATGACACTGGTGGATCCATGTGTGGTCTCTGAAGAGAACACACATGCAATGACTCTGGTTGTTGTTAGTAAAAAGAGCACACATGCAATGACACTAGTGGATCCATAGGTGGATTGTGAAAAGAACACACATTTCAATGACACCGGTGGATCCATATGTGGTATGTGAAAAGAACACACATTTCAATGACTCTGGTTGTTGTTAGTAAAAAGAACACACATGCAATGACACCGGTGGATCCATGTGTTGTCTCTGAAGAGAACACACATGCAATGACTCTGGTTGTTGTTAGTAAAAAGAACACACATGCAATGACACTGGTGGATCCATATGTGGTATGTGAAAAGAACACACATTTCAATGACTCTGGTTATTGTTAATAAAAAGCACACACATGCAATAACACTGGTGGATCCATAGGTGGATTGTGAAAAGAGCACACATGCAATGACACTGGTGGATCCATATGTGGTATGTGAGAAGAACACACATGCAATGACTCCAGTTGTTGTTAGTAAAAAAGAACACACATGCAATGACACTGGTGGACCCATGTGTGGATTGTGAAAAGAACACATATGCAATGACATTGCTGGATCCATATGTGGTATGTGAAAAGAACACACATGCAATGACTCTGGTTGTTTTTAGTAAAAATAACACACATGCAATGACACTGGTGGATCCATGTGTGGTCTCTGAAGAGAACACACATTTCAATGACACTGGTGGATCCATATGTGGTATGTGAAAAGAACACACATGAAATGACTCAAGTTGATGTTAGTAAAAAGAACACACATGCAATAACACTGGTGGATCCATGTGTGGTCTCTGAAGAGAACACACATTTCAATGGCTCTAGTTGTTGTTAGTAAAAAGAACACACATGCAATGAAACTGGTGGATCCATGTGTGGTCTCTGAAGAGAACACACATGCAATGACTAGTTGTTAGTAAAAATAACACACATGCAATGACACTGGTGGATCCATAGGTGGATTGTGAAAAGGGCACACATGCAATGACACTGGTGGATCCATATGTGCTATGTGAAAAGAACACACATGCAATGACACTAGTGGATCCATGTGTGGTCTCTGAAAAGAACACACATTTCAATGACACTAGTGGATCCATATGTGGTATGTGAAAAGAACACTCATGAAATGACTCTAGTTGTTGTTAGTAAAAGAACACACATGCAATGACACTAGTGGATCCATAGGTGGATTGTGAAAAGAACACACATGCAATGACACTGGTGGATCCATATGTGGTATGTGAAAAGAACACACATGCAATGACTCTGTTTGTTGTTAGTAAAAAGAACACACATGAAATGACTCTAGTGGATCCATGTGTGGTCTCTGAAGAGAACATACATTTCAATGACACCGGTGGATCCATATGTATATGTGAAAAGAACACACATGAAATGACTCCAGTTGTTGTTAGTAAAAAGAACACACATGCAATAACACCGGTGGATCCATAGGTGGATTGTGAAAAGAACAC
Organism: Avena insularis; assembly: GCA_023614405.1. NCBI lineage: Eukaryota > Viridiplantae > Streptophyta > Magnoliopsida > Poales > Poaceae > Avena > Avena insularis. The sequence goes on from CM042688.1 coordinate 247,419,905, forward strand.
ACATGCAATGACACTAGTGGATCCATATGTGGTATGTGAAAAGAACACACATTTCAATGACTCTGGTTGTTGTTAGTAAAAAGAGCACACATGCAATGACACTGGTGGATCCATAGGTGGATTGTGAAAAGAGCACACATGCAATGACATTGGTGGATCCATAGGTGGATTGTGAAAAGAACACACATGCAATGACATTGGTGGATCCATATGTGGTATGAGAAAAGAACACACATTTCAATGACTCTGGTTATTGTTAGTAAAAAGAACACACATGCAATGACACTGGTGGATCCATAGGTGGATTGTGAAAAGAGCACACATGCAATGACACTGGTGGATCCATATGTGGTATGTGAAGAGAACACACATGCAATGACTCCAGTTTGTTGTTAGTAAAAAAGAACACACATGCAATGACACTGGTGGACCCATGTGTGGATTGTGAAAAGAACACATATGCAATGACATTGCTGGATCCATATGTGGTATGTGAAAAGAACACACATGCAATGACTCTGGTTGTTGTTAGTAAAAATAACACACATGCAATGACATTGATGGATCCATGTGTGCTCTTAAGAGAACACACATTTCAATGACACTAGTGGATCCATATGTGGTATGTGAAAAGAACACACATGAAATGACTCTAGTTGTTGTTAATAAAAAGAACACATATGCAATAACACTTGTGGATCCATGTGTGGTCTCTAAAGAGAACACACATTTCAATGACTCTAGTTGTTGTTAGTAAAAATAACACACATGCAATGAAACTGGTGGATCCATGTGTGGTCTCTGAAGAGAACACACATGCAATGACTAGTTGTTAGTAAAAATAACACACATGCAATGACACTGGTGGATCCATAGGTGGATTGTGTAAAGGGCACACATGCAATGACACTGGTGGACCCATATGTGGTATGTGAAAAGAACACACATGCAATGACTCCAGTTGTTGTTAGTAAAAAGAACACACATGCAATGACACTGGTGGATCCATGTGTGGTCTCTGAAGAGAACACACATTTCAATGCCACTAGTGGATCCATATGTGGTATGTGAAAAGAACAGTCATGAAAGGACTCTAGTTGTTGTTAGTAAAAGAAGACACATACAATGACACTAGTGGATCCATAGGTGGATTGTGAAAAGAACACACATGCAATGACACTGGTGGATCCATATGTGGTATGTGAAAAGAACACACATGCAATGACTCTGTTTGTTGTTAGTAAAAAGAACACACATGGAATGACTCTGGAGGATCCATGTGTGGTCTCTGAAGAGAACATACATTTCAATGACACCGGTGGATCCATATGTATATGTGAAAAGAACACACATGAAATGACTCCAGTTGCTCTTAGTAAAAAGAACACACATGCAATAACACCGGTGGATCCATAGGTGGATTGTGAAAAGAACACACATGCAATGACACTAGTGGATCCATATGTGGTATGTGAAAAGAACACACATTTCAATGACTCTGGTTGTTGTTAGTAAAAAGAACACACATGCAATGACACTAGTGGATCCATAGGTGGATTGTAAAAAGAGCACACATGCAATGACACAGGTGGATCCATATGTGGTATGTGAAAAGAACACACATGCAATGACTCCAGTTGTTGTTAGTAAAAAGAACACACATGCAATGACACTGGTGGATCCATATGTGGATTGTGAAAAGAACACACATGCAATGACACTGGTGGATCCATATGTGGTATGTGAAAATAACACACGTGCAATGACTCTGGTTGTTGTTAGTAAAAAGAACACACATGCAATGACACTGGTGGATCCATGTGTGGTCTCTGAAGAGAACACACATTTCAATGACACCGGTGGATCCATATGTGGTATGTGAAAAGAAGACACATGAAATGACTCTAGTTGTTGTTAGTAAAAAGAACACACATGCAATGACACTTGTGGATCCATGTGTGGTCTCTGAAGAGAACACACATTTCAATGACTCTAGTTGTTGTTAGTAAAAAGAACACACATGCAATGACACTGGTGGATCCATGTGTGGTCTCTGAAGAGAACACATATGCAATGACTCTGGTTGTTGTTAGTAAAAAGAACACACATGCAATGACACTGGTGGATCCATGTGTGGTATGTGAAAAGAACACACATGCAATGACTCCAGTTGTTGTTTGTAAAAAGAACACACATGCAATGACACTGGTGGATCCATGTGTGGTCTCTGAAGAGAACACACATTTCAATGACACTAGTGGATCCATTTGTGGTATGTGAAAAGAACAGTCATGAAATGACTCTAGTTGTTGTTAGTAAAAATAACACACATGCAATGACACTAGTGGATCCATAGGTGGATTGTGAAAAGAACACACATGCAATGACACTGGTGGATCCATATGTGGTATGTGAAAAGAACACACATGCAATGACTCTGGTTTTTTGTTAGTAAAAAGAACACACATGAAACGACTCTGGTGGATCCATGTGTGGTCTCTGAAGAGAACATACATTTCAATGACACCGATGGATCCATATGTATATGTGAAAAGAACACACATGAAATGACTCCAGTTGTTGTTAGTAAAAAGAACACACATGCAATAACACCGGTGGATCTATAGGTGGATTGTGAAAAGAACACACATGCAATGACACTAGTGGATTCATATGTGGTATGTGAAAAGAACACACATTTCAATGACTCTGGTTGTTGTTACTAAAAAGAACACACATGCAATGACACTGGTGGATCCATAGGTGGATTGTGAAAAGAGCACACATGCAATGACACTGGTGGATCTATATGTGGTATGTGAAAAGAACACACATGAAATGACTCGACTTGTTGTTAGTAAAAAGAACACACATGTAATGACACTGGTGGATCTATGTGTGGATTGTGAAAAGAACACACATGCAATGACACTGGTGGATCCATATGTGGTATGTGAAAATAACACACATGCAATGACTCTGGTTGTTGTTAGTAAAAAGAACACACATGCAATGACACTGGTGGATCCATGTGTGGTCTCTGAAGAGAACACACATTTCAATGACACCGGTGGATCCATATGTGGTATGTGAAAAGAAGACACATGAAATGACTCTAGTTGTTGTTAGTAAAAAGAACACACATGCAATGACACTTGTGGATCCATGTGTGGTCTCTGAAGAGAACACACATTTAATGACTCTAGTTGTTGTTAGTAAAAAGAACACACATGCAATGACACTGGTGGATCCATGTGTGGTCTCTGAAGAGAACACACATGCAATGACACTGGTGGATCCATATGTGGTATGTGAAAAGAACACACATTTCAAGGACTCTGGTTGTAGGTAGTAAACTGAACACACATGCCATGACACTGGTGGATCCATAGGTGGATTGTGAAAAGAACACACATGCCATGACACTGGTGGATCCATATGTGGTATGTGAAAAGAACACACATGCAATGACTCATGTTGTTGTTAGTACAAATAACACACATCCAATGACACTAGTGGATCCATGTGTGGATTGTGAAAAGAACACACATGCAATGACACTGGTGGATCCATATGTGGTATGTGAAAACAACACACATGCAATGACTCTAGTTATTGTTAGTAAAAAGAACACACATGCAATGACACTGGTGGATCCATGTGTTGTCTTTGAAGAGAACACACATTTCAATGACACCGGTGGATCCATATGTGGTATGTGAAAAGAGCAGTCATGAAATTACTCCAGTTGTTGTTAGTAAAAAGAACACACATGCAATGACACTGGTGGATCCATATGTGGTATGTGAAAAGGACACACATGCAATGACACTGGTGGATCCATGTGTGGTCTCTAAAGAGAACACACATGAAATGAGTCTGGTTGTTGTTAGTAAAAAAAAGCACACATGCAATTACACTGGTGGATCCATATGTGGTATGTGAAAACAACACACATGCAATGACACTGGTTGTTGTTAGTAAAAAGAACACACATGCAATGACACTGGTGGATCCATGTGTGGTCTCTGAAGAGAACACACATTTCAATGACTGTGGTTGTTGTTAGTAGAAAGAACACACATGCAATGACAGTGGTGGATCCATGTGTGGTCTCTGAAGAGAACACACATGCAATGACTCTGGTTGTTGTTAGTAAAAAGAACACACATGCAATGACACTGGTGGATCCATAGGTGGTATGTGAAAAGAACACACATTTCAATGACTCTAGTTGTTGTTAGTAAAAAGAACACACATGCAAGGATACTGGTGTATCTATATGCGGATTGTGAAAAGAGCACACATGCAATGACACTGGTGGATCCATATATGGTATGTGAAAAGAACACACATGCAATGACTCCAAGTGTTGTTAGTAAAAAGAACACACATGTAATGGCACTGGTGGATCCGTGTGTGGTCTCTGAAGAGAAAACACATTTCAATGACACTGGTGGATCCATATGTGGTATGTGAAAAGAACAGTCATGAAATGACTCCAGGTGTTGTTAGCAAAAAGAACACACATGCAATGACACTGGTGGATCCGTAGGTGGATGTGAAAAAAAAACACATGCAATGACACTGGTGGATCTATATGTGGTATGTGAAAAGAACACAAATGCAATGACTCTAGTTGTTGCTAGTAAAAAGAACACACATGCAATGACACTGGTGGATGCATGTGTGGTCTCTAAATAGAACACACATTTCAATGACACCGGTGGATCCATATGTGGTATGTGAAAAGAACACACATGAAATGACTCCAGTTGTTGTTAGTAAAAAGAACACACATGCAATGACACTGGTGGATCCATAGGTGGATTGAGAAAAGAACACACATGCAATGACACTGGTGGATCCATATGTGGTATGTGAAAAGAACACACATTTCAATGACTCTGGTTGTTGTTAGTAAAAAGAAAATACATGCAATGACACTTGAGGATCCATAGGTGGATTGTGAAAAGAGCACACATGCAATGACACTAGTGGATCCATATGTGGTATGTGAAAAGAACACGCATGCAATGACTCCAGTTGTTGTTAGTAAAAAGAACACACATGCAATGACACTGGTGGATCTATGCGTGGATTGTGAAAAGAACACACATGCAATGACACTGGTGGATCCATATGTGGTATGTGAAAAGAACACACATGCAATGACTCTGGTTGTTGTTAGTAAAAAGAACACACATGCAATGACACTAGTGGATCCATGTGTGGTCTTTGAAGAGAACACACATTTCAATGACACTGGTGGATCCATATGTGGTATGTGAAAAGAACATACATGAAATGACTCCAGTTGTTGTTATTAAAAAGAACACACATGCAATGACACTGATGGATCCATGTGTGGTCTCTGAAAAGAACACACATTTCAATGACTCTGGTTGTTGGTAGTAAAAAGAACACACATGCAATGACACCGGTGGATCCATGTTTGGTCTCTGAAGAAAACACACATGCAATGACGCTGGTTATTGTTAGTAAAAATAACACACATGCAATGACACTAGTGCATCCATGTGTGGTCTCTGAAGAGAATACACATTTTAATGACTCTTATTGTTGTTAGTAAAAAGAACACACATGCAATGACACTGCTGGATCCATGTGTGGTCTCTAAAGAGAACACACATGCAATGACTCTGGTTGTTGTTAGTAAAAAGAGCACACATGCAATGACACTGGTGGATCCATAGGTGGATTGTGAAAAGAACACACATTTCAATGACACTGGTGGATCCATATGTGGTATGTGAAAAGAACACACATTTCAATGACTCTAGTTGTTATTAGTAAAAAGAACACACATGTTGTTAGTAAAAAGAGCACACATGCATTGACACTGGTGGATCCATAGGTGGATTGTGAAAAGAACACACATGCAATGACACTGGTGGATCCATATGTGGTATGTGAAAATAACACACATTTCAATGACTCTGGTTGTTACTAAAAAGAACACAGATGCAATGACACTGGTGGATCCATAGGTAGATTATGAAAAGAGCACACATACAATGACACTAGTGGATCCATATGTGGTATGTGAAAAGACCACACATGCAATGACTCCAGTTGTTGTTAGTAAAAAGAACACACATGCAATGACACTAGTGGTTCCATGTGTGGTCTCTGAAGAGAACACATGTTTCAATGACACCGATGGATCCATATGTGGTATGTGAAAAGAACAGTCATGAAATGACTCCAGTTGTTGTTAGTAAAAAGAACACACATGCAATGACACTTGTGGATCCATAGGTGGATTGTGAAAAGAACACACATGCAATTACACTGGTGGATCCATATGTGCCATGTGAAAAGAACACACATGCAATGACACTGGTTGTTGTTAGTAAAAAGAACACACATGCAATGACACTGGTGGATCCATGTGTGGTCTCTGAAGAGAACACACATTTCATTGACTCTGGTTGTTGTTAGTAAAAAGAACACACATGCAATGACACTGGTGGATCCATGTGTGGTCTCTGAAGAGAACACACATGCAATAACTCTGGTTGTTGTTAGTAAAAAGAACACACATGCAATGACATTGGTGGATCCATAGGTGGTATGTGAAAAGAACACACATTTCAATGACTCTGGTTGTTGTTCGTAAAAAGAACACACATGCAATGACACTGGTGGATCCATATGTGGATTGTGAAAAGAGCACACATGGAATGACACTGGTTGTTCTTAGTAAAAAGAACACACATGCAATGACACTGGTGGATCCATGTGTGGTCTCTGAAGAGAACACACATTTCAGTGACTCTGGTTGTTGTTATTAAAAAGAACACACATGCAATGACACTGGTGGATCCATGTGTGGTCTCTGAAGAGAACACACATGCAATGACTGTTGGGGATATACTTTCCGGGTATCCTCACAGTTCCTCACTGACCAGGGTGGCCCACTTCGGGTTAGAGCTTTGACTCACGGGCGGCCCAGTCAGGGAGAAAGACGGAGTCCAATCCGGCTATGGGAAGGCCCAGAAGACTTACCAACTTAGGCCCATTGTGTTACTTGTAGTTCAAGATGTACTCTGTAACCGACTCTTAGTCGTAGCCGGATGGATCTCTCTTGTAAACCCTAGGCCGGATATCTATATAAGCCGTCCTAGGGAGATCCTTTAGGGCACCCAACACTTTAGACTCTCAACTCGCACAGGCGAAACCCTTGTAACCCATATTCCGGCTCTGCCGTATTCCATGATTGCTAGCAGGAGTAGGATCCGTCCAAAGCCGGCGGATTCGAACCTGGGTAAACTTGTGTGCTCACCGTCCCGGAATACCGTACGTCTCACACTCCTCTCTTCCGCATGCCTCGAGGACCCCCTCATGGTGTACTTGTCATCAATCCGACGACAGTTGGCGCCCACCATGGGGCAAGTGAGCTTCGGATCTTCGTTCCGAGCGGAATCTGCAAGAATCGGAATCGGCGAGACTATCGCCGTTGGTCGCATCCTCTACGCCAGCGATGTCCCTCTCATCGTTCTCGATGAGACTTGGATTCCGGCTAGGGAGGCTGTGACTACCTACACAATCATGTCTTTTGGCAAGATCGATGTTTACATCGGTTTTGTTGAACCTGCCCCACCCACTCCAGCGGTGATGATAGAGGCAGAAGAATCTTCTGGGTCCCCTTTGTCCGTGGAGGCGGCAGAGTTCCAGATCTCAGAAAACCCTAATCCCACCCAGCCCGCACCAGCTGCGGAGATAGTGGAGAAATCTGAGCCTGAGGAAGACCTAGCGGTTCAAGCCGAATCTGGAGTGGATCTCCTCGGAGAGACCGTATCCTAGATCGACCCACCCGCTGAAGTCAAAATCTAGGAGGAGCATATTAACGACACTGATTCCGGCTCTGATGATGCCAGGACAGACAGACCTTTCCTAAGGTACACACTACGACGTATGATAATGCAAGATGCGAGCGCAGATGCAATTCTCGAGACCATCAAAAGTTTTGACATGGCTTATCACGAGAGCCGCAGGTACCTCAGGAAGCATGTGTCACACTTTGTCAGGTACGTGGGATCCGGATCTGGCTCTACCGATGCTGGAGAAAACACCGACTCTGTGCTGGAGGCAATTGGAACAAACGCCGATGTACCCACATCCTCGGATGAATCGATGACGTCAGCAGATTTCCGAAAGTCCTTCGCGGAATATGAAGAGGAGTACAACTCCAAGGCTGTAGAAGAAGGAGAAGCCATGGATGAAGGATCCGGGGAACACTCTCCCAAAGCGCAGGATGACATGGACGTCGGAGGTAATCCCGAGGTCCAGATGTCCGAAAGTACCGATCAGAGCTTGACTCCGGGAAATGGACCCAAAGCCGTCTTTGCTATCAGCGCGCCAAGAGGGAAAAGAAGAAGAACAAGAAAAACAAGACCCCTGCAAAAGACCCTCTGACAGAGGAGGTGATTGCCGAGGAATACGAAGAAGACTCGGATGGAGCACTTATCCTAGAAGAGCCGAAAAAAGAAGAATCGGTGGATGGACACGTGATCACTGAAGGTGCGCATAAACTCATCGATGCTGCACTAACCACACCTATCCCTACAACTGCAGAACTTACTGCTGAAGAGCTGGACGAAAGGGCCCAAGCCCTAGAAGCGCGTCGTCAACAACTCCTAGATGAAGCTAAAAACATCGAGGAGGAGAAGAAACGCATGGCAACTAAGGATTAGATGTCTCGGTTGCATCAGAAGACACGGAAGCGTCACACCAATGACGACCAATTCTGACATATCCGTGCCGTCCTTTTCGGAGATGAGATGGGAAAGACACGAAAAGATAGCAAAGGAGATTGGGTATATCCAACCCCAGTACAGAATACCGTGGCGGCCCGAGAAATTCTATCGGCTAATCCAGGACCAGAGGAGATCTGTTTGGGTATCAAACTACTCAACAAGGGACTGGATCAGCAAAAGGTCGCCCTGTCCGGAAGTCAAAAACTGGTCTCGGATTCCGACCAATGTCGCATAGATCCGGCATGGGCTGACGTAAGACCCCATCGCGTTCCGGAGCAGCATTATCACCCCGAACAACGGGAGGACAATTATTCGAGAATCGGATCGTCAGGACAGCATCGCAGGACTACGCGTGACTGGAGCAAGGTCGCCCCAGTGGCTGAGAAAGAGGCCATTGCTTCACTGAATCCGAGGAATCCTCCCCGACGAGAGTCTAACGATCGAAGGGGAGAAGATAAAGAGAAACATCGGGAGGAGGATAGACAAAAAATGCCACCTCCTAGACATGCAAGCCGTCCGGCTGAGCCTCACCATGGTGGGAACGACGGACGAAGAAATGACGGAAACCATGCCGGGACAAGCCGGCAGGAGGCTCGTCGTAGTCAAGACCCTCCCCGGAACCGGAATAATGACGTTCCGGACGGAGGCCGGCGATCAGCTGGAAACTATCCAGCTGCCCCACCCTCTCCACCAAACAGTCATCACAACGGCTCCCAAGGAGGGCAAGGAGGACGACGTGGCGGAGGAGGTGGTGGCAGAAGCCGAAGTCTGGCTCCAAGGCACCGCAGCCACAACCGACATTCGGGACGATCTTTATCCCCGAACGACGCAAGGCACATGATCAACTCCAACATAGAGGCGTGGCACTACAAAAACGATGATATCTACGTGGGCCCAAAGTGTTTCGGACCATGCATCAGAGCTACAAGATTCCTGGAAGGATTTCCTATCTCAAGACATAGCCAAGCCTACGACAGCATTGCTAGGCCAGATACCTGGCTACAGGATTTCTTCCAAGCTTGCTGCATCGCTAAAGGCGGAAATAGCCTGGTCGCAACCCGATATCTCCCACTAATGTTGCGGAATACGGCACGATCATGGCTCAACAAACTTCCGGAGAACACCATCCATAACTGGTATGACATGCAAAGTGCGGTCTTTTAGAATTTCGAAGGCACATATCGGAGGCCTAGTACGGTCGGAGACCTACAGCGTTGCACCCAGAAAGCCGGAGAAACTTGCCGGGATTACCTCGGACGATGGATCGACACCAAGAACTCTTGTGAAGGAGTAGATGATCAAACTGCGATTGAAGCTTTCATTGCAGGTCTCCCAATTGGTCTACTGCGCCAAGTGTGACAAGGTCACTGATTTGGGAGAGATGATAGAAACAGCGAGCAGGTATGCAGATGCTGACGATGATGCAGAGGGATTGCTCAATGCCCTAGTTATGCCTCGATCGGCAAAACAACCAAAGCAACAAGCTCAGAAGTGCAAAATACCTCGGAAGAAAAACCCAACACGGAAACGGCAGTGGTCACTGCTACTTTCGGGTCTGGAGGGCGTGGGCGTGGAACTTCAAGAGTCCAGGGTAGAGGAGACCAGCAACCAGGCAAAACCTACTCTTGGGCCAACATTGCCAATAACCCATGTGTGCATCACCTAGACACCAATGGGGGCTCATCCCACACCAACGCCGAATGTCGTTTCAATGACGACATCAAAAGAGATGACACCGCGGGCTACAAAGCTAAGCGGAAGAAGGGAAAGAAGAATCCTGAAAAAGAAAAAGAGAGCAAGGAAGATTCCTACATGGAGGAAGCTGATGCTTCAAATCCCAAGCCGGAAGGGAAGAAAACTTTCCCCACCAAGAAGGACACTTACGTCACTTTCCTCGGATCTCAACAAGCAAAGGTCAAAAAGCAGTTCTACATGAGCTCAATGCAACAGTTCCGGATGTCCCCCAGTACCTGGACTGGTCGGAAGTGGCAATCACATTTGACCGCGCTGATCATCCGCCTAAGTTGCACAGGCGAGGAAAATACGCTTTAATCGTCAATCCACTTATTGACGGTTATGGTTTCTCCAAGACTCTCATGGACGGTGGTAGGAGTATCAATATTCTCTATGTCGAAACGCTACGCCGGATGAAGATCTCGGAAACACAGCTAGACCATAGCTCTGTGATCTTTCACGGAGCTGTCCCAGGAAGACAAGCCAATTCCCTAGGAGAGATCACTTTGGATGTTACCTTTGGAACTCCAAAGAACTATCGGACGGAGGCACTTTCCTTCGAAGTGGTCCCGTTCAAGAGCACGTACCACGCTATATTCGGATGTCCGGCTTACTGGGCTTTTATGGCTCGTCCCTGTCGCATTTACAATATGATGAAAATTCCAGGTCCCAACGGCATGATCACCATCAAGGGAGACCCGAAGAAAGCGCGAGAGTGCGAGGATGGAAATGCCGCCTTTGCCGGTTGTCTTTGCGCCCAGGAGTACCAGGAAATCAAGAAGAACATAGATCCGTCTGAGATGCCCACAACGAAGAAGGAGGTGACAAAGCCAAATCCGGAGTTCAAGGCATCAGAAGAGACGAAGAAGACGTTGTTGAAGGATGATGACCCCTCCAAGGTGACCTAGATAGGCGTAGGCCTAGGTAGCGCATAGGAAAGCGCACTCGTCAAGTTCCTCCAAGCAAATCAAGATATCTTCGCTTGGTAGCCATCTGACATGACCAGAGTACCTAGGGAACTTGCCGAGCACTCTCTAAATGTAAACCCAAACGCTAAACCCATCAAACAGTCCCTACGATGATTTGGCGATGAAAAGCATAAGGCAATAGCTAAGGAACTAGCACGGCTCGAGTTAGCCAGATTCATAGAAGAGGTCATCCACACTGAGTGGTCGGCCAATCCTGTAATGGTCCCTAAAAAGGACACCACTGATTTAAGGATGTGTGTTGATTATACCGCCTTGAACAAGGCTTGTCCAAAAGATCTGTTCGCTCTGCCTATAATTGATCAAGTTATCGATTCTACGGCAGGCTCGGAACTCCTCTGTTTTCTCGACGCATATTCCGGTTATCACCAAATCCGGATGAAGGAATCTGACAAAGTCAAAACTTCATTCATAACCCCCTTCGGAACCTTCTGTTTTGTTACGATGCCCTTTGGGCTGAAGAACACAGGAGCTACGTACCAGCGCACGATGCAGCGTTGCCTCCATGACCAACTCGGACGCAATGTACATGCATACGTGGATGATATTGCAGTAATGTCCAAAAAGAAGGAAATGCTGATTTCCGACTTGGAGGAAACATTTGCTAACCTACGAAAATACAACATCATGCTTAACCCCGAAGAAGTGCTTCTTTGGAATACCAGCCGGAAAATTGTTAGGTTTCATCATGTCTCAGAGAGGCATAGAGGTGAACCGGGACAAAATCAAGGCTATACTCAATATTTCCAGGCCAACTCGCCTGAAGGACGTACAAAGACTAACTGGTTGCATTGCTGCAGTCAGTCGGTTTGTAAGCCGGCTTGGTGAAAGAGCCACACCATTATACAAACTTCTGAAAAAGACCAAATAATTTGTTTGGACTGATGAAGCTGAAACTGCACAACAAGGACTGAAGAAAGTACTCTCATCTGCTCCTATCCTTGTAGCGCCGGAACCTCAAGAACCGATGTTGCTTTATCTTGCTGCGACAAATAAAGTCGTTAGTATCGTCATGGTGGTGCAGAGACCGGAGGAAAATCAGGAGCACCTGGTGCAGCGTCCGACTTACTTTGTCAGTGAAGTCCTAACAGAGTCAAAACAGCGGTATCCGCATTATCAAAACTTGGCTTACGGTGTTTTTCTAGCATCTCGTAAGTTGCGACACTACTTTCACGAGCATCCACCATGGTGAGCACAGCTCCCATGAGAGATATAATCAACAACAGTGACGCAACAGGACACGTCACCAAATGGGGCATAGAACTTTCAGCTTTTGATATTGAGTATAAACCTCGGACAGCAATCAAATCCCAGATCCTTGCTGACTTTGTCGCTGATTGGACAGAGACGAAGGAGAACATGATCCTCCTGGAGTCAGAATATTGGACCCTCTATTTTGACGGGTCTAAGGCTCGCGGGGGCTCGGGGGCTGGCGTGGTGCTCAAATCACCCCAAGGAGATAAACTTTTATATGTGTTGCAGATCCACTTCACAGCGACAAACAATATTGCCGAGTATGAAGCACTACTGCATGGAATCGGGATTGCTAAGGATATTGGCATCCGACGTTTGATGTGTTACGGAGATTCGGATCTTGTTGCTCAACAAGTGTCGGATATTTGTAATGCAAATAAGCACATGGCATCATATAAAGCTGTCGTGGATGATCTATCTAAATCGTTCGAAGGATTTGAAGTTCAACATATCCCTCGAGCAGAAAATGAGGAAGCAGACGCACTATCTCAGGTAGGTTCTGCACGGAAAGAGGTCCCGGATGGCGCTTTTTTAGAGCACCTCAAAGTTCCCTCAATAAAGGGAGTAGATGAGGAATATCCGACCAAATCCGACTAACCTTTGATAGCAGTTCTGGCTGTAATTCCCAGCTAGACTCAACCCTACCTTGATTATTTGGTAGATGGCAAATTACCCAAAGACGAGGTTTTGAGCCAGCAGATTATCCGACGAGCAAAAGCCTATACTATTGTTAAAGGTGAGCTCTATAAGCGGAGTATTTCTAGGGGTTTTCAGCGCTGTGTATCTCCGGAAGAAGGAGTGGAAATCTTAAGAGAAATCCACGAAGGCGAGTGTGGTCACCACGTTGCAGCCAAATCTTTAGTGGCAAAAGCCTTTAGACACGGATTTTTCTGGCTTACAGCTCAGGCAGATGCCGAACGATTAGTCAAGACGTGCAAAGGCTGCCAAAAGTACGCCAAAAAAGCCCATGTTCCGGCTGATCAGCTGCGAACAATACCTATAACATGGCCCTTTGCGGTCTGGGGGCTTGATATGGTAGGACCTTTTAAACGAGCTCCAAGTGGATTTACTCATCTCTTAGTGATGGTGGATAAATTCACCAAATGGATTGAGGCTAAACCTGTCACTAGTTGTGATGGAGCAACAGCCAAAAGATTTGTCGAGGATGTTATAATCTGGTATGGTTATCCATATAGCATTATCACGGACAACGGGAGTAACTTCTCTATGGGAGAATTGGCTGAATTCTGCAACGAGCAAAATATTCGGCTTGACATTGCATCAGTCGCACATCCACAGGCTAACGGACAAGTCAAAAGAGCAAATGGTTTAATCCTACAAGGCCTAAAACCAAGACTCGAAGCACCACTATGACGTGCTGCGGGGGCTTGGGCAGAGGAATTACCCTCTGTAATATGGAGTTTACAAACGACTCCAAACAGGTCAACCGGATACACACCTTTCTTCTTGGTCTATGGTGCAGAAGCAGTTCTTCCTAGTGATTTGATTCACACTTCTCCTAGAGTGGCCACGTATATTGAAGAGGATGCCGAGATTTCTCGACAAAATGATCTCGACTTAGTCGAAGAAGTTTGCGTCGTTGCTGAAATGAGATCTCTGACTTATCGCCAGGTTACGCAAGTATCATAGCCGGAGTCGTAAATGTATCTTTCAATAAAGGTGATTTGGTTCTCCGGCTTGTGCAACAAAGAAAGCACAAACTTTCCCCGATATGGGAATGGCACTTTTTAGTTAGTCGAGTATTGCACAATGGATCGTACTACTTAACTGACATGAGGCCAGTCAAAGAAAGACCTGCTACTAAGAAGAGAAAGAGAGCTGGAGGCAGTACAAATCCGAATGAGTTAGATAGACCGTGGAATATTGCTCAGCTACGTCCCTTTTATTCTTAGTTTATCCTTCTTTGTAAACATATATATGTACATGTTCTGTGAGAAATAAAAGTTTTGGTTGCCTCAATTCTTTCTGAAAAGTTTTTACCATCTTATTTCCGAATGATCATGTCATAGTCGAAAATCCCAGAATGCTTGAAAGTACTTTATGCTCATGCTCATTCTGGTTTAGATTTCCGATTCTAAAACTTCTACCCTCGAGTATAACTCTAAAGTTTCTAGTCTTTACTTTGGTTATTTGTCTGATTGCTGGATGCAGGCATTTTCCGAGTAGTGAATTGTTGGTACTAGAAGCCGGCTTTGTTTCCGAGTTTAAACTGGTTTAGCGATTGAACTCTGTTGCTCGGCAAAGTTTCTGGCAGAAGGTTTAGCCGGCTCACGAAAGGAACACACATGCAATGACACTGGTGGATCCATGTGTGGTCTCTAAAGAGAACACACATTTCAATGACACCGGTGGATCCATATGTGGTATGTGAAAAGAAAACACATGAAATGACTCCAGTTGTTGTTAGTAAAAAGAACACACATGCAATAACACTGCTGGATCCATAGGTGGATTGTGAAAAGAACACACATGCAATGACACTGGTGGATCCATATGTGGTATGTGCAAAGAACACATGCAATGACTCTGGTTGTTGTTAGTAAAAAGAACACACATGCAATGATACTAGTGGATACATGTGTGGTCTCTGAAGAGAACACACATTTCTATGACACCGGTGGATCCATATGTGGTATGTGAAAAGAACACACATGAAATGACTCTAGTTGTTGTTAGTAAAAAGAACACACATGCAATGACACTGGTGGATCCATAGGTGGATTGTGAAAAGAACACACATGCAATGACACTGGTGGATCCATATGTGGTATGTGAAAAGAACACACATTTCAATGACTCTAGTTGTTGTTAATAAAAAGAACACACATGCAATAACACTGGTGGATCCATAGGTGGATTGAGAAAAGAGCACAGATCCAATGACACTGGTGGATCCATATGTGGTATGTCAAAACAACACACTTGCAATGACTCCAGTTGTTGTTAGTAAAAAGAACACACATGCAATGACACTGGTGGATCCATGTGTGGTCTCTAAAGAGAACACACATTTCAATGACTCTGGTTGTTGTTAGTAAAAAGAACACACATGCAATGACACTGGTGGATCCATGTGTGGTCTCTAAAGAGAACACACATTTCAATGACACCGGTGGATCCATATGTGGTATGTGAAAAGAAAACACATGAAATGACTCCAGTTGTTGTTAGTAAAAAGAACACACATGCAATAACACTGGTGGATCCATAGGTGGATTGTGAAAAGAACACACATGCAATGACACTGGTGGATCCATATGTGGTATGTGAAAAGAACACATGCAATGACTCTGGTTGTTGTTAGTAAAAAGAACACACATGCAATGACACTAGTGGATACATGTGTGGTCTCTGAAGAGAACACACATTTTAATGACACCGGTGGATCCATATGTGGTATGTGAAAAGAACACACATGAAATGACTCCAGTTGTTGTTAGTAAAAAGAACACACATGCAATGACACTGGTGGATCCATAGGTGGATTGTGAAAAGAACACACATGCAATGACACTGGTGGATCCATATGTGGTATGTGAAAAGAACACACATTTCAATGACTCTAGTTGTTGTTAATAAAAAGAACACACATGCAATAACACTGGTGGATCCATAGGTGGATTGAGAAAAGAGCACAAATCCAATGACACTGGTGGATCCATATGTGGTATGTGAAAACAACACACTTGCAATGACTCCAGTTGTTGTTAGTAAAAATAACACACATGCAATGACACTGGTGGATCCATGTGTGGATTGTGAAAAGAACACACATGCAATGACACTGGTGGATCCATGTGTGGTCTCTAAAGAGAACACACATTTCAATGACTCTGGTTGTTGTTAGTAAAAATATCACACATGCAATGACACTGGTGGATCCATGTGTGGTCTTTGAAGAGAACACACATTTCAATGACACCGGTGGATCCATATGTGGTATGTGAAAAGAACATACATGAAATGACTCTAGTTGTTGTTAGTAAAAATAACACACATGCAATGACACTGGTGGATCCATTGGTGCATTGTGAAAAGAACACATGCAATGACACTGGTGGATCCATATGTGGTATGTGAAAAGAACACACATTTCAATGACTCTAGTTGTTGTCAATAAAGCAATGACACTGGTGGATCAATAGGTGGAATGAGAAATGGGCACACATCCAATGACACTGGTGGATCCATATGTGGTATGTGAAAACAACACACATGCAATGACTCTAGTTGTTGTTAGTAAAAAGAACACACATGCAATGATACTAGTGGATCCATGTGTGGATTGTGAAAAGAACACACATGCAATGACACTGGTGGATCCATATGTGGTATGTGAAAAGAACACACATGCAATGACTCTGGTTGTTGTTAGTAAAAAGAACACACATGCAATGACACTGGTGGATCCATGTGTGGTCTCTGAAGAGAACACACATTTCAATGACACCGGTGGATCCATATGTGGTATGTGAAAAGAACACACATGAAATGACTCCAGTTCTTGTTAGTAAAAAGAACACACATGCAATGACACTGGTGGATCCATGTGTGGTCTCTGAAGAGAACACACATTTCAATGACACCGGTGGATCCATATGTGGTATGTGAAAAGAACACACATGAAATGACTCTAGTTGTTGTTAGTAAAAAGAACACACATGCAATGACAGTGGTGGATCCATATGTGGTATGTGAAATGAACACACATGCAATGACTCTGGTTGTTAGTAACAAGAACACACATGTAATAACACTGGTGGATCCATGTGTGGTCTCTGAAGAGAACACACATGCAATGACACTGGTGGATCCATAGGTGGATTGTGAAAAGAACACACATGCAATGACACTGGTTGTTGTTAGTAAAATGAACACACATGCAATGACATCAGGATCCATGTGTGGTCTCTGAAGAGAACACACATTTCAATGACTCTTGTTTTTGTTAGTAAAAAGAACACACATGCAATGACTCTAGTTGTTGTTAGTAAAAAGAACACACGTGAAATGACACTGGTGGAACCATATGTGGTATGTGAAAAGAACACACATTTCAATGACTCTGGTTGTTGTTAGTAAAAAGAACACACATGCAATGACACTGGTGGATCCACGTGTGGTCTCTAAAGAGAACACACATGCAATGACTCTGGTTGTTGTTAGTAAAAAGAGCACAGATGCAATGACACTGGTGGATCCATATGTGGTATGTGAAAAGAACAAACATGTAATGACTCTGGTTGTTGTTAGTAAAAAGAACACACATGCAGTGAGACTGGTGGATCCATAGGTGGGTTGTGAAAAGAACACACATGCAATGACACTGGTGGATCCATATGTGGTATGTGAAGAGAACACATGCAATGACTCTGGTTGTTGTTAGTAAAAAGAACACACATGCAATGACACTGGTGGATCCATGTGTGGTCTCTAAAGAGAACACACATTTCAATGACAACGGTGGATCCATATGTGGTATGTGAAAAGAAAACACATGAAATGACTCTAGTTCTTGTTAGTAAAAAGAACACACATGCAATAACACTGGTGGATCCATAGGTGGATTGTGAAAATAACACACATGCAATGACACTGGTGGATACATATGTGGTATGTGAAAAGAACACATGCAATGACTCTGGTTGTTGTTAGTAAAAATAACACACATGCAATGACACTAGTGGATACATGTGTGGTCTCTGAAGAGAACACACATTTCAATGACACCGGTGGATCCATATGTGGTATGTGAAAAGAACACACATGAAATGACTCTAGTTGTTGTTAGTAAAAAGAACACACATGCAATGACACTGGTGGATCCATAGGTGGATTGTGAAAAGAACACACATGCAATGACACTGGTGGATCCATATGTGGTATGTGAAAAGAACACACATTTCAATGACTCTAGTTGTTCTTAATAAAAAGAACGCTCGTGCAATAACACTGGTGGATCCATAGGTGGATTGAGAAAAGAGCACAGATCCAATGACACTTGTGGATCCATATGTGGTATGTGAAAACAACACACTTGCAATGACTCCAGTTGTTGTTAGTAAAAAGAACACACATGCAATGACACTAGTGGATCCATGTGTGGATTGTGAAAAGAACACACATGCAATGACACTGGTGGATCCATGTGTGGTCTCTAAAGAGAACACACATTTCAATGACTCTGGTTGTTGTTAGTAAAAACAACACACATGCAATGACACTGGTGGATCCATGTGTGCTCTCTGAAGAGAACACACATTTCAATGACACCGGTGGATCCATATGTGGTATGTGAAAAGAACATACATGAAATGACTCCAGTTGTTGTTAGTAAAAAGAACACACATGCAATGACACTGGTGGATCCATAGGAGGATTGTGAAAAGAACACATGCAATGACACTGGTGGATCCATATGTGGTATGTGAAAAGAACACACATTTCAATGACTCTAGTTGTTGTCAATAAAAAGAACACACATGCAATGACACTGGTGGATCAATAGGTGGAATGAGAAAAGGGCACACATCCAATGACACTGGTGGATCCATATGTGGTATGTGAAAACAACACACATGCAATGACTCCAGTTGTTGTTAGTAAAAAGAACACAAATGCAATGACACTAGTTGATCCATGTGTGGATTGTGAAAAGAACACACATGCAATGACACTGCTGGATCCATATGTGGTATGTGAAAAGAACACACATGCAATGACTCTGGTTGTTGTTAGTAAAAAGAGCACACATGCAATGACACTGGTGGATCCATATGTGGTATGTGAGAAGAACACACATGCAATGACACTGGTGGATCCATATGTGGTATGTGAAAAGAACACATGAAATGACTCCAGTTGTTGTTAGTAAAAAGAACACACATGCAATGACACTGGTGGATCCATGTGTGGTCTCTGAAGAGAACACACATTTCAATGACACCGGTGGATCCATATGTGGTATGTGAAAAGAACACACATGAAATGACTCCAGTTGTTATTAGTAAAAAGAACACACATGCAATGACACTGGTGGATCCATATGTGGTATGTGAAATTAACACACATGCAATGACTCTGGTTGTTAGTAACAAGAACACACATGCAATAACACTGGTGGATCCATGTGTGGTCTCTGAAGAGAACACACATGCAATGACACTGGTGGATCCATAGGTGGATTGTGAAAAGAACACACATGTAATGACACTGGTTGTTGTTAGTAAAATGAACACACATGCAATGACACTGGAAGATCCATGTGTGGTCTCTGAAGAGAACACACATTTCAATGATTCTTGTTGTTGTTAGTAAAAAGAACACACATGCAATGACTCTGGTTGTTGTTAGTAAAAAGAACACACGTTCAATGACACTGGTGGATCCATATGTGGTATGTGAAAAGAACACACATTTCAATGACTCTGGTTGTTGTTAGTAAAAAGAACACACATGCAATGACACTGGTGGATCCACGTGTGGTCTCTAAAGAGAACACACATGCAATGACTCTGGTTGTTGTAAGTAAAAAGAGCACACATGCAATGACACTGGTGGATCCATATGTGGTATGTGAGAAGAACACACATGTAATGACTCTGGTTGTTGTTAGTAAAAAGAACACACATGAAGTGACACTGGTGGATCCATAGGTGGATTGTGAAAAGAACACACATGCAATGACACTGGTGGATCCATATGTGGTATGTGGAAAGAACACATGCAATGACTCTGGTTGTTGTTAGTAAAAAGAACACACATGCAATGACACTGGTGGATCCATGTGTGGTCTCTAAAGAGAACACACATTTCAATGACACCGGTGGATCCATATGTGGTATGTGAAAAGAAAACACATGAAATGACTCCAGTTGTTGTTAGTAAAAAGAACACACATGCAATGACACTGGTGGATACATAGGTGGATTGTGAAAAGAACACACATGCAATGACACTGGTGGATCCATATGTGGTATGTGAATAGAACACACATTTCAATGACTCTGGTTGTTGTTAGTAAAAAGAACACACATGCAATGACACTGGTGGATACATGTGTGGTCTCTGAAGAGAACACACATTTCAATGACACCGGTGGATCCATATGTCGTATGTGAAAAGAACACACATGAAATGACTCTAGTTGTTGTTAGTAAAAAGAACACACATGCAAAGACACTGGTGGATCCATAGGTGGATTGTGAAAAGAACACACATGCAATGACACTGGTGGATCCATATGTGGTATGTGAAAAGAACACACATTTCAATGACTCTAGTTGTGGTTAATAAAAAGAACACACATGCAATGACACTGGTGGATCCATAGGTGGATTGCGAAAAGAGCACACATCTAATGACACTTGTGGATCCATATGTGGTATGTGAAAACAACACACATGCAATGACTCCAGTTGTTGTTAGTAAAAAGAACACAGATGCAATGACACTGGTGGATCCATGTGTGGATTGTGAAAAAAACACACATGCAATAACACTGGTGGATCCATGTGTGGATTGTGAAAAGAACACACATGCAATGACACTGGTTGTTGTTAGTAAAATGAACACACATGCAATGACACTGGTGGATCCATGTGTGGTCTCTGAAGAGAACACACATTTCAATGACTGGTTGTTGTTAGTAAAAAGAGCACACATGCAATGACTCTAGTTGTTGTTAGTAAAAAGAACACACATGCAATGACACTGGTGGATCCATATGTGGTATGTGAAAAGAACACACATTTCAATGACTCTGGTTGTTGTTACTAAAAAGAACACACATGCAATGACACTGGTGGATCCATGTGTGGTCTCTAAAGAGAACACACATGCAATGACTCTGGTTGTTGTTAGTAAAAAGAGCACACATGCAATGACACTGGTGGATCCATATGTGGTATGTGAGAAGAACACACATGCAATGACACTGGTGGATCCATATGTGGTATGTGAAAAGAACACATGCAATGACTCTGGTTGTTGTTAGTAAAAAGAACACACATGAAATGACACTTGTGGATCCATGTGTGGTCTCTAAAGAGAACACACATTTCAATGACACCGGTGGATCCATATGTGGTATGTGAAAAGAAAACACATGAAATGACTCCAGTTGTTGTTAGTAAAAAGAACACACATGCAATGACACTGCTGGATCCATAGGTGGATTATGAAAAGAACACACATGCAATGACACTGGTGGATCCATATGTGGTATGTGAATAGAACACATATTTCAATGACTTTGGTTGTTGTTATTAAAAAGAACACACATGCAATGACACTGGTGGATCCATAGGTGGATTGCAAAAAGAGCACACATCTAATGACACTAGTGGATCCATATGTGGTATGTGAAAACAACACACATGCAATGACTCCAGTTGTTGTTAGTAAAAAGAACACAGATGCAATGACACTGGTGGATCCATGTGTGGATTGTGAAAAAACACACATGCAATAACACAGGTGGATCCATGTGTGGTCTCTGAAGAGAACACACATGCAATGACACTGGTGGATCCATAGGTGGATTGTGAAAAGAACACACATGCAATGACACTGGTTGTTGTTAGTAAAATGAACACACATGCAATGACACTGGTGGATCCATGTGTGCTCTCTGAAGAAAACGCACATTTCAATGACTCTGGTTGTTGTTAGTAAAAAGAGCACACATGCAATGACTCTAGTTGTTGTTAGTAAAAAGAACACACATGCAATGACACTGGTGGATCCATATGTGGTATGTGAAAAAAACACACATTTCAATGACTCTGGTTGTTGTTAGTAAAAAGAACACACATGCAATGACACTGGTGGATCCATGTGTGGTCTCTAAAGAGAACACACATGCAATGACTCTGGTTGTTGTTAGTAAAAAGAGCACACATGCAATGACACTGGTGGATCCATATGTGGTATGTGAGAAGAACACACATGCAATGACACTGGTGGATCCATATGTGGTATGTGAAAAGAACACATGCAATGACTCTGGTTGTTGTTAGTAAAAAGAACACACATGCAATGACACTGGTGGATCCATGTGTGGTCTCTAAAGAGAACACACATTTCAATGACACTGGTGGATCCATATGTGGTATGTGAAAAGAAAACACATGAAATGACTCCAGTTGTTGTTAGTAGAAAGAACACACATGCAATGACACTGGTGGATCCATAGGTGGATTGTGAAAAGAACACACATGTAATGACACTGGTGGATCCATATGTGGTATGTGAATAGAACACACATTTCAATGACTCTGGTTGTTGTTAGTAAAAAGAACACACATGCAATGACACTGGTGGATACATGTGTGGTCTCGGAAGAGAACACACATTACAATGACACCGGTGGATCCATATGTGGTATGTGAAAAGAACACACATGAAATGACTCCAGTTGTTGTTAGTAAAAAGAACACACATGCAATGACACTGGTGGATCCATAGGTGGATTGTGAAAAGAACACACATGCATTAACACTGATGGATCTATATGTGGTATGTGAAAAGAACACACATTTCAATGACTCTAGTTGTTGTTAATAAAAAGAACACACATGCAATGACACTGGTGGATCCATAGGTGGATTGCAAAAACAGCACACATCTAATGACACTAGTGGATCCATGTGTGATATGTGAAAACAACACACATGCAATGACTCCAGTTGTTGTTAGTAAAAATAACACACATGCAATGACACTGGTGGATCCATGTGTGGATTGTGAAAAGAACACACATGCAATAACACTGGTGGATCCATCTGTGGTCTCTGAAGAGAACACAAATGCAATGACACTGGTGGATCCATAGGTGGATTGTGAAAAGAACACACATGCAATGACACTGGTTGTTGTTAGTAAAATGAACACACATGCAATGACACTGGTGGATCCATGTGTGGTCTGTGAAGAGAACACACATTTCAATGACTCTGGTTGTTGTTAGTAAAAAGAACACACATGCAATGACTCTGGTTGTTGTTAGTAAAAAGAACACACGTGCAATGACACTGGTGGATCCATATGTGGTATGTGAAAAGAACACACATTTCAATGACTCTGGTTGTTTTTACTAAAAAGAACACACATGCAATGACACTAGTGGATCCACGTGTGGTCTCTAAAGAGAACACACATGCAATGACTCTGGTTGTTGTTAGTAAAAAGAGCACACATGCAATGACACTGGTGGATCCATATGTTGTATGTGAGAAGAACACACATGTAATGACTCTGGTTGTTGTTAGTAAAAAGAACACACATGCAATGACACTGGTGGATCCATAGGTGGATTGTGAAAAGAACACACATGCAATGACACTGGTGGATCCATATGTGGTATGTGAAAAGAACACATGCAATGACTCTGGTTGTTGTTAGTAAAAAGAACACACATGCAATGACACTGGTGGATCCATGTGTGGTCTCTAAAGAGAACACACATTTCAATGACACCGGTGGATCCATATGTGGTATGTGAAAAGAAAACACATGAAATGACTCCCGTTGTTGTTAGTAAAAAGAACACACATGCAATGACACTGGTGGATCCATATGTGGTATGTGAAATTAACACACATGCAATGACTCTGGTTGTTAGTAACAAGAACACACATGCAATAACACCGGTGGATCCATGTGTGGTCTCTGAAAAGAACACACATGCAATGACACTGGTGGATGCATAGGTGGATTGTGAAAAGAACACACATGCAATGACACTGGTTGTTGTTATTAAAATGAACACACATGCAATGACACTGGAATATCCATGTGTGGTCTCTGAAGAGAACACACATTTCAATGACTCTTGTTGTTGTTTGTAAAAAGAACACACATGCAATGACTCTGGTTGTTGTTAGTAAAAAGAACATACGTGCAATGACACTGGTGGATCCACACATTTCAATGACTCTGGTTGTTGTTAGTAAAAAGAACACACATGCAATGACACTGGTGGATCCACGTGTGGTCTCTAAAGAGAACACACATGCAATGACTCTGGTTGTTGTTAGTAAAAAGAGCACACATGCAATGACACTAGTGGATCCATATGTGGTATGTGAAAAGAACACACATGTAATGACTCTGGTTGTTGTTAGTAAAAATAACACACATGCAGTGACACTGGTGGATCCATAGGTGGGTTGTGAAAAGAACACACATGCCATGACAATGGTGGATCCATATGTAGTATGTTAAGAGAACACATGCAATGACTCTGGTTGTTGTTAGTAAAAAGAACACACATCCAATGACACTGATGGATCCACGTGTGGTCTCTAAAGAGAACACACATTTCAATGACACCGGTGGATCCATATGTGGTATGTGAAAACAAAACACATGAAATGACTCCAGTTGTTGTTAGTAAAAAGAACACACATGCAATGACACTGGTGGATCCATAGGTGGATTGTGAAAAGAACACACATGCAATGACACTGGTGGATCCATATGTGGTATGTGAAAAGAACACATGAATGACTCTGGTTGTTAGTAAAAAGACCACACATACAATGACACTAGTGGATACATGTGTGGTCTCTGAAGAGAACACACATTTCAATGACACCGGTGGATCCATATGTGGTATGTGAAAAGAACACACATGAAATGACTCCAGTTGTTGTTAGTAAAAAGAACACACATGCAATGACACTGGTGGATCAATAGGTGGCTCGTGAAAAGAACACACGTGCAATGACACTGGTTGATCCATATGTGGTATGTGAAAAGAACACACATTTCAATGACTCTAGTTGTTGTTAATAAAAAGAACACACGTGCAATAACACTGGTGGATCCATAGGTGGATTGAGAAAAGAGCACAAATCCAATGACACTGGTGGATCCATATGTGGTATGTGAAAACAACACACTTGCACTGACTCCAGTTGTTGTTAGTAAAAAGAACACACATGCAATGACACTGGTGGATCCATGTGTGGATTGTGAAAAGAACACACATACAATGACACTGGTGGATCCATGTGTGGTCTCTAAAGAGAACACACATTTCAATGACTCTGGTTGTTGTTAGTAAAAAGAACACACATGCAATGACATTGGTGGATCCCTGTGTGGTCTCTGAAGAGAACACACATTTCAATGACACCGGTGGATCCATATGTGGTATGTGAAAAGAACATACATGAAATGACTCCAGTTGTTGTTAGTAAAAAGAACACACATGCAATGACACTGGTGGATCCATAGGTGCATTGTGAAAAGAACACATGCAATGACACTGGTGGATCCATATGTGGTATGTGAAAATAACACACATTTCAATGACTCGAGTTGTTGTCAATAAAAAGAACACACATGCAATGACACTGGTGGATCAATAGGTGGAATGAGAAAAGGGCACACATCCAGTGACACTGGTGGATCCATATGTGGTATGTGAAAAGAACACACATGCAATGACTCCAGTTGTTGTTAGGAAAAAGAACACACATGCAATAACACTGGTGGATCCATTTGTGGTCTGTGAAGAGAACACACATTTCAATGACTCAGGTTGTTGTTAGTAAAAAGAACACACATGCAATGACTCTGGTTGTTGTTAGTAAAAAGAACACACGTGCAATGACACTGGTGGATCCATATGTGGTATGTGAAAAGAACACACATTTCAATGACTCTGGTTGTTGTTAGTAAAAAAAAACACATGCAATGACACTAGTGGATCCACGTGTGGTCTCTAAAGAGAACACACATGCAATGACTCTGGTTGTTGTTAGTAAAAAGAGCACACATGCAATGACACTGGTGGATCCATATGTTGTATGTGAGAAGAACACACATGTAATGACTCTGGTTGTTGTTAGTAAAAAGAACACACATGCAATGACACTGGTGGATCCATAGGTGGATTGTGAAAAGAACACACATGCAACGACACTGGTGGATCCATGTGTGGTCTCTAAAAAGAACACACATTTCAATGACACCGGTGGATCCATATGTGGTATGTGAAAAGAAAACACATGAAATGACTCCCGTTGTTGTTAGTAAAAAGAACACACATGCAATGACACTGGTAGATCCATATGTGGTATGTGAAATTAACACACACGCAATGACTCTGATTGTAGGTAACAAGAACACACATGCAATAACACTGGTGGATCCATGTGTGGTCTCTGAAAAGAACACACATGCAATGAAACTGGTGGATCCATAGGTGGATTGTGAAAAGAACACACATGCAATGACACTGGTTGTTGTTAGTAAAATGAACACACATGCAATGACACTGGAATATCCATGTGTGGTCTCTGAAGAGAACACACATTTCAATGACTCTTGTTGTTGTTTGTAAAAAGAACACACATGCAATGACTCTGGTTGTTGTTAGTAAAAAGAACACACGTGCAATGACACTGGTGGATCCATATGTGGTATGTGAAACGAACACACATTTCAATGACTCTGGTTGTTGTTAGTAAAACGAACACACATGCAATGACACTGGTGGATCCACGTGTGGTCTCTAAAGAGAACACACATGCAATGACTCTGGTTGTTGTTAGTAAAAAGAGCACACATGCAATGACACTGGTGGATCCATATGTGGTATGTGAAAAGAACTCACATGTAATGACTCTGGTTGTTGTTAGTAAAAAGAACACACATGTAGTGACACTGGTGGATCCATAGGTGGGTTGTGAAAAGAACACACATGCAATGACATTGGTGGATCCATATGTGGTATGTGAAGAGAACACATGCAATGACTCTGGTTGTTGTTAGTAAAAAGAACACACATGCAATGACACGGGTGGATCCATGTGTGGTCTCTAAAGAGAACACACATTTCAATGACACCGGTGGATCCATATGTGGTATGTGAAAAGAAAACACATGAAATGACCAGTTGTTGTTAGTAAAAAGAACACACATGCAATAACACTGGTGGATCCATAGGTGGATTGTGAAAAGAACACACATGCAGTGACACTGGTTGATCCATATGTGGTATGTGAAAAGAACACACATTTCAATGACTCTAGTTGTTGTTAATAAAAAGAACACACGTGCAATAACACTGGTGGATCCATAGGTGGATTGAGAAAAGAGCACAGATCCAATGACACTGGTGGATCCATATGTGGTATGTGAAAACAACACACTTGCAATGACTCTAGTTGTTGTTACTAAAAAGAACACACATGGAATGACACTGGTGGATCCATGTGTGGATTGTGAAAAGAACACACATACAATGACACTGGTGGATCCATGTGTGGTGTCTAAAGAGAACACACATTTCAATGACTCTGGTTGTTGTTAGTAAAAAGAACACACATGCAATGACACTGGTGGATCCCTGTGTGGTCTCTAAAGAGAACACACATTTCAATGACACCGGTGGATCCATATGTGGTATGTGAAAAGAACATACATGAAATGACTCCAGTTGTTGTTAGTAAAAAGAACACACATGCAATGACACTGGTGGATCCATAGGTGGATTGTGAAAAGAACACATGCAATGACACTGGTGGATCCATATGTGGTATGTGAAAAGAACACACATTTCAATGACTCTAGTTGTTGTCAATAAAAAGAACACACATGCAATGACACTGGTGGATCAATAGGTGGAATGAGAAAAGGGCACACATCCAATGACACTTGTGGATCCATATGTGGTATGTGAAAACAACACACATGCAATGACTCCAGTTGTTGTTAATAAAAAGAACACACATGCAATGACACTAGTGGATCCATGTGTGGATTGTGAAAAGAACACACATGCAATGACACTGGTGGATCCATATGTGGTATGTGAAAAGAACACACATGCAATGACTCTGGTTGTTGTTAGTAAAAAGAACTCACGTGCAATGACACTGGTGGATCCATATGTGGTATGTGAAAAGAACACACATTGCAATGACTCTGGTTGTTGTTAGTAAAAAGAACACACATGCAATAACACTGGTGGATCCACGTGTGGTCTCTAAAGAGAACACACATGCAATGACTCTGGTTGTTGTTAGTAAAAAGAGCACACATGCAATGACATTGGTGGATCCATATGTGGTATGTGAAAAGAACACACATGTAATGACTCTGGTTGTTGTTAGTAAAAAGAACACACATGCAGTGACACTGGCGGATCCATAGGTGGGTTGTGAAAAGAACACACGTGCAATGACACTGGTGGATCCATATGTGGTACGTGAAGAGAACACATGCAATGACTCTGGTTGTTGTTAGTAAACAGAACACACATGCAATGACACTGGTGGATCCATGTGTGGTCTCTAAAGAGAACACACATTTCAATGACACCGGTGGATCCATATGTGGTATGTGAAAAGAAAACACATGAAATGACTCTAGTTGTTGTTAGTAAAAATAACACACATGCAATAACACTGGTGGATCCATAGGTGGATTGTGAAAAGAACACACATGCAATGACACTGGTGGATCCATATGTGGTATGTGAAAATAACACATGCAATGACTCTGGTTGTTGTTAGTAAAAAGAACACACATGCAATGACACTGGTGGATCCATGTGTGGTCTCTGAAGAGAACACACATTTCAATGACACCGGTGGATCCATATGTGGTATGTGAAAAGAACATACATGAAATGACTCCAGTTGTTGTTAGTAAAAAGAACACACATGCAATGACACTGGTGGATCCATAGGTGGATTGTGAAAAGAACACATGCAATGACACTGGTGGATCCATATGTGGTATGTGAAAAGAACACACATTGCAATGACTCTAGCTGTTGTCAATAAAAAGAACACACATGCAATGACAGTGGTGGATCAATAGGTGGAATGAGAAAAGGGCACACATCCAATGACACTGGTGGATCCATATGTGGTATGTGAAAACAACACACATGCAATGACTCCAGTTGTTGTTAGTAAAAAGAACACACATGCAATGGCACTAGTGGATCCATGTGTGGATTGTGAAGAGAACACACATGCAATGACACTGGTGGATCCATATGTGGTATGTGAAAATAACACACATGCAATGACTCTAGTTGTTGTTAGTAAAAAGAACACACATGCAATGACATCAGGATCGATGTGTGGTCTCTGAAGAGAACACACATTTCAATGACACCGGTGGATCCATATGTGGTATGTGAAAAGAACACACATGAAATGACTCCAGTTGTTGTTTGTAAAAAGAACACACATGCAATGACATTGGTGGATCCATGTGTGGTCTCTGAAGAGAACACACATTTCAATGACACCGGTGGATCCATATGTGGTATGTGAAAAGAACACACATGAAATGACTCTAGTTGTTGTTAGTAAAAAGAACACACATGCAATGACACTGGTGGTGTGACACCCCGGTTCTGAAAAGACTGTGGCCTCTATGTGACATGCCAATCCCTGGATCGGTTCATTGGCCCACAATAGAGTAAGATAGATAACATAGCAAAATATTCGTGTATCATAGATAACGAAGATCCAGAGTACCATTATTACAATAAAAGCTTAGCACAAGCTAGCTCAAATTATTCAGGTAGCAACATAAACGATTAAATCCTCCATTCTTCAAATTGCCCACAAGTGAACAAGTGCCGAGTGGAGTACCGTGGCCTATAACAATCAATCAGAATCGGAATAACCTGCAGCATAAAACGCAACAGCCCCAAAGGGTCAATACATGGAATGTATGGCAAGTAGAGCTAGTAAATGGAGACAATAGTACTAACATCTACATGCATATTTGGCAAGTGGAGCTGTGTCTGGCTTGCATTTGCAAATAACTTTGTCCTACTTTCATAAACAGTTTTGAATTTTCTTTGAAAAGATCCCAATTAAGTTATCCCAACAAGATTAAAACAATTATGAAATTAGAATGAGCGAGAAACATGTCATGGAATCAATATCTAGCAACTCAGTTGTCCATAACCGGGGACACGGCTAATCGATTAGATTACACACTCTGCAGAGGTTAGTACACTTTACCCATGTGACTTGGCCAGCCCAGCTCGTACCATCACTCTCATTTTGGGTGATGATAGGGAGAAGACCAAGAAGAGACTGTTCGGGAAGTAGCTCCTCAATCCCAACGCACGGTCCAACCTACCAAAATTCTACATCTCTCTGGATACGCAGGTTCGAGTTACCACAACCTACTAAGTCCAACCAACCGCCCATTTCATTATTGGCACATGGTTGTACGTAAGCTACACAATAAAGAAGCCAATCATTCTCTCTTGATACCGGTGCCTTTCGCAATGAAACCACCAAAAATTATCAATACCATCACACCCAGGAGATTCATTGATTAAGTTGTTTTAGTTTTCACAAACCAATACTTTGAGAAAACAAGTATCAATGATGTAACCCAGCCCTCGTTCAACATAGCATGGCTAAGACCATCTACCACGGTGGTTCATCTACAAGGAAAGCCCTACCACAATAATAGGACATAGCATAGCGATAGTATCATCCTATACATGCATCTATAAAATACACGACAATGCATTGAAAATAGTAGGACGATATCATGAACAAAGTAGCATCTACTTGCCTTGATTGAAGCGGTCGGAGGAACAATCCAAACACGAGCAAGGGTTGCACTCTACACAATCTACACGACACAATTGCATTCATAAACAAACAATTCACAAACATATGCAACAAAGATGATGCATGAATGCAAGAACGGCAAGTGAATTGGTGCTACAGCTGCACCACATAATACTAATACATAATACTACCGAATACATGCATGGAAAAGAGATTTGGCGCTAGGAAAACTATTAACCAAAAGTAGAGATCTCTACTAGAGCTAGAACTTAAATAATTCACTACCGGTAGTATACTATTTGTAAAATCTTGGAAAAATTCTACCGGATAGGCATCGCTGATAAGAAACAGTACCAATTGGAATTACTCAAAAAGGAGTTATAAAACATCCCGAGTAATTAAAACACTGCAGAAATCCATTAGACAAATACTGCAGAAGTTTTTACTGTAAGCCTATATTTTTAGTTCACGATGAGATTCCCCTCGTTCATACGAGTTCAGGGACATATCATACGCGATTTTCGGAGCTACGAAACTTTTACTACGAATTTATTACTCGGAAAAGGCCACTAACTAGTTTGATTAAACTGTACTAAACCTGACAGTAAAAGTCTGAACCAAAGGTACAGCGAGATTCTACACGACTCACTGAACTCGAGCATATTTTATTTGCAATTTTTGGCCAAGCGGTTTAGTTTCTACGCAATTTACAAGATCCTACCGAAATCTGCCAACAAATAGGATTAACGAAATTGACCCAGTCAACTGATCTTGACTGATCAACCTTTGATGATCGGGCGTCTGACCAGTCAACGTCTGGGGCCTCTGCTAGTCAACGTCTGGAGTGCTGACCAGTCAACGAACGATCTAAGCCGCTGATCTGAGATCTGACGGTGGCTGCTGTCTTACCGGAAACGGACGGCGAATCGAACTCCGGCGAGCTCCGGACGGTGGCGACGGTCGATTCCGGTGGCATGGAAACTCCTGCAAGTACACACACGGTCAACTACGGCTTCCGAAATAATTAAACGCGCGCGCGTACGCGGCGATCTGCAGGGCGCAGTTGGCGGCGGCGGATGGAGACGCGGAGCACGGGAACGAAAAGAGGGCGGCGAGACGAACCCGCCAACGACGGCGATGGCGCGATGGCGGCGGAGGGGCGGCGGCGGCGGAAGCGGCGGGCGTGCTCGCGCCTGGGAGCAAAGGCGGCGGCTTCCAGGGAGGCGCGCGCGGGGTGGAGTTGGTGGGCACGGGGCCCGAGGCGGTGGGGCCCTGCTTAAAAAGAAACCTCGCGCAGAAAAAAAAACAGATCTAAGCTGAAAACGGTTCAGATTTGACTCCGATTCGGAAATCGGTCCGGATTTTCGGACCGTTTTCCGGCGGTTTACTAAAACGTCCGAGTCTTTTGCATACGAACTTCGATTGTAGCGATTTTCGCGCCTACGGGTTCGTATCGTCGAGGGAAACAACCTTCAGTCGAAGTTTGAGCGAAAGCTCGAACCTACAGGGGTAGTTGTTGCAAGTCCCTCTAAAGCTCCCCGCAGGAACCTCGAAGCGAAACAAAAAAGGGTTTTGACGATGGCGTTTCGCCGAACCTTTCTACTCGACGGTAATGCATGGAAAGATATGATGCGATGCAATGAATGATATGCAAGACCAAATCAAAAATTTGGGATGTGACAGGTGGATCCATATGTGGTATGTGAAATTAACACACATGCAATGACTCTGGTTGTTAGTAACAAGAACACACATGCAATAACACTGGTGGATCCATGTGTGGTCTCTAAAGAGAACACACATACAATAACACTGGTGGATCCATAGGTGGATTGTGAAAAGAACACACATGCAATGACACTGGTTGTTGTTAGTAAAATGAACATACATGCAATGACACTGGAAGATCCATGTGTGGTCTCTGAAGAGAACACACATTTCAATGACTCTTGTTGTTGTTAGTAAAAAGAACACACATGCAATGACTCTGGTTGTTGTTAGTAAAAAGAACACACGTGCAATGACACTGGTGGATCCATATGTGGTATGTGAAAAGAACACACATTTCAATGACTCTGGTTGTTGTTAGTAAAAAGAACACACATGCAATGACACTGGTGGATCCACGTGTGGTCTCTAAAGAGAACACACATGCAATGACTCTGGTTGTTGTTAGTAAAAAGAGCACACATGCAATGACACTTGTGGATCCATATGTGGTATGTGAGAAGAACACACATGTAATGACTCTGGTTGTTGTTAGTAAAAGAACACACATGCAGTGACACTGGTGGATCCATAGGTGGATTGTGAAAAGAACACACATGCAATAACACTGGTGGATCCATATGTGGTATGTGAAAAGAACACATGCAATGACTCTGGTTGTTGTTAGTAAAGAGAACACACATGCAATGACACTGGTGGATCCATGTGTGGTCTCTAAAATTTGGGATATGACAAGACTAACCCCCTTAAGATGAATCTCGTCCTCGAGATTCGGCGCGGCTAGCAAATAGGTGTGGGTAGTCCTCTCGGATGTCATATTCACGCTCCCAAGTGGCTTCCTCTTCAGTGTGGTGGCTCCACTGTACTTTGCAAAACTTGATTGTCTTGGTACGGGTAGTCCTTTCTGTTGTCTCCAGAATCTTGACCGGTTTCTCCTCATAGGTCAAATCATTCTCAAGCTGAACCTCTTCTAGCGGTACAGTGTCTCTCAATGGTGTATCCACCATCTCCGGATGGCACTTCTTCAGCTGGGATACGTTCAACACGTTGTGAACAGCAGATAGAGCCTCTGGCAACTCCAATTGATGAGCAACTTCTCCTTTGCGTGCTAAAACTCGATAGGGTCCAATAAATCGAGGTGCCAGCTTACCCTTAATACCAAATCTCTTGATTCCACGGAGTGGCGATACTCTAAGGTATGCTCTATCACCTATCTCATACACCACTTCCTTGCGCTTGGCGTCAGCGTAGCTCTTCTGTCTTGATTGTGCTACCTTCAGTCTGTCTCTAATCAAGGCGACCTTCTCCTCAGCGTCCTTGATCAAGTCAGGTCCAAACAACTGACGTTCTCCTACTCCATCCCATAGCAATGGTGTTCGGCACCGTTTCCCATATAGCACATCGAACGGTGACGTCTTGATGCTGGTTTGATAATTGTTGTTGTAGGAAAACTCAGCATACGGCAAGTTCTCATCCCAACTAGAACCATGAGCCAATGCGCAAGCTCTTAGCATGTCCTCCAAAATCTGATTCACCCTCTCGGCCTCCATCGATCTGCGGGTGAAACGCTGTGCTAAACTCCAATCTAGTACCAAGTGACTCGTGCAGCTGGCCCCAGAAGTGTGAGGTAAATTGGGTACCTCTATCAGATACGATACTCTTGGGAACTCCATGTAGGCACACAATCTTGTCCATGTAAATCTTGGCCAACCTTGCACTTGTATAGGTCGTCTTCACTGGTATAAAGTGGGCTACCTTGGTCAAATAATCGACCACTACCCAAATAGAGTCATATCCAGACCTGGTCCTGGCGATCTGTGATAAAGTCCATTCCCACTCTATCCCATTTCCAATCCGCAAGACGGGCAAAGGCTGTAGCAGTCGCTGGTTTTCGTGTTCCGCCTTCACTCGGCTACATACATCACATAGGGAAATATGCTTGGCGATATCTCCTTCATGTTGTTCCACCGAATCTTTCCTTTAGATCCATATACATCTTCAGTATTGCCAGTTGTATGGAATACGGCAGTCATGAGCTTCTGCATAATCAACTTCCTTAACTCCGGATCGTTGGGCACACAAACGATCTCCATACCAAGGTACCTTGCTCATCCTCGCGGAGTTCCCTTGCTCGACCTTCCTTCATCTTTTCCTTAACTTCATCTATCTCTTTGTCTCCCACTTGAGCCTTCCCATTCTGTCTGCCGCGTTGGTTGGACTTCCATTGTAGCCAAATATCCTTCAGATACTACCTCCGCCTAAGGTCCTTGAATTGCTTGCACAAATCCTCGTGCAATTCACCAATTGTCAATCCATTGGCATAAACCTTTCGGCTCGAGCATCTGCTACTACATTGGCCTTTCCGGTGGTATTGTAGATTCATATCATAGTCCTTGATAAGTTCCAACCATCTCCTTTGCCTCATGTTCAGCTCCTTCGTGTAAATATGTATTTCAGGCTCTTGTGGTCGGTGTACATCATAGTGTTTTCCCATTAAGTAATGCCTCCATACCTTGAGCGCATGAACCACGACGCTAACTCCAAGTCGTGTGTGGGGTAATTCCGCTCATGGTGCTTGGTTGTCATGAGGCATAAGACACTACTCTCCCATCTTGCATCAGACACTCCCAAGTCCCCGCCGAGAAGCATCACAAGACACTTGGAAATCCTTCCAAGATCTGGTAAGCCTGAGCAGTGCAATCACTAGTCGACGCCAGTTCTGAAAGCTAGCTTCACACACATCCGTCCATTCAAACTTCCTCTCCTTCTTGAAGTTCAGTCATCGGCTTAGCAATCTTGGAAAAGTTTTCAATGAACCTCCTGTAATATCCAGCAAGTCCCAAAAAGCTTCGAATCTCTCCGGCATTCTTGGGTGCTTCCCACTCAGTTACTGCAGTCACTTTGCTTGGATCAACAGCGACTCCTTCTCCTGACACTACGTGTCCAAGAAACCCAACGGTGTTAAGCCAGAATTCACACTTGCTGAATTTGGCATACAGCTAGTGTTCCTCGGTTTCTCCATAATCGATCGAGATGTTTCTCATGCTCAAGATTATCCTTGGAATATATCAAGATGTCATCAATAAACACTACCACGAACTTGTCCAAGTACTCCATAAATACCTTGTTCATCATGGTCATGAAATATCTTTGGGGCATTCGTTAGTCCAAATGACATAGCGTATACTCATATAAACCATACCTAGTGGTGAAAGGCGGTTTTGGTACATCCTCCTTCCGGATCTTCAATTGAAAGTAGCGATCGCAGATCAATCTTCTTGAACACCTTTGCTCCTTCCAGCTGATCAAACAAATCATTTATGTTCGCGAGGGTACTTGTTCTTGATGGTTACCTCATTCATGACGATAGTCCACCACTAACCTCTTGGTGCCGTCTTTCTTCTCCACAAAGCGAGCAGGTGCACCCCATGACGACGCCTAGGCTGAATGAATCCCTTTTCAGCTGCTCCTTCAACTGTTTCTTCAATTCCTTCAGCTCATCCACATCCATCTTATATGGTTTCTTTGCTATTGGTCCTGTTCGGCATCGGTCGATAAGAAACTCTACTTCCTGTCAGTGGCATCCGGCAGCTTCTTCCGAAACACGTCTGGGTAATCCCTTATCACTAGCAGATCCATGCTAACCCCTTAAGAGAATTCAGCTTACACCTTCCCTGGTTGTGCGGTGACTTGAATCTAATCCTCTTACCATCCTCGGTTTTGAGTGAAACAGCTCATCAGTGCACAATCTATGTGTCCCCATGCATAGACATCCAATCCATACCGAATGACATCTAACCCTTGTGAATCCAACACTACCAAATGTGCAATGAAGTTGTGTGTTCCAATCCTCACAGTTAAATTCGGCATCCGCACTAGCTATCATATCTCCTCGGTGAACTCACTCTAAAGGACCTCTTCATAGACTCGAGGTAACTTATACTTATCCACAAATGCCCTTGATATGAATGAATGCGATGCACCAGAGATCGAAAAGTATAAGTCTTGGGTAAGTGTTGATTGAAACTTACCAATCACAAGGTCGTGCTCGTCTGAATCTCTTCCACATTCATGTGGTTCATCGTGGCCTTCTCATTGTTGGTTGGCAGTCCTTTCCTCTCCGACAGTTGTCAGATAGTGTCCCTTCGCTTACACTTGAAGCATGTCACCTCACTCAGATCCTTCTTCACAAAATTGCGATCACGGTTGCGGTCATGTCCACCGTGTCCTCCAGTGGTGAGTGTCCTCCCTTGTGGCTGTGGTGACTGCTCCTATGGTTGTCATGACGATGTCCATCGCCTCCATGGTGGTGGCGATCATGGCTCCCATGGTCACTTCCTCCATGCTTGGAGTACCCATCATATGAAGTCAGACTTGTGGTGTGAGCAGTGGTGATTGTTGTTCTTTCTCTTGCGGCTTTCCACCTTGTGCTTCCCTTCCAGATTCTGGCCTTGTCCATGAGCTCCTCGGAAAGTGGGGCAATAAACCACCAGAGGCTGCACCGAAAGCTCATCACCGAGGCCATCCAGAATCTCTCCTCCTTTTGCATCGGTGTCAACATCCTCGTGCATAACGGGACAGGTTGTTGAACTCCTCAATGTACTCGGCCACGGTGCGATTGGTTTGGCGCAAGTTGCGAAACTCTTTCCTCTTCAGGCTCAGAACTCCTGAAGACACGTGGTCGGTCCTGAAACCTTCCTCAAACATAACCCAAGTCACGGTATTCGGAGGGTGGGTGATCTGAAATGTGTCCCACCAAGAAGCGGCTGGTCCCTCCAGTAGGTGAGCGGCAAACCTCACCTTCTCAGCATCAGTGCATCCAACAGTTACCAGATGCTTGTTGACTGAACGCAACCAAATCGAGCAACCATTGGTTCCGTTGCAGAGAACTTAGCTGGCCTTAACCTCGTAAATCTGGTGAGAGCATCTCCACGAGGCTGATTGTTTCCATTGTTGTTGTTCTGATTCGCCATGAACTGGGTCATCACTTGGGTCAGCTGTGCCTGAGCTGCCATGAGCTGCTCCAACTCAGTGGGTTGGCGGCGGGGAGGCATCTGCGGTTCAGCACAGGTAAGTTTAGAAAGAATCAACTACGACAATAGGGTTCTACCCATGCATATGGTCAAGCAACAACAAACAATTGCAGACAATCACAAGCAAGCAACACATCATCAAACAAGCGGTCCAGCAACATCCCAGGTGTTATCCTAGCAGTATATACCTACTGAAATAGTTTTGCAAGAGTTGGCAACGGTTAACTAAACAGTTGAGCATCAAAACGACAAAACAGCAATTCTGACAGAACAGTTCTGCTGTGTTCACGAATTTTTCCGCCTGACTTAAACTCGTCAGAAAATTAAGCCAATTTTTGTGCATATAGAACAGGAAGTTCCGCATCAGCCCAATTGTTTTCAGATTTTTCCGAGTTACCAGAAAAATATGAAAAATCGCGCAGTACTGCTGTATCAGCAGAAAAACTACAGCGAAAACAACACAGATAGTAACCAAATTGCCATAACTCTTTCATATAATTTTGCACAAATAAATCCTGGGATATTGGGGTACACAAATAAGCATCTAAACACTCTTACACTAACACGAACTAAGTATCACAACGATCGAGAATAATTCTAACGATTTCGCCTAACGAGGACTAATTGGTGGACTTCTATCTATTGCTTGAAGAGTTTGAGGTAGGCCCTTGCGGTCATGCGTTGGCGCTTCGGCTCGCGGTACAACCATGGCGGCGGAGTGTACACCTCTCCTGAACCATCACTTGAAACGTCAAACTCCACCTCTTTTGGATCCTCCTCTTCTTCTTTATCCTCAGCTGCAACTGCAACAGCTTCATCTCCTCCACCATCATCGTCTCCATCATCATCATCCTCGTCCTCATCATCATCATCTCCACTGTCATCATCATCCCCATTGTTTCCATCATCTCCATTGTCATCATCAGAGGGTGGATTCAGCTGTGCTTGGAGAGCGGCAATCTGGGCTGTCATAGCTTCAATAGTTTGATCCCTTTCCTGGACTGTCCCTTGCAGTTGCTGTATGTTCTGGGTGTTCTCCTGCACAGTACCATGAAGATGTGCTATGGTTGCATCTCTCCGCTATCGGGCATTCTCCGAACTCCACAGCTTCATGCAAAGTGTCAATCTCCTGTCCTTGGACCACCATACCATTGCTAGTAAAATCTGCAATCTCCTTTATCATCCTCACCTTCTCTGCTAGAGCTCCATTCTCCCTTTCCATGTCCTCTACGTGCCTCCGACGGGGCGGCATGTTGTTCCTGTCGCCCGGGGTAACCACAATGTTCCCATCTTCATCACGCCTTCCATAGTCACGGTAGGGTGAATCTGCTAGTAGGTGCGGACTTGATGGCCTTTGGCGAGACAGGCTTCATGTATGGCCAAGTTGATTCCAAGTCCCCGATTCAGATGTCTTGGTGTAGATCAAGTGC
Organism: Avena insularis; assembly: GCA_023614405.1. Lineage (NCBI taxonomy): Eukaryota > Viridiplantae > Streptophyta > Magnoliopsida > Poales > Poaceae > Avena > Avena insularis. Next base: position 247,459,446 of record CM042688.1, read on the forward strand.
ACGGGGTTTGGCAAGCGGCATCTCTCTGAATATGAAGGTAGTGATCTCCCATGCATCCTCTCCATATCCATAGGTGTGACCTTCTTCCCTTGAACATGGGCGTGGCAATCCCAATGACTGCGAGCTGAGCTAACCCCTTGCAAAGGGCCTTGGTGACTCCATGGTAGCATACTCAGTCCTGACTTCTCCCATCTATCAAGTAAAAGAGGAAAGTGTGAGAAAAGCATATGGTAAGAATTTACGAGGGTGAAAGGCATAAGATGAAAGATAGAGTTAATATAGGCTTTAATAAATCTATGGCTTCCTAATCCAATTCTATGTCACGATCCTACAATCGACACGGGCACGATACCATCCTGTGACACCCGGTTCTGAAAACTGGCCTCTATGTGACATGCCAATCCCTGGATCGGTTCATTGGCCCACAATAGAGTAAGATAGATAACATAGCAAAATATCCGTGTATCATAGATAACGAAGATCCAGAGTACCATTATTACAATAAAAGCTTAGCACAAGCTAGCTCAAATTATTCAGGTAGCAACATAAACGATTAAATCCTCCATTCTTCAAATTGCCCACAAGTGAACAAGTGCCGAGTGGAGTACCGTGGCCTATAACGATCAATCAGAATCGGAATAACTCTGCAGATAAAACGCAATGCCCCAAGGGTCAATACATGGAATGTATGGCAAGTAGAGCTAGTAAATGGAGACAATAGTACTAACATCTACATGCATATTTGGCAAGTGGAGCTGTGTCTGGCTTGCATTTGCAAATAACTTTGTCCTACTTTCATAAACAGTTTTGAATTTTCTTTGAAAAGATCCCAATTAAGTTATCCCAACAAGATTAAAACAATTATGAAATTAGAATGAGCAAGAAACATGTCATGGAATCAATATCTAGCAACTCAGTTGTCCATAACCGGGGACACGGCTAATCGATTAGATTACACACTCTGCAGAGGTTAGTACACTTTACCCATGTGACTTGGCCAGCCCAGCTCGTACCATCACTCTCATTTTGGGTGATGATAGGGAGAAGACCAAGAAGAGACTGTTAGAAGTAGCTCCTCAATCCCGACGCGCACCGGTCCAACCTACCAAAATTCTACATCTCTGGATACGCGGGTTCGAGTTACCACAACCTACTAAGTCCAACCAACCGCCCATTTCATTATTGGCACATGGTTGTACACGTAAGCTACACAATAAAGAAGCCAATCATTCTCTCTTGATACCTGGGTGCCTTTCCGCAATGAAACCATCAAAAATTATCAATACCATCACACCCAGGAGATTCATTGATTAAGTTGTTTTAGTTTTCACAAACCAATACTTTGAGAAAACAAGTATCAATGATGTAACCCAGCCCTCGTTCAACATAGCATGGCTAAGCACATCTACAACGGTGGTTCATCTACAAGGAAAGCCCTACCACAATAATAGGACATAGCATAGCGATAGTATCATCCTACACATGCATCTATAAAATACACGACAATGCATTGAAAATAGTAGGACGATATCATGAACAAAGTAGCATCTACTTGCCTTGATTGAAGCGGTCGGAGGAATAATCCAAACACGAGCAAGGGTTGCACTCTACACAATCTACACGACACAATTGCATTCATAAACAAACAATTCACAAACATATGCAACAAAGATGATGCATGAATGCAAGAACAGCAAGTGAATTGGTGCTACAGCTGCACCACATAATACTAATACATAATACTACCGAATACATGCATGGAAAATAGATTTGGCGCTAGGAAAACTATTAACCAAAAGTAGAGATCTCTACTAGAGCTAGAACTTAAATAATTCACTACCGGTAGTATACTATTTGTAAAATCTTGGAAAAATTCTACCACATAGGCATCGCTGATAAGAAACAGTACCAATTGGAATTACTCAAAAAGGAGTTATAAAACATCCCGAGTAATTAAAACACTGCAGAAAGCCATTAGACAAATACTGCAGAAGTTTTTACTGTAAGCCTATCTTTTTATTTCACAATGAGATTCCCCTCGTTCATACGAGTTCAGGGACATATCATACGCGATTTTCGGAGCTACGAAACTTTTACTACGAATTTATTACTCCGAAAAGGCCACTAACTAGTTTGATTAAACTGTACTAAACCTTACAGTAAAAGTCTGAACCAAAGGTACAGCGAGATTCTACATGACTCACTGAACTCGTGCATATTTTATTTGCAATTTTTGGCCAAGCGGTTTAATTTCTACGCAATTTACAAGATCCTACCGAAATCTGCCAACTAATAGGATTAACGAAATTGACCCAGTCAACTGGTCTGATGACTGGGCGCTGACTGGGCGTCTGACCAGTCAACGTCTGGGGCCTCTGACTAGTCAACGCCCGAGTGCTAACCAGTCAACGAACGATCTAAGCCGCTGATCGAGATCGGCGGTGGCTGCTCTTTACCGAAGCAGACGGACGAATCGAACTCCGGCGAACTCCGGACGGTGGCGACGGTCGATTCCGGTGGCATGGAAACTCCTGCAAGTACACACACGGTCAACTACGGCTCCCGAAATAATTAAACGCGCGCGCGTACGCGGCGATCTGCAGGACGCAGTTGGCGGCGGCGGATGGAGACGCGGAGCACGGGAACGGAAAGAGGGCGGCGAGACGAACCCGCCAACAGACGCGGCGATGGCCGGCGGCGGAGGGGTGGCCGGTGGCGGCGAGGGGAAGCGGCGGCGGCTGGACGTGCTCGCGCCTGGGAGCAAAGGCGGCGGCTTCCAGGGAGGCGCGCGCGGGGTGGAGTTGGTGGGCACGGGGCCCGAGGCGGTGGGGCCCTGCTTAAAAAGAAACCTCGCGCAGAAAAAAAAACAGATCTAAGCTGAAAACGGTTCAGATTTGACTCCGATTCGGAAATCGGTCCGGATTTTCGGACCGTTTTCCGGCGGTTTACTAAAACGTCCGAGTCTTTTGCATACGAACTCCGATTGTAGCGATTTTCGTGCCTACGGGTTCGTATCGTCGAGGGAAACAACCTTCAGTCGAAGTTTGAGCGAAAGCTCGAACCTACAGGGGTGGTTGTTGCAAGTCCCTCTAAAGCTCCCCGCAGGAACCTCGAAGCGAAACAAAAAAGGGTTTTGACGATGGCGTTTCGCCGAACCTTTCTACTCGACGGTAATGCATGGAAAGATATGATGCGATGCAATGAATGATATGCAAGACCAAATCAAAAATTTGGGATGTGACAGGTGGATCCATATGTGGTATGTGAAATTAACACACATGCAATGACTCTGGTTGTTAGTAACAAGAACACACATGCAATAACACTGGTGGATCCATGTGTGGTCTCTGAAGAGAACACACATACAATGACACTGGTGGATCCATAGGTGGATTGTGAAAAGAACACACATGCAATGACACTGGTTGTTGTTAGTAAAATGAACATACATGAAATGACACTGGAAGATCCATGTGTGGTCTCTGAAGAGAACACACATTTCAATGACTCTTGTTGTTGTTAGTAAAAAGAACACACATGCAATGACTCTGGTTGTTGTTAGTAAAAAGAACACACGTGCAATGACACTGGTGGATCCATATGTGGTATGTGAAAAGAACACACATTTCAATGACTCTGGTTGTTGTTAGTAAAAAGAACACACATGCAATAACACTGGTGGATCCACGTGTGGTCTCTAAAGAGAACACACATGCAATGACTCTGGTTGTTGTTAGTAAAAAGAGCACACATGATGACACTTGTGGATCCATATGTGGTATGTGAGAAGAACACACATGTAATGACTCTGGTTGTTGTTAGTAAAAAGAACACACAAGCAGTGACACTAGTGGATCCATAGGTGGATTATGAAAAGAACACACATGCAATGACACTGGTGGATCCATATGTGGTATGTGAAAAGAACACATGCAATGACTCTGGTTGTTGTTAGTAAAGAGAACACACATGCAATGACACTGGTGGATCCATGTGTGGTCTCTAAAGAGAACACACATTTCAATGACACCGGTGGATCCATATGTGGTATGTGAAAAGAAAACACATGAAATGACTCCAGTTGTTGTTAGTAAAAAGAACACACATGCAATGACACTGGTGGATACATAGGTGGATTGTGAAAAGAACACACATGCAATGACACTGGTGGATCCATATGTGGTATGTGAATAGAACACACATTTCAATCACTCCAGTTGTTGTTAGTAAAAAGAACACACATGCAATAACACCGGTGGATCCATATGTGGTATGTGAAAAGAAAACACATGAAATGAGTCCCGTCGTTGTTAGTAAAAAGAACACACATGCAATGACACTGGTGGATCCATAGGTGGATTGTGAAAAGAACACACATGCAATGACACTGGTGGATCCATATGTGGTATGTGAATAGAACACACATTTCGATGACTCTGGTTGTTGTTAGTAAAAAGAACACACATGCAATGACACTGGTGGATCCATGTGTGGTCTCTAAAGAGAACACACATTTCAATGACACTGGTGGATCCATATGTGGTATGTGAAAAGAAAACACATGAAATGACTCCAGTTGTTGTTAGTAAAAAGAACACACATGCAATGACACGGGTGGATCCATAGGTGGATTATGAAATAAGCACACATGCAATGACACTCGTGGATCCATAGGTGGTATGTGAAAAGAGCACACATGCAATGAATCTAGTTGTTGTTAGTAAAAAGAATACACATGCAATGACACTGGTGGATCCATATGTGGTCTCTGAAGACAACACACATTTCAATGGCACTGGTGGATCCATATGTGGTATGTGAAAAGAACAGTCATGAAATGACTCCAGTTGTTGTTAGGAAAAAGAACACACATGCAATGACACTGGTTGATCCATCGGTGGATTGTGAAAAGAATACACATGCAATGACACTGGTTGATCCATATGTGGTATGTGAATAGAACACACATTTCAATGACTCTGGTTGTTGTTAGTAAAAAGAACACACATGCAATGACACTGGTGGATACATGTGTGGTCTTGGAAGAGAACACACATTTCAATGACACCGGTGGATCCATATGTGGTATGTGAAAATAACACACATGAAATGACTCCAGTTGTTGTCAGTAAAAAGAACACACATGCAATGACACTGGTGGATCCATAGGTGGATTGTGAAAAGAACACACATGCAATAACACTGGTGGATCCATGTGTGGTCTCTGAAGAGAACACACATGTAATGACACTGGAGGATCCATAGGTGGATTGTGAAAAGAACACACATGCAATGACACTGGTTGTTGTTAGTAAAATGAACACACATGCAATGACACTGGTGGATCCATGTGTGGTCTGTGAAGAGAACACACATTTCAAAGACTCTGGTTGTTGTTAGTAAAAAGAACACACATGCAATGACTCTGGTTGTTGTTAGCAAAAACAACACACGTGCAATGACACTGGTGGATCCATATGTGGTATGTGAAAAGAACACACATTTCAATGACTCTGGTTGTTGTTAGTAAAAGGAACACACATGCAATGACACTAGTGGATCCACGTGTGGTCTCTAAAGAGAACACATGCAATGACTCTGGTTGTTGTTAGTAAAAAGACCACACATGCAATGACACTGGTGGATCCATATGTTGTATGTGAGAAGAACACACATGTAATGACTCTGGTTGTTGTTAGTAAAAAGAACACACATGCAATGACACTGGTGGATCCATTGGTGGATTGTGAAAAGAACACACATGCTATGACACTGGTGGATCCATATGTGGTATGTGAAAAGAACACATGCAATGACTCTGGTTGTTGTTAGTAAAAAGAACACACATGCAATGACACTGGTGGATCCATGTTGTCCCTAAAGAGAACACACATTTCAAAGACACCGGTGGATCCATATGTGGTATGTGAAAAGAAAACACATGAAATGAGTCCCGTCGTTGTTAGTAAAAAGAACACACATGCAATGACACTGGTGGATCCATAGGTGGATTGTGAAAAGAACACACATGCAATGACACTGGTGGATCCATATGTGGTATGTGAATAGAACACACATTTCGATGACTCTGGTTGTTGTTAGTAAAAAGAACACACATGCAATGACACTAGTGGATACATGTGTGATCTCTGAAGAGAACACACATTTCAATGACACCGGTGGATCCATATGTGGTATGTGAAAAGAACACACATGAAATGACTCCTTTTGTTGTTAGTAAAAGGAACACACATGCAATGACACTGGTGGATCCATAGGTGGATTGTGAAAAGAACACACATGCAATGACACAGATGGATCCATACGTGGTATGTGAAAAGAACACACATTTCAATGACTCTAGTTGTTGTTAATAAAAAGAACACACATGCAATGACACTTGTGGATCCATAGGTGGATTGAGAAAAGAGCACACATCTAATGACACTAGTGGATCCATATGTGGTATGTGAAAACAACACACATGCAATGACTCCATTTGTTGTTAGTAAAAAGAACACACATGCAATGACACTGGTGGATCCATGTGTGGATTGTGAAAAGAACACACATGCAATGACACTGGTGGATCCATATGTGGTATGTGAAAAGAACACACATGCAATGACTCTGGTTGCTGTTAGTAAAAAGAACACACATGCAATGACATTGGTGGATCCATGTGTTGTCTCTGAAGAGAACACACATTTCAATGACACCTATGGATCCATATGTGGTATGTGAAAAGAACACACATGAAATGACTCCAGTTGTTGTTAGTAAAAAGAACACACATGCAATGACACTGGTGGATCCATGTGTGGTCTCTTAAGAGAACACACATTTCAATGACACCGGTGGATCCGTATGTGGTATGTGAAAAGAACACACATGAAATGATTCCAGTTGTTGTTAGTAAAAAGAACACACATGCAATGACACTAGTGGATCCATATGTGGTATGTGAAAATAACACACATACAATGACTCTGGTTGTTAGTAACAAGAACACACATGCAATAACACTGGTGGATCCATGTGTGGTCTCTGAAGAGAACACACATGCAATGACACCGGTGGATCCATAGGTGGATTGTGAAAAGAACACACATGCAATGACACTGGTTGTTGTTAGTAAAATGAACACAGATGCAATGACACTGGTGGATCCATGTGTGGTCTCTGAAGAGAACATACATTTCAATGACTCTGGTTGTTGTTTGTAAAAAGAACACACATGCAATGACTCTGGTTGTTGTTAGTAAAAATAACACACATGCAATGACATGGGTGGATCCATATGTGGTATGTGAAAAGAACACACAATTCAATGACTCTGGTTGTTGTTGGTAAAAATAACACACATGCAATGACACTGGTGGATCCACGTGTGGTCTCTAAAGAGAACACACATGCAATGACTGTCGTTGTTGTTAGTAAAAAGAGCACACATGCAATGACACTGGTGGATCCATATGTGTTATGTGAAAAGAACACACATGCAATGACTTTGGTTGTTGTTAGTAAAAAGAACACACATGCAATGACATTGGTGGATCCATAGGTGGATTGTGAAAAGAACACACATGCAATGACACTAGTGGATCCATATGTGGTATGTGAAAAGAACACACATGGAATGACTCTGGTTGTTGTTAGTAAAAAGAACACACATGCAATGACACTAGTGGATACACGTGTGGTCTCTGAAGAGAACACACATTTCAATGACACCGGTAGATCCATATGTGGTATGTGAAAATAAAACACATGAAATGACTCCCGTTGTTGTTAGTAAAAAGAACACACATGCAATGACACTGGTGGATCCATAGGTGGATTGTGAAAAGAACACACATGCAATGACACTGGTGGATCCATATGTGGTATGTGAAAATAACACACATGTAATGACTCTGGTTGTTAGTAACAAGAACACACATGCAATAACACTGGTGGATCCATGTGTGGTCTCTGAAGAGAACACACATGCAATGACACCGGTGGATACATAGGTGGATTGTGAAAAGAACACACATGCAATGACACTGGTTGTTGTTAGTAAAATGAACACACATGCAATGACACTGGTGGATCCATGTGTGGTCTCTGAAGAGAACACACATTTCAATGACTCTGGTTGTTGTTAGTAAAAAGAACACACATGCAATGACTCTGGTTGTTGTTTGTAAAAAGAACACACATGCAATGACACGGGTGGATCCATATGTGGTATGTGAAAAGAACACACATTTAAATGACTCTGGTTGTTGTTAGTAAAAATAACACACATGCAATGACACTGGTGGATCCACATGTGGTCTCTAAAGAGAACACACATGCAATGACTGTGGTTGTTGTTAGTAAAAGGAGCACACATGCAATGACACTGGTGGATCCATATGTGGTATGTGAAAAGAACACACATGCAATGACTCTGGTTGTTGTTAGTAAAAAGAACACACGTGCAATGACATTGGTGGATCCATAGGTGGATTGTGAAAAGAACACACATGCAATGACACTGGTGGATCCATATGTGGTATGTGAAAAGAACACACGTGCAATGACTCTGGTTGTTGTTAGTAAAAAGAACACACATGCAATGACACTAGTGGATACATGTGTGGTCTCTGAAGAGAACACACATTTCAATGACACCGGTGGATCCATATGTGGTATGTGAAAAGAACACACATGAAATGACTCAAGTTATTGTTAGTAAAAAGAACACACATGCAATGACACTGGTGGATCCATAGGTGGATTGTGAAAAGAACACACATGCAATGACACTGGTGGATCCATATGTGGTATGTGAAAAGAACACACATTTCAATGACTCTAGTTGTTTTTAGTAAAAAGAACACACATGCAATGACACTGGTGAATCCATAGGTGGATTGAGAAAAGAGCACACATCCAATGAGACTGGTGGATCCATATTGTGTATGTGAAAACAACACACATGCAATGACTCCAGTTGTTGTTAGTAAAAAGAACACACATGCAATGACACTGGTGGATCCATGTGTGGATTTTGAAAAGAACACACATGCAATGACACTGGTGGATCCATATGTGGTATGTAAAAAGAACTCACATGCAATGACTCTGGTTGTTGTTAGTAAAAAGAACACACATGCAATGACACTGGTGGATCCATGTGTGGTCTCTGAAGAGAACACACATTTCAATGACATCGGTGGATCCATATGTGGTATGTGAAAAGAACACACATGAAATGACTCCAGTTGTTATTAGTAAAAAGAACACACATGCAATGACACTGGTGGATCCATGTGTGGTCTTTGAAGAGAACACACATTTCAATGACTCTGGTTGTTGTTAGTAAAAAGAACACACATGCAATGACACTAGTGGATACACGTGTGGTCTCTGAAGAGAACACACATTTCAATGACACCGGTAGATCCATATGTGGTATGTGAAAATAAAACACATGAAATGACTCCCGTTGTTGTTAGTAAAAAGAACACACATGCAATGACACTGGTGGATCCATAGGTGGATTGTGAAAAGAACACACATGCAATGACACTGGTGGATCCATATGTGGTATGTGAAAATAACACACATGTAATGACTCTGGTTGTTAGTAACAAGAACACACATGCAATAACACTGGTGGATCCATGTGTGGTCTCTGAAGAGAACACACATGCAATGACACCGGTGGATACATAGGTGGATTGTGAAAAGAACACACATGCAATGACACTGGTTGTTGTTAGTAAAATGAACACACATGCAATGACACTGGTGGATCCATGTGTGGTCTCTGAAGAGAACACACATTTCAATGACTCTGGTTGTTGTTAGTAAAAAGAACACACATGCAATGACTCTGGTTGTTGTTTGTAAAAAGAACACACATGCAATGACACGGGTGGATCCATATGTGGTATGTGAAAAGAACACACATTTAAATGACTCTGGTTGTTAGTAAAAATAACACACATGCAATGACACTGGTGGATCCACATGTGGTCTCTAAAGAGAACACACATGCAATGACTGTGGTTGTTGTTAGTAAAAGGAGCACACATGCAATGACACTGGTGGATCCATATGTGGTATGTGAAAAGAACACACATGCAATGACTCTGGTTGTTGTTAGTAAAAAGAACACACGTGCAATGACATTGGTGGATCCATAGGTGGATTGTGAAAAGAACACACATGCAATGACACTGGTGGATCCATATGTGGTATGTGAAAAGAACACACGTGCAATGACTCTGGTTGTTGTTAGTAAAAAGAACACACATGCAATGACACTAGTGGATACATGTGTGGTCTCTGAAGAGAACACACATTTCAATGACACCGGTGGATCCATATGTGGTATGTGAAAAGAACACACATGAAATGACTCAAGTTATTGTTAGTAAAAAGAACACACATGCAATGACACTGGTGGATCCATAGGTGGATTGTGAAAAGAACACACATGCAATGACACTGGTGGATCCATATGTGGTATGTGAAAAGAACACACATTTCAATGACTCTAGTTGTTTTTAGTAAAAAGAACACACATGCAATGACACTGGTGAATCCATAGGTGGATTGAGAAAAGAGCACACATCCAATGAGACTGGTGGATCCATATTGTGTATGTGAAAACAACACACATGCAATGACTCCAGTTGTTGTTAGTAAAAAGAACACACATGCAATGACACTGGTGGATCCATGTGTGGATTTTGAAAAGAACACACATGCAATGACACTGGTGGATCCATATGTCGTATGTAAAAAGAACACACATGCAATGACTCTGGTTGTTGTTAGTAAAAAGAACACACATGCAATGACACTGGTGGATCCATGTGTGGTCTCTGAAGAGAACACACATTTCAATGACACCGGTGGATCCATATGTGGTATGTGAAAAGAACACACATGAAATGACTCCAGTTGTTATTAGTAAAAAGAACACACATGCAATGACACTGGTGGATCCATGTGTGATCTTTTAAGAGAACACACATTTCAATGACTCTGGTTGTTGTTAGTAAAAAGAACACACATGCAATGACACTAGTGGATCCATGTGTGGTCTCTGAAGAGAACACACATGGAAGGACTCTGGTTATTGTTAGTAAAAATAACACGCATGCAATGACACTGGTGGATTCATGTGTGGTCTGTGAAGAGAACACACATTTCAATGACTCTGGTTGTTGTTAATAAAAAGAACACACATGCAATGACACTGGTGGATCCATGTGTGGTCTCTGAAGACAACACACATGCAATGACTCTGGTTGTTGTTAGTAAAAAGAGCACACATGCAATGACACTAGTGGATACATAGGTGTATTGTGAAATAATACACATTTCAATGACACTGGTGGATCCATATGTGGTCTGTGAAAAGAACACATATTTCAATGACTCTGATTGTTGGTAGTAAAAAGAACACACATGCCATGACACTGGTGGATCCATAGGTGGATTGTGAAAAGAGCACACATGCAATGACACTGGTGGATCCATATGTGGTATGTGAAAAGAACACACATGCAATGACTCCAGTTGTTGTTAGTAAAAATAACACACATGCAATGACACTAGTGGATCCATGTGTGGATTGTGAAAAGAACACACATGCAATGACACTGGTGGATCCATATGTGGTATGTGAAAAGAACACACGTGCAATGACTCTTGTTGTTGTTAGTTAAAAGAACACACATGCAATGACACTGGTGGATCCATCTATGGTCTCTAAAGAGAACACACATGCAAAATGACATCGGTGGATCCATATGTGGTATGTGAAAAGAACACACATGCAATGACACTAGTGGATCCATGCGTGGTCTCTGAAAAGAACACACATGCAATGACTCTGGTTGTTGTTAGTAAAAAGAACACACATGCAATGACACTGGTGGATCCATGTGTGGTATTTGAAGAGAACACACATTTCAATGACTCTGGTTGTTGTTAGTAAAAAGAACACACATGCAATGACACTGGTGGATCCATGTGTGGTCTCTGAAGAGAACACACATGCAATGACTCTGGTTGTTGTTAGTAAAAAGAACAGACATGCAATGACACTAGTGGCTCCATGTGTGGTCTCCGAAGAGAAAACACATTTCAATGAGTCTGGTAGTTATTAGTAAAAAGAACACACATGCAATGACACTGGTGGATCCATGTGTGGTCTCAGAAGAGAACACACATGCAATGACCCTGGTTGTTGTTAGTAAAAAGAGCACACATGCAAGACTCTGGTGGATCCATAGGTGGATTGTGAAAAGAACACACATTTCAATGACACTGGTGGATCCATATGTGGTATGTGAAAAGAACACACATTTCAATGACTCTGATTGTTGTTAGTAAAAATAACACACGTGCAATGACACAGTGGATCCATGTGTGGTCTCTTAAGAGAACACACATACAATGACTCTGGTTGTTGGTAGTAAAAAGAGCACACATGCAATGACACTGGTGGATCCATAGGTGGATTGTGAAAAGAACACACATGCAATGACACTGGTGGATCCATATGTGGTATGTGAAAAGAACACATATTTCAATGACTCTTGTTGTTGTTAGTAAAAAGAACACACATGCAATGACACTGGTGGATCCATAGGTGGATTGTGAAAAGAGCACACATGCAATGACACTGGTGCATCCATATGTGGTATGTGAAAATAACACACATGCAATGACTCCAGTTGTTGTTAGTAAAAAGAACACACATGCAATGACACTGGTGAATCCATGTGTGGTGTCTGAAGAGAACACACATTTAAATGACACTGGTGGATCCATATGTGGTATGTGAAAAGAACAGTCATGAAATGACTCCAGTTGTTGTTAGTAAAAAGAACGCACATGCAATGACATTGGTGGATCCATAGGTGGATTGTGAAAAGAACACACATGCAATGACACTTGTGGATCCATATGTGGTATGTGAAAAGAACACACATGCAATGACTATGGTTGTTGTTAGTAAAAAGAACACACATGCAATGAAACTGGTGGATCCATATGTGGTATCTGAAGAGAACACACATGCAATGACTCTGGTTGTTGTTAGTAAAAAGAACACACATGGAATGACACTGGTGGATCCATGTGTGGTCTCTGAAGAGAACACACATTTCAATGACACCGGTGGATCCATATGTGGTATGTGAAAAGAACAAACATTAAATGACTCCAGTTGTTGTTAGTAAAAAGAACACACATGCAATGACACTGGTGGATCCATAGGTGGATTGTGAAAAGAACACACATGCAATGACACTGGTGGATCCATATGTGGTATGTGAAAAGAACACACATTTCAATGACTCTGATTGTTGGTAGTAAAAAGAACACACATGCCATGACACTGGTGGATCCATAGGTGGATTGTGAAAAGAGCACACATGCAATGACACTGGTGGATCCATATGTGGTATGTGAAAAGAACACACATGCAATGACTCCAGTTGTTGTTAGTAAAAATAACACACATGCAATGACACTAGTGGATCCATGTGCGGATTGTGAAAAGAACATACATGCAATGACACTTGTGGATCCATATGTGGTATGTGAAAAGAACACACATGCAATGACTCTGGTTGTTGTTAGTAAAAAGAACACACATGCAATGACACTAGTGGATCCATGTGTGGCCTCTGATGAGAACACACATTTCAATGACAACGGTGGATCCATATGGGGTATGTGAAAAGAACACACATGAAATGACTTCTGCTGTTGTTAGTAAAAAGAACACACATGCAATGACACTTGTGGATCCGTGTGTGGTTTCTAAAGAGAACACACATTTCAATGACTCTGGTTGTTGTTAGTAAAAAGGACACACATGCAATGACACTGGTGGATCCATGTGTCGACTATGAAGAGAACACACATGCAATGACTCTGGTTATTGTTAGTAAAAAGAACACACATACAATGACACTTGTGGATCCATGTGTGGTCTCTGAAGAGAACACACATTTCAATGACTCTGGTTGTTGTTAGTAAAAAGAACACACATGCAATGACACTGGTGGATCCATGTGTGGTCTCTGAAGAGAACACACATGCAATGACTCTGGTTGTTGTTAGTAAAAAGAACACACATGCAATGACACTAGTGGATCCATCTGTGGTCTCTGAAGAGAACACACATTTCAATGACTCTGGTTGTTATTAGTAAAAAGAACACACATGCATTGACACTGGTGGATCCATGTGTGGTCTCAGAAGAAAACACACATGCAATGACTCTGGTTGTTGTTAGTAAAAAGAGCACTCATGCAATGACTCTGGTGGATCCATAGGTGGATTCTGAAAAAAACACATTTCAATGACACTAGTGGATCCATATGTGGTATGTGAAAAGAACACACATTTCAATGACTCTGGCTGTTGTTAGTAAAAAGAACACACATGCAATGACACCGGTGGATCCATGTGTTGTCTCTGAAGAGAACACACATGCAATGACTCTGGTTGTTGTTAGTAAAAAAGCACACATGCAATGACACTGGTGGATCCATAGGTGGATTGTGAAAAGAACACACATGCAATGACACTGGTGGATCCATATGTGGTATGTGAAAAGAACACACATTTCAACGACTCGGTTTGTTCTTATTAAAAAGAACACACATGCAATGACATCAGGATCCATGTGTGGTCTCTAAAGAGAACACACATGCAATGACTCTGGTTGTTGTTAGTAAAAAGAGCACACATGCAATGACACTGGTGGATCCATAGGTGGATTGTGAAAAGAACACACATACAATGACACTGGTGGATCCATATGTGGTACGTGAAAAGAACACATATTTCAATGACTCTAGTTGTTGTTAGTAAAAAGAACACACATGCAATGACACCGGTGGATCCATAGGTGGTTTGTGAAAAGAGCACACATGCAATGACACTAGTGGATCCATATGTGGTATGTGAAAATAACACACATGCAATGACTCCAGTTCTTGTTAGTAAAAAGAACATACATGCAATGACACTGGTGGATCCATAGGTGGATTGTGAAAAGAACACACATGCAATGACACTTGTGGATCCATATGTGGTATGTGAAAAGAACACACATGCAATGACTCTGGTTGTTGTTAGTAAAAAGAACACACATGCAATGAAACTTGTGGATCCATATGTGGTCTCTGAAGAGAACACACATGCAATGAGTCTGGTTGTTGTTAGTAAAAAGAACACACATGCAATGACACTGGTGGGTCCATGTGTGGTCTCTGAAGAGAACACACATTTCAATGACACCAGTGGATCCAAATGTGGTATGTGAAAAGAACACACATTAAATGACTCCAGCTGTTGTTAGTAAAAATAACACACATGCAATGACACTGGTGGATCCATAGGTGGATTGTGAAAAGAACACACATGCAATGACCCTGGTGTATCCATATGTGGTATGTGAAAAGAACACACATTTCAATGACTCTGGTTGTTGGTAGTAAAAAGAACACACATGCCATGACACTGGTGGATCCATAGGTGGATTGTGAAAAGAGCACACATGCAATGACACTGGTGGATCCATATGTGGTATGTGAAAAGAACACACATGCAATGACTCCAGTTGTTGTTAGTAAAAATAACACACATGCAATGACACTAGTGGATCCATGTGAGGATTGTGAAAAGAACACACATGCAATGACACAGGTGGATCCATTTGTGGTATGTGAAAAGAACACACATGCAATGACTCTGGTTGTTGTTAGTAAAAAGAACACAATTGCAATGACACTAGTGGATCCATGTGTTGCCTCTGAAGAGAACACACATGTCAATCACACCGGTGGATCCATATGGGGTTTGTGAAAAGAACACACATGAAATGACTCTAGTTGTTGCTAGTAAAAAGAACACACATGCAATGACACTGGTGGATCCGTGTGTGGTCTCTAAAGAGAACACACATTTCAATGACTCTGGTTGTTGTTAGTAAAAAGGACACACATGCAATGACACTGGTGGATCCATGTGTCGACTCTGAAGAGAATACACATGCAATGACTCTGGTTGTTGTTAGTAAAAATAACACACATGCAATGACACTTGTGGATCCATGTATGGTCTCTGAAGAGAACACACATTTCAATGACTCTGGTTGTTTTTTAGTAAAAATAACACACATGCAATGACACTGGTGGATCCATGTGTGGTCTCTAAAGAGAACACACATGCAATGACTCTGGTTGTTGTTAGTAAAAAGAACACACATGCAATGACACTAGTGGATCCATGTGTGGTCTCTGAAGAGAACACACATTTCAATGAATCTGGTTGTTATTAGTAAAAAGAACACACATGCAATGATAGTGGTGGATCCATGTGTGGTCTCAGAAGAGAACACACATGCAATGGCTCTGGTTGTTGTTAGTAAAAAGAGCACACATGCAATGACTCTGGTGGATCCATAGGTGAATTGTGAAAAAAACACACATTTCAATGACACTGGTGGATCCATATGTGGTATGTGAAAAGAACACACATTTCAATGACTCTGGTTGTTGTTATTAAAAAGATTACACATGCAATGACACCGGTGGATCCATGTGTTGTCTCTAAAGAGAACACACATGCAATGACTCTGGTTGTTGTTACTAAAAAAAGCACACATGCAATGACACTGGTGGATCCATGTGTGGCCTCTGATGAGAACACACATTTCAATGAGACCGGTGGATCCATATGGGGTATGTGAAAAGAACACACATGAAATAACTTCTGCTGTTGTTAGTAAAAAGAACACACATGCAATGACACTTGTGGATCCGTGTGTGGTCTCTAAAGAGAACACACAATTCAATGACTCTGGTTGTTGTTAGTAAAAAGGACACACATGCAATGACACTGGTGGATCCATGTGTCGACTATGAAGAGAACACACATGCAATGACTCTGGTTATTGTTAGTAAAAAGAACACACATACAATGACACTTGTGGATCCATGTGTGGTCTCTGAAGAGAACACACATTTCAATGACTCTGGTTGTTGTTAGTAAAAAGAACACACATGCAATGACACTGGTGGATCCATGTGTGGTCTCTGAAGAGAACACACATGCAATGACTCTGGTTGTTGTTAGTAAAAAGAACACACATTTCAATGACACTGGTGGATCCATATGTGGTATGTGAAAAGAACACACATTTCAATGACTCTGGTTGTTGTTAGTAAAAAGAACACACATGCAATGACACCGGTGGATCCATGTGTTGTCTCTGAAGAGAACACACATGCAATGACTCTGGTTGTTGTTAGTAAAAAAAGCACACATGCAATGACACTGGTGGATCCATAGGTGGATTGTGAAAAGAACACACACACGCAATGACACTGGTGGATCCATATGTGGTATGTGAAAAGAACACACATTTCAATGACTCTGGTTGTTGTTAGTAAAAAGAACACACATGCAATGAGACTGGTGGAACCATGTGTGGTCTCTTAAGAGAACACACATGCAATGACTCCGGTTGTTTTTAGTAAAAAGAGCACACATGCAATGACACTGGTGGATCCATAGGTGGATTGTGAAAAGAACACACATGCAATGACACTGGTGGATCCATATGTGGTATGTGAAAAGAACACATATTTCAATGACTCTAGTTGTTGTTAGTATAAAGAACACACATGCAATGACACTGGTGGATCCATGTGTGGTCTCTGAAGAGAACACACATTTCAATGACTCTGGTTGTTGTTAGTAAAAAGAACACACATGCAATGACACTAGTGGATCCATGTGTGGTATCTGAAGAGAACACACATGCAATGACTCTGGTTGTTGTTAGTAAAAAGAACACACATGCAATGACACTAGTGGATCCATGTGTGGTCTCTGAAGAGAACACACATTTCAATGACTCTGGTTGTTATTAGTAAAAAGAACACACATGCAATGACACTGGTGGATCCATGTGTGGTCTCAGAAGAGAACACACATGCAATGACTCTGGTTGGTTTTAGTAAAAAGAGCACACATGCAATAACTCTGGTGGATCCATAGGTGGATTGTGAAAAAAACACATATTTCAATGACACTGGTGGATCCATATGTGGGATGTGAAAAGAACACACATTTCAATGACTCTGGTTGTTGTTAGTAAAAAGAACACACATGCAATGATACCGGTGGATCCATGTGTTGTCTCTAAAGAGAACACACATGCAATGACTCTGGTTGTTGTTACTAAAAAAAGCACACATGCAATGACACTAGTGGATCCATAGGTGGATTGTGAAAATAACACACATGCAATGACACTGGTGGATCCATATGTGGTATGTGAAAAGAACACACATTTCAACACTCTGGTTGTTGTTAGTAAAAAGAACACACATGCAATGAGACTGGTGGATCCATGTGTGGTCTCTTAAGAGAACACACATTAAATGACTCTGGTTGTTGTTAGTAAAAAGAGCACACATGCAATGACACCGGTGGATCCATGTGTGGTCTCTGAAGAGAAACACACATGCAATGACTCTGGTTGTTAGTAAAAAGATCACATATGCAATGACACTGGTGGATCCATGTGTGGTCTCTAAAGAGAACACACATTTAAATGACTCTAGTTGTTGTTAGTAAAAAGAAGACACATGCAATGACACTGGTGGATCCATGTGTGGTCTCTGAAGAGAACACACATGCAATGACTCTGGTTGTTGTTAGTAAAAAGAGCACACATGCAATGACACTGGTGGATCCATAGGTGGATTGTGAAAAGAACACACATTTCAATGACACTTGCGGATCCATATGTGGTATGTGAAAAGAACACACATTTCAATGACTTTGGTTGTTGTTAGTAAAAAGAACACACATGCAATGAAACCGGTGGATCCATGTGTTGTCTCTGAAGAGAACACACATGCAATGACTCTGGTTGTTGTTAGTAAAAAAAGCACACATGCAATGACACGGGTGGATCCATAGGTGGATTGTGAAAAGAACACACATGCAATGACACTGGTGGATCCATATGTGGTATGTGAAAAGAACACACATTTCAATGACTCTGGTTGTTGTTAGTAAAAAGAACACACATGCAATGAGACTGGTGGATCCATGTGTGGTCTCTTAAGAGAACACACATGCAATGACTCTGGTTGTTTTTAGTAAAAAGAGCACACATGCAAGCATGTCTGGTGGATCCATAAGTGGATTGTGAAAAGAAGACATATGCAATGACACTGGTGGATCCATATGTGGTATGTGAAAAGAACACATATTTCAATGACTCTAGTTGTTGTTAGTAAAAAGAACACACATGCAATGACACTGGTGGATCCATAGGTGGATTGTGAAAAGAGCACACATGCAATGACACTGGTGGATCCATATGTGGTATGTGAAAAGAACACACATGCAATGACTACAGTTGTTGTTAGTAAAAAGAACACACATGCAATGACATCAGGATCAATGTGTGGTCTGAAGAGAACACACATTTAAATGAACAGTGGATCCATATGTGGTATGTGAAAAGAACATACGAAATGACTCCAGTTGTTTTTAGTAAAACAAACACAGATGAAATGACTGTGGTTGATCCTTTGGTTGATTGTGAAAAGAACACACATGCAATGACACTTGTGGATCCATATGTGGTATGTGAAAAGAACACACACATGCAATGACTCTGGTTGTTGTTAGTAAAAAGAACACACATGCAATGAAACTGGTGGATCCATATGTGGTCTCTCAAGAGAACACACATGCAATGACTCGTTGTTGTTAGTAAAAGAACACACATGCAATGACATCTGGTGGATCCATGTGGTCTCTAAGAGAACACATTTCAATGACACCGGTGGATCCATATGTGGTCGTGAAAAGAACACACATTAAATGACTCTAGTTGTTGTTAGTAAAAAGAACACACATGCAATGACACTGGTGGATCCATAGGTGGATTGTGAAAAGAAGACACATGCAATGACACTGGTGGATCCATATGTGGTATGTGAAAAGAACACACATTTCAATGACTCTGGTTGTTGGTAGTAAACAGAACACACATGCCATGACACTAGTGGATCCATGTGTGGCCTCTGAAGAGAACACACATTTCAATGACACCGGTGGATCCATATGTGGTATGTGAAAAGAACACACATGAAATGACTCTAGTTGTTGTTAGTAAAAAGAACACACATGCAATGACACTGGTGGATACATGTGTGGTCTCTAAAGAGAACACACATTTCAATGACTCTGGTTGTTGTTAGTAAAAAGAACACACATGCAATGACACTGGTGGATCCATGTGTGGTCTCTGAAGAGAACACACATGCAATGACTCTGGTTGTTGTTAGTAAAAAGAACACACATGCAATGACACTGGTGGATCCATGTCTGGTCTCTGAAGAGAACACACAGTTCAATGACTCTGGTTGTTGTTAGTAAAAAGAAGACACATGCAATGACACTGGTGGATCCATGTGTGGTCTCTGAAGAGAACACACATGCAATGACTCTGGTTGCTATTAGTAAAAAGAGCACACATGCAATGACACTGGTGGATCCATAGGTGGATTTTGAAAAGAACACACATTTCAATGACACTGGTGGATCCATATGTGGTATGTGAAAAGAACACACATTTCAATGACTCTGGTTGTTGTTAGTAAAAAGAACACACATGCAATGACACCGGTGGATCCATGTGTTGTCTCTGAAGAGAACACACATGCAATGACTCTGGTTGTTGTTAGTAAAAAAGCACACATGCAATGGCACTAGTGGATCCATAGCTGGATTGTGAAAAGAACACACATGCAATGACACTGGTCGATCCATATGGGGTATGTGAAAAGAACACACATTTCAACGACTCTGGTTGTTGTTAGTAAAAAGAACACACATGCAATGACACTGGTGGATCCATAGGTGGATTGTGAAAATAGCACACATGCAATGACACTGGTGGATCCATATGTGGTATGTGAAAAGAACACACATGCAATGACTCCAGTTGTTGTTAGTAAAAAGAACACACATGCAATGACACTGGTGGATCCATAGGTGGATTGTGAAAAGAGAACACATGCAATGACACTGGTGGATCCATATGTGGTATGTGAAAAGAACACACATGCAATGACTCAAGTTGTTGTTAGTAAAAAGAACCCACATGCAATGACACTGGTAGATCCATGTGTGGTCTCTGAAGAGAACACACATTTCAATGACACTGGTGGATCCATATGTGGTATGTGAAATGAACGGTCATGAAATGACTCCAGTTGTTGTTAGTAAAAAGAACACACATGCAACGACACTGGTGGATCCATAGGTGCATTGTGAAAAGAACACACATGCAATGACACTGGTGGATCCATAAGTGGATTGTGAAAAGAACACACATGCAATGACACTAGTGGATCCATATGTGGTATGTGAAAAGAACACACATGCAATGACTCTGGTTGTTGTTAGTAAAAAGAACACACATACAATGACACTAGTGGATCCATGTATGGTCTCTAAAGAGAACACACATTTCAATGACACCGGTGGATCCATATGTGGTATGTGAAAAGAACACATATGAAATGACTCCAGTTGTTGTTAGTAAAAAGAACACACATGCAATGACACTGGTGGATCCATGTGTGGTCTCTGAAGAGAACACACATGCAATGACTCTGGTTGTTGTTAGTAAAAAGAGCACACATGCAATGACACTGGTGGATTGTGATAAGAACACACATTTCAATGACACTGGTGGATCCATATGTGGTATGTGAAATGAACACACATTTCAATGACTCTGGTTGTTGTTAGTAAAAAGAACACACATGCAATGACACCGGTGGATCCATGTGTTGTTTATGAAGGGAACACACATGCAATGAATCTGGTTGTTGTTAGTAAAAAACGAACACATGCAATGACACTGGTGGATCCATAGGTGGATTGTGAAAAGAACACACATGCAATGACACTGGTGGATCCATATGTGGTATGTGAAAAGAACACACATTTCAATAACTCTAGTTGTTGTTAGTAAAAAGAACACACATGCAATGAGACTGGTGAATCCATGTGTGGTCTCTTAAGAGAACACACATGCAATGACTCTGGTTGTTGTTAGTAAAAAGAGCACACATGCAATGACATTGGTGGATCCATAGGTGGATTGTAAAAAGAACACACATGCAATGACACTGGTGGATCCATATGTGGTATGTGAAAAGAACACATATTTCAATGACTCTAGTTATTGTTAGTAAAAAGAACACACATGCAATGACACTGGTGGATCCATAGGTGGATTGTGAAAAGAGCACACATGAATGACACTGGTGGATCCATATGTTGTATGTGAAAAGAACACACATGCAATGACTACAGTTGTTGTTAGTAAAAAGAACACACATGCAATGACACTGGTGGATCCATGTGTGGTCTCTGAAGAGAACACACATTTAAATGAACCTGGTGAATCCATATGTGGTATGTGAAAAGAACAGTCACGAAATGACTCCAGTTGTTGTTAGTAAAAAGAACACACATGCAATGACACTGGTGGATCCATAGGTGGATTGTGAAAAGAACACACATGCAATGACACTTGTGGATCCATATGTGGTATGTGAAAAGAACACACACATGCAATGACTCTGGTTGTTGTTAGTAAAAAGAACACACATGCAATGAAACTGGTGGATCCATATGTGGTCTCTGAAGAGAACACACATGCAATGACTCTAGTTGTTGTTAGTAAAAAGAAAACACATGCAATGACTCTGGTTGTTGTTAGTAAAAAGAACACACATGCAACGACACTGGTGGATCCATGTGTGGTCTCTAAAGAGAACACACATTTCAATGACTCTGGTTGTTCTAAGTAAAAAGAAGACACATGCAATAACACTGGTGGATCCATGTGTGGTCTCTGAAGAGAACACACATGCAATGACTCTGGTTGTTGTTAGTAAAAAGAGCACACATGCAATGACACTGGTGGATCCATAGGTGGATTGTGAAAAGAACACACATTTCAATGACACTGGTGGATCCATATGTGGTATGTGAAAAGAACACACATTTCAATGACTCTGGTTGTTGTTAGTAAAAAGAACACACATGCAATGACACCGGTGGATCCATGTGTTGTCTCTGAAGAGAACACACATGCAATGACTCTGGTTGTTGTTAGTAAAAAAAGCACACATGCAATGACACTGGTGGATCCATAGGTGGATTGTGAAAAGAACACACATGCAATGACACTGGTGGATCCATATGTGGTATGTGAAAAGAACACACATTTCAATGACTCTGGTTGTTGTTCGTAAAAAGAACACACATGCAATGAGACTGGTGGAACCATGTGTGGTCTCTTAAGAGAACACACATGCAATGACGCTGGTTGTTTTTAGTAAAAAGAGCACACATGCAATGACACTGGTGGATCCATAGGTGGATTGTGAAAAGAACACACATGCAATGACACTGGTGGATCCATATGTGGTATGTGAAAAGAACACATATTTCAATGACTCTAGTTGTTGTTAGTATAAAGAACACACATGCAATGACACTGGTGGATCCATGTGTGGTCTCTGAAGAGAACACACATTTCAATGATTCTGGTTGTTGTTAGTAAAAAGAACACACATGCAATGACATTGGTGGATCCATGTGTGGTATCTGAAGAGAACACACATGCAATGACTCTGGTTGTTGTTAGTAAAAAGAACACACATGCAATGACACTAGTGGATCCATGTGTGGTCTCTGAAGAGAACACACATTTTAATGACTCTGGTTGTTATTAGTAAAAAGAACACACATGCAATGACAGTGGTGGATCCATGTGTGGTCTCAGAAGAGAACACACATGCAATGACTCTGGTTGGTTTTAGTAAAAAGAGCACACATGCAATAACTCTGGTGGATCCATAGGAGGATTGTGAAAAAACACACATTTCAATGACACTGGTGGATCCATATGTGGGATGTGAAAAGAACACACATTTCGATGACTCTGGTTGTTGTTAGTAAAAAGAACACACATGCAATGACACCGGTGGATCCATGTGTTGTCTCTAAAGAGAACACACATGCAATGACTCTGGTTGTTGTTACTAAAAAAAGCACACATGCAATGACACTGGTGGATCCATAGGTGGATTGTGAAAATAACACACATGCAATGACACTGGTGGATCCATATGTGGTATGTGAAAAGAACACACATTTCAATGACTCTGGTTGTTGTTAGTAAAAAGAACACACATGCAATGAGACTGGTGGATCCATGTGTGGTCTCTTAAGAGAACACACATGCAATGACTATGGTTGTTTTTAGTAAAAAGAGCACACATGCAAGCTTGTCTGGTGGATCCATAAGTGGATTGTGAAAAGAACACATATGCAATGACACTGGTGGATCCATATGTGGTATGTGAAAAGAACACATATTTCAATGACTCTAGTTGTTGTTAGTAAAAAGAACACACATGCAATGACACTGGTGGATCCATAGGTGGATTGTGAAAAGAGCACACATGCAATGACACTGGTGGATCCATATGTGGTATGTGAAAAGAACACACATGCAATGACTACAGTTGTTGTTAGTAAAAAGAACACACATGCAATGACACTGGTGGATCAATGTGTGCTCTCTGAAGAGAACACACATTTAAATGAACCTGGTGGATCCATATGTGGTATGTGAAAAGAACAGTCACGAAATGACTCCAGTTGTTGTTAGTGAAAAGAACACACATGCAATGACACTGGTGGATCCATAGGTGGATTGTGAAAAGAACACACATGCACTGACACTTGTGGATCCATATGTGGTATGTGAAAAGAACACACACATGCAATGACTCTGGTTGTTGTTAGTAAAAAGAACACACATGCAATGAAACTGGTGGATCCATATGTGGTCTCTGAAGAGAACACACATGCAATGACTCTGGTTGTTGTTAGTAAAAAGAACACACATGCAATGACACTGGTGGATCCATGTGTGGTCTCTGAAGAGAACACACATTTCAATGACACCGGTGGATCCATATGTGGTCGTGAAAAGAACACACATTAAATGACTCTAGTTGTTGTTAGTAAAAAGAACACACATGCAATGACACTGGTGGATCCATAGGTGGATTGTGAAAAGAAGACACATGCAATGACACTGGTGGATCCATATGTGGTATGTGAAATGAACACACATTTCAATGACTCTGGTTGTTGGTAGTAAACAGAACACACATGCCATGACACTAGTGGATCCATGTGTGGCCTCTGAAGAGAACACACATTTCAATGACACCGGTGGATCCATATGTGGTATGTGAAAAGAACACACATGAAATGACTCTAGTTGTTGTTAGTAAAAAGAACACACATGCAATGACACTGGTGGATACATGTGTGGTCTCTAAAGAGAACACACATTTCAATGACTCTGGTTGTTGTTAGTAAAAAGAACACACATGCAATGACACCAGTGGATCCATGTGTGGTCTCTGAAGAGAACACACATGCAATGACTCTGGTTGTTGTTAGTAAAAAGAACACACATGCAATGACACTGGTGGATCCATGTGTGGTCTCTGAAGAGAACACACAGTTCAATGACTCTGGTTGTTGTTAGTAAAAGAAGACACATGCAATGACATGTGGATCCATGTGTGGTCTCAAGAGAACACACATGCAATGACTTCGTTGCTATTAGTAAAAAGAGCACACATGCAATGACACTGGTGGATCCATAGGTGGATTTTGAAAAGAACACACATTTCAATGACACTGGTGGATCCATATGTGGTATGTGAAAAGAACACACATTTCAATGACTCTGTTGTTGTTAGTAAAAGAACACACATGCAATGACACGGTGGATCCATGTGTTGTCTCCAAGAGAACACATGCAATGACTCTGGTTGTTATTAGTAAAAAAAGCACACATGCAATGACACGGGTGGATCCATAGGTGGATTGTGAAAAGAACACACATGCAATGACACTGGTCGATCCATATGGGGTATGTGAAAAGAACACACAATTCAACGACTCTGGTTGTTGTTAGTAAAAAGAACACACATGCAATGACACTGGTGGATCCATAGGTGGATTGTGAAAATAGCACACATGCAATGACACTGGTGGATCCATATGTGGTATGTGAAAAGAACACACATGCAATGACTCCAGTTGTTGTTAGTAAAAAGAACACACATGCAATGACACTGGTGGATCCATAGGTGGATTGTGAAAAGAGCACACATGCAATGACACTGGTGGATCCATATGTGGTATGTGAAAAGAACACACATGCAATGACTCAAGTTGTTGTTAGTAAAAAGAACCCACATGCAATGACACTGGTGGATCCATGTGTGGTCTCTGAAGAGAACACACATTTCAATGACACTGGTGGATCCATATGTGGTATGTGAAATGAACGGTCATGAAATGACTCCAGTTGTTGTTAGTAAAAAGAACACACATGCAACGACACTGGTGGATCCATAGGTGCATTGTGAAAAGAACACACATGCAATGACACTGGTGGATCCATAGGTGGATTGTGAAAAGAACACACATGCAATGACACTAGTGGATCCATATGTGGTATGTGAAAAGAACACACATGCAATGACTCTGGTTGTTGTTAGTAAAAAGAACACACATACAATGACACTAGTGGATCCATGTATGGTCTCTAAAGAGAACACACATTTCAATGACACCGGTGGATCCATATGTGGTATGTGAAAAGAACACATATGAAATGACTCCAGTTGTTGTTAGTAAAAAGAACACCCATGCAATGACACTGGTGGATCCATGTGTGGTCTCTGAAGAGAACACACATGCAATGACTCTGGTTGTTGTTAGTAAAAAGAGCAGACATGCAATGACACTGGTGGATTGTGATAAGAACACACATTTCAATGACACTGGTGGATCAATATGTGGTATGTGAAATGAACACACATTTCAATGACTCTGGTTGTTGTTAGTAAAAAGAACACACATGCAATGACACCGGTGGATCCATGTGTTGTCTCTGAAGGGAACACACATGCAATGACTCTGGTTGTTGTTAGTAAAAAACGAACACATGCAATGACACTGGTGGATCCATAGGTGGATTGTGAAAAGAACACACATGCAATGACACTGGTGGATCCATATGTGGTATGTGAAAAGAACACATATTTCAATGACTCTAGTTGTTGTTAGTAAAAAGAACACACATGCAATGACACTGGTGGATCCATAGGTGGATTGTGAAAAGAGCACACATGCAATGACACTGGTGGATCCATATTTTGTATGTGAAAAGAACACACATGCAATGACTACAGTTGTTGTTAGTAAAAAGAACACACATGCAATGACACTGGTGGATCCATGTGTGGTCTCTGAAGAGAACACACATTTAAATGAACCTGGTGGATCCATATGTGGTATGTGAAAAGAACACACATGCAATGACTCTGGTTGTTGTTAGTAAAAAGAACACACATGCAATGACACTAGTGGATCCATGAGTGGCCTCTGAAGAGAACACACATTTCAATGACACCGGTGGATCCATATGTGGTATGTGAAAAGAACACACATGAAATGACTCCAGTTCTTGTTCGTAAAAAGAACACACATGTAATGACACTGGTGGATCCATGTGTGGTCTCTAAAGAGAACACACATTTCAACGACTCTGGTTGTTGTTTGTCAAAATAACACACATGCAATGACACTTGTGGATCCATGTGTGGTCTCTTAAGAGAACACACATGCAATGACTCTGGTTGTTGTTAGTAAAAAGAACACACATGCAATGACACTGGTGGATCCATGTGTGGCCTCTGAAGAGAACACACAGTTCAATGACTCTGGTTGTTGTTACTAAAAAGAAGACACATGCAATGACACTGGTGGATCCATGTGTGGTCTCTGAAGAGAACACACATGCAATGACTCTGGTTGTTGTTAGTAAAAAGAGCACACATGCAATGACACTGGTGGATCCATAGGTGGATTGTGAAAGGAACACACATTTCAATGGCACTGGTGGATCCATATGTGGTATGTGAAAAGAACACACATTTCAATGACTCGGGATGTTGTTAGTAAAAGGAACACACATGCAATGACACCGGTGGATCCATGTGTTGTATCTAAAGAGAACACACATGCAATGACTCTGGTTGTTGTTAGTAAAAAAAGCACACATGCAATGACCCTGGTGAACGATAGGTGGATTGTGAAAAGAACACACATGCAATGACACTGGTGGATCCATATGTGGTATGTGAAAAGAACACACATTTCAACGACTCTGGTTGTTATTAGTAAAAAGAACACACATGCAATGACACTGGTGGATCCATAGGTGGATTGTGAAAATAGCACACATGCAATGACACTGATGGATCCATATGTGGTATGTGAAAAGAACACACATGCAATGACTCTGGTTGTTGTTAGTAAAAAGAACACACATGCAATGACACTAGTGGATCCATGTGTGGCCTCTGAAGAGAACACACATTTCAATGACACCGGTGGATCCATATGTGGTATGTGAAAAGAACACACATGAAATGACTCGAGTTGTTGTTAGTAAAAAGAACACACATGCAATGACACTGGTGGATCCATGTGTGGTCTCTAAAGAGAACACACATTTCAATGACTCTGGTTGTTGTTAGTAAAAAGACCACACATGCCAAGACACTGGTGGATCCATGTGTCGTCTCTGAAGAGAACACACATGCAATTACTCTGGTTGTTGTTAGTAAAAAGAACACACATGCATTGACACTGGTGGATCCATGTGTGGTCTCTGAAGAGAACACACATTTCAATGACTCTGGTTGTTGTTAGTAAAAAGAAGACACATGCAATGACACTGGTGGATCCATGTGTGGTCTCTAAACAGAACACACATGCAATGACTCTGGTTTTTGTTAGTAAAAAGAGCACACATGCAATGACACTGGTGGATCCATAGGTGGATTGTGAAAAGTACACACATTTCAATGACACTAGTGGATCCATATGTGGTATGTGAAAAGAACACAAATTTCAATGACTCTGGTTGTTGTTAGTAAAAAGAACACACATGCAATGTCACCGGTGGATCCATGTGTTGTCTCTGAAGAGAACACACATGCAATGACTCTGGTTGTTGTTACTAAAAAAAACGCACATGCAAAGACACTGGTGGATCCATGTGTCGTCTCTGAAGAGAACACACATGCAATGACTCTGGTTGTTGTTAGTAAAAAGAACACACATGCATTAACACTGGTGGATCCATGTGTGGTCTCTGAAGAGAACACACATTTCAATGACTCTGGTTGTTGTTAGTAAAAAGAAGACACATGCAATGACACTGGTGGATCCATGTGTGGTCTCTAAACAGAACACACATGCAATGACTCTGGTTGTTGTTAGTAAAAAGAGCACACATGCAATGACACTGGTTGATCCATAGGTGGATTGTGAAAAGAACACACATGCAATGACACTGGTGGATCCATATGTGGTATGTGAAAAGAACACGCATTTCAACGACTCTGGTTGTTGTTAGTAAAAAGAACACACATGCAATGAGACTGGTGGATTCATGTGTGGTCTCTTAAGAGAACACACATGCAATGACTCTAGTTGTTGTTAGTAAAAAGAGCACACATGCAATGACACTGGTGGATCCATAGGTGGATTGTGAAAAGAACACACATGCAATGACACTGGTGGATCCATTTGTGGTATGTGAAAAGAACACATATTTAAATGACTCTAGCTGTTTTTAGTAAAAAGAACACACATGCAATGACACTGGTGGATCCATAGGAGGATTGTGAAATGAGCACACATGCAATGACACTGGTGGATCCATATGTGGTATGTGAAAAGAACACACACGCAATGACTCTAGTTGTTAGTAAAAAGAACACACATGCAATGACACTGGTGGATCCATGTGTGGTCTCTGAAGAGAACACACATTTAAATGAAACTGGTGGATCCATGTGTGATATGTGAAAAGAACAGTCATGAAATGACTCTAGTTGTTGTTAGTTAAAAGAACACACATGCAATGACACGGGTGGATCCATAGGTGGATTGTGAAAAGAACACACATGCAATGACACTTGTGGATCCATATGTGGTATGTGAAAAGAACACACATGCAATGACTCTGGTTGTTGTTAGTAAAAAGAACACACATGCAATGAAACTGGTGGATCCATATGTGGTCTCTAAAGAGAACACAGATGTAATGACTCTGGCTGTTGTTAGTAAAAAGAACACACATGCAATGACACTGGTGGATCCATGTGTGCTCTCTGAAGAGAACACAAATTTCAATGACACCGGTGGATCCATATGTGGTATGTGAAAAGAACACACATTAAATGACTCCAGTTGTTGTTAGTAAAAACAACACACATGCAATGACACTGGTGGATCCATAGGTGGATTGTGAAAAGAACACACATGCAATGACACTGGTGGATCCATATGTGGTATGTGAAAAGAACACACATTTCAATGACTCTGGTTGTTGGTAGTAAACAGAACACACATGCCATGACACTAGTGGATCCATGTGTGGCCTCTGAAGAGAACACACATTTCAATGACACCGGTGGATCCATATGTGGTATGTGAAAAGAACACACATCAAATGACTCTAGTTGTTGTTAGTAAAAAGAACACACATGCAATGAAACTGGTGGATCCATGTGTGGTATCTAAAGAGAACACACATTTCAATGAGTCTGGTTGTTGTTAGTAAAAATAACACACATGCAATGACACTGGTGGATCCATGTGTGGTCTCTGAAGAGAACACACATGCAATGACTCTGGTTGTTGTTAGTAAAAAGAACACACATGCAATGACACTAGTGGATCCATGTGTGGTCTTTGAAGAGAACACACAGTTCAATGACTCTGGTTGTTGTAAGTAAAAAGAAGACACATGCAATGACACTGGTGGATCCATGTGTGGTCTCTGAAGAGAACACACATGCAATGACTCTGGTTGTTGTTAGTAAAAAGAGCACACATGCAATGACACTGGTGGATCCATAGGTGGATTGTGAAAAGAACACACATTTCAATGACACTGGTGGATCCATATGTGGTATGTGAAAAGAACACACATGCAATGACTCTAGTTGTTGTTAGTAAAAAGAGCACACATGAAATGACATCGGTGGATCCATGTGTTGTCTTTAAAGAGAACACACATGCAATGACTCTGGTTGTTGTTAGTAAAAAAAGCACACATGCAATGACACTGGTGGATCCATAGGTGGATTGTGAAAAGAACACACATGCAATGACACTGGTGGATCCATATGTGGTATGTGAAAAGAACACACATGCAATGACTCTGGTTGTTGTTAGTAAAAAGAACACACATGCAATCACACTAGTGGATCCATGTGTGGCCTCTGAAGAGAACACACATTTCAATGACACCGGTGGATCCATATGTGGTATGTGAAAAGAACACACATGAAATGACTCCAGTTGTTGTTAGTAAAAAGAACACACATAAAATGACACTGGTGGATCCATGTGTGGTCTCTAAAGAGAACACACATTTCAATGACTCTGGTTGTTGTTAGTAAAAAGACCACACATGCAATGACACTGGTGGATCCATGTGTCGTCTCTGAAGAGAACACACATGCAATGACTCCGGTTATTGTTAGTAAAAAGAACACACATGCAATGACACTGGTGGATCCATGTGTGGTCTGAAGAAGAACACACAGTTCAATGACTCTGGTTGTTGTAAGTAAAAAGAAGACACATGCAATGACACTGGTGGATCCATGTGTGGTCTCTGAAGAGAACACACATGCAATGACTCTGGTTGTTGTTAGTAAAAAGCGCACACATGCAATGACACTGGTGGATCCAAAGGTGGATTGTGAAAAGAACACACATTTCAATGACACTGGTGGATCCATATGTGGTATGTGAAAAGAACACACATTTCAATGACTCTAGTTGTTGTTAGTAAAAAGAACACACATGAAATGACACCGGTGGATCCATGTGTTGTCTCTGAAGAGAACACACATGCAATGACTCTGGTTGTTGTTAGTAAAAAAAGCACACATGCAATGACACTGGTGGATCCATAGGTGGATTGTGAAAACAACACACATGCAATGACACTGGTGGATCCATATGTGACACCCCGGTTCTGAAAAGACCGTGGCCTCTATGTGACATGCCAATCCCTGGATCGGTTCATTGGCCCACAATAGAGTAAGATAGATAACATAGCAAAATATCCGTGTATCATAGATAACGAAGATCCAGAGTACCATTATTACAATAAAAGCTTAGCACAAAGCTAGCTCAAATTATTCAGGTAGCAACATAAACGAGATAAATCCTCCATTCTTCAAATTGCCCACAAGTGAACAAGTGCCGAGTGGAGTACCGTGGCCTATAACGATCAATCGAATCGAATAACTCGCAAGATAAAACGCAACAGCCTCAAGGGTCAATACATGGAATGTATGGCAAGTAGAGCTAGTAAATGGAGACAATAATACTAACATCTACATGCATATCTGGCAAGTGGAGCTGTGTCTGGCTTGCATTTGCAAATACATTTGTCCTACTTTCATAAACAGTTTTGAATTTTCTTTGAAAAGATCCCAATTAAGTTAACCCAACAAGATTAAAACAATTATGAAATTAGAATGAGCGAGAAACATGTCATGGAATCAATATCTAGCAACTCAGATGTCCATAACCGGGGACACGGCTAATCGATTAGATTATACACTGCAGAGGTTAGTACACTTTACCCATGTGACTTGGCCAGCCCAGCTCGCACCATCACTCTCATTTTGGGTGATGATAGGAGAAGACCAAGAAGAGACTGTTAGGAAGTAGCTCCTCAATCCCGACGCAAGACCGTCCAACCTACCAAAATTCTACATCTCTGGATACGCTGGTTCGAGTTACTACAACCTACTAAGTCCAACCAACCGCCCATTCCATTATTGGCACATGGTTGTACACGTAAGCTACACAATAAAGAAGCCAATCATTCTCTCTTGATACCTGGGTGCCTTTCCGCAATGAAACCACCAAAAATTATCAATACCATCACACCCAGGGGATTCATTGATTAAGTTGTTTTTTTAGTTTTCACAAACCAAAACTTTGAGAAAACAAGTGTCAATGATGTAACCCAGCCCTCGTTCAACATAGCATGGCTAAGCACATCTACAACGGTGGTTCATCTACAAGGAAAACCCTACCACATAATAGGACATAGCATAGCGGTAGTATCATCCTACACATGCATCTACAAAATACACGACAATGCATTGAAAATAGTAGGACGATATCATGAACAAAGTAGCATCTACTTGCCTTGGTTGTAGCGGTCGGAAGAACAATCCACACACGAGCAAGGGTTGCACTCCACACAATCTACACGACACAATTGCATTCATAAACAAACAATTCACAAACATATGCAACAAAGATGATGCATGAATGCAAGAACGGCAAGTGAATTGGTGCTACAGATGCACCACATAGTACTAATTCATATTACTACCGAATACATGCATGGAAAATAGATTTGGCGCAAGGGAAACTATTAACCAAAAGTGGTGATCACTACTAGAGCTAGAACTTAAATAATTCACTACCGGTAGTATACTGTTTGTAAAAACTTGGAAAAATTCTACCGCATAGGCATCGCTGATAAGAAACAGTACCAATTGGAATTACTCAAAAAGGAGTTA
This sequence comes from Avena insularis, assembly GCA_023614405.1. Lineage (NCBI taxonomy): Eukaryota > Viridiplantae > Streptophyta > Magnoliopsida > Poales > Poaceae > Avena > Avena insularis. Next base: position 247,493,303 of record CM042688.1, read on the forward strand.
TAAAACATCCCGAGTAATCAAAACACTACAGAAAGCCATTAGACAAATACTGCAGAAGTTTTTACTGTAAGCCTATCTTTTTATTTCACGATGAGATTCCCCTCGTTCATACGAGTTCAGGGACATATCATACGCGATTTTTGGAGCTACGAAACTTTTACTACGAATTTATTACTCCGAAAAGGCCACTAACTAGTTTGATTAAACTGTACTAAACCTGACAGTAAAAATCTGAACCAAAGCTACAGCAAGATTCTACACGACTCACTGAACGCGTGCATATTTTATTTGCAAATTTTGGCCAAGCGGTTTAATTTCTACGCAATTTACAAGATCCTACCGAAATCTGCCAACTAAAAGGATTAACGAAATTGACCCAGTCAACTATGTCTGATGACTGGGCGTCTGACCAGTCAACGTCTGGGTCTCTGACTAGTCAACGTCTGGAGTGCTGACCAGTCAACAAACGATCTAAGCCGCTGATCTGAGATCTGACGGTGGCTGCTGTCTTACCGGAATCGGACGGCGAACGAACTCCGAGCTCCGGACGGCGGCAACGATCGGATCCGGTGGCGTGGAAACTCCTGCAAGTACACACACGGTCAACTCGGCTCCGGAATAATAACGCGCAGCGTCTGCGGCGATCTGCGAAGCGCGGTTGGCGGCGGATGGAGACGCGAGCACGGAACGGAAAGAGGGCGAGACGAACCCGGCAACAGCGACGCGGCGATTAACGGCGACGGAGGGTGGTCGGCGACGGCGAGGCGGCGGCGGCGGTACTCGGCGCGCACGGGAGTTGTGGCGGCGGGTTCTGAGGCGCGGGTGGGCACGACTTCGAGGCGCGGGCCTCGCTTAAAAGAATCCTCGCGCAGGAAAAAAAAAACAGATCTAAGCTGAAAACGGTCCAGAACTGGACTACAACTCGGAAATCGGTCCGGATTTTCGGACCGTTTTCCGGCGGTTTACTAAAACGTCCGAGTCTTTTGCATACGAACTCCGATTGGAGCGATTTTCCCTTACGGGTTCAGATCGTCGAGGAACAACCTTCAGTCAAGTTTGAGCGAAAGCTCGAACCTACAGGTGGTTGTAGCAAGCCCTCTGAAGCCTCCCGCAGAAACTCGAGCGAAGGAGAAACGGGTTTTGCAAATAGCGTTCGTCGATCCTCTCTACTCGACGGTAATGCATGGAAAGATATGATGCGATGCAATGAATGATATGCAAGACCAAATCTAAAATTTGGGATGTGACAAGACTAACCCTTAAGATGAATCTCGTCCTCGAGATTCGCGCCATTAGCAAATAGGTGTGGGTAGTCCTCTCGGATGTCATCTTCACGCCCCAAGTGGCTTCCTCTTCTGTGGTGACTCCACCGCACCTTGCAAAACTTGATTGTCTTGGTACGGTTAGTCCGTTCATTGCCTCCGTAATCTTGACCGGCTTCTCCTCATAGGTCAAGTCATTTCAAGCTGAACCTCCTCTAGTGGTACAGTGTCTCTCAATGGTGTATCCACCATCTCCGGATGGCACTTCTTCACCGATACGTGGAACACATCGTGAACAGCGCATGCAGCCTCCGCAACCCAACCGATAGGCAATCTCTCCTTGCGTGCTAAAACTCGATACGGTCCAATGAATCGAGGTGCCACTACCCTTAATACCAAATCTCTTAATTCCTGGCGGCGATACTCGAGGTATGCTCTATCACCTATCTCATATACCACTTCCTTGCGCTTGCCGCCGTAGCTCTTCCGTCTTGATTGTGCTACCTTTAGTCATCTCTAATCAAGCGACCTTCTCCTCGGCGTCCTTGATCAAGTCAGGTCCAAACAACCGACGTTCTCCTACTCCATCCCATAGCAATGGTGTTCGCACCGCTTCCCATATAGCACATCGAACGGTGACGTCTTGATGCTGGTTTGATAAGCTGTTGTTGTAGGAAAACTCAGCATACGGCAAATTCTCATCCCAACTAGAACCATGAGCCAAGGCGCAAGCTCTTAGCATGTCCTCCAAAATCTGATTCACCCTCTCGTCTGGCTCCATCGATGCATGGGTGAAACAATATTAAACTCCAATCTAGTACCAAGTGACTCGTGTTGGCGCCCGAAGTGTGAGGTAAATTGGGTGCCTCTATCGATACAATACTCTTGGGAACTCCGTAGGCACACAATCCTGTCCATGTAAATCTTGGCCAACTTTGCACTCAGATAGGTCGTCTTTACCGGTATAAAATGGGCTACCTTGGTCAAATGGTCGACCACTACCCAAATAGAGTCATATCCCGACCTGGTCTGGCAGTCCTGTGATAAAGTCCATTCCCACTCTATCCCATTTCCAATCCGCACAGGAAAGGCTATGTGATCCTTCTGTGTTCCGCCTTCACTCGACTACATACATCACATAGGCTATATGCTGCGATGTCTCCCTTCATGTTGTTCCACCAGAATCTGTCCTTTAGGTCCATATACATCTTCATATTGCGGGATGTATGGAATATGGCGAGTCATGAGCTTCTGCATAATCAACTTCTTAACTCGGATCGTTGAACACACAAACGATCTCCATACCACAAGGTACCTTGCTCATCCTCATGAATTCCTTTTCGACCTTCCTTCATCTTCTCCTTTATTTCTTCTATTTCCTTGTCTCCCGCTTGAGCCTTCTTGATTCTGTCTTGAAGCGTGGTTGGACTTCCATTGTTGCTAAGTACCCTTCAGATACTACCTCCAATCTAAGGTCCTTGAATTGCTTGCACAAATCCTCGTGCAATTCACCAATTGTCAATCCATTGGCATAAACCTTCCGGCTCGAGCATCTGCTACTACATTGGCCTTTCCGGTGGTATTGTAGATTCATATCATAATCCTTGATAAGTTCCAACCATCTCCTTTGTCTCATGTTCAGCCTCATTCCGGTAAATATGTATTTCAGGCTCTTGTGTGTACACATCATGGTTTTCCCATTAAGTAATGTTCCATACCTTGAGCGATGAACCATCGACGCATGTACTTCAAAGTTTGGGGTTTGTGCACATCATGTTGTTTTCCCATTAAGTAATGCTTCCATACCTTTGAGACAAGATGAACCAATCGGGACGCTTAACTCCAAGTCGTCGTGTGGTAATCGCAATTCCATCGCACAAGATTCATACTAACCTCTTAAGAGAATTCAACTGGCTACCACCATCCCGGTCGCATACAACCGACTTGAATTTAGTCCTCTTCACTCATCCGGGAAGCCTTTTATGAAAGCAAATTGTTGTGTACAATCTATGTGTCCCCCATGTACATAGACATCCAATCCATACCCTGCATCAATCGCCTAATCCTCTGCATTCCAACACTACCAAATGTGCAATGAAGTTGTGTGTTCCAATCCTCATACCAAGTCACAAGCGGTATCCCGCCAACTTAGCTATTATATCTCCTCCAAAGAACTGTGAACTCACTAATAGCCCTTTTCATAGACCTCGGGAGGTAACTTATACTTATCATCACAAATGCCTTTGATATGAAGTTGAATGCGGTATACCCGCATCAAAAGTATAAGTGCAGGTAAGCCGCTGATTGGGAACTGGCCAATCACAAAGGTCAGGCTCATCTCGAATCTCCTCCACATCTCATGTGGGTTCATCGTGGGTCTTTCCTCACCGCTGGTTGGCTTCAGTCCTTCCTCTCCCGGACAGCTTGTCAAGATAGTGTCCCTTCTGCTTGCACTTGAAGCTTACGCCACCTCACCCCGATCCTTCTTCACAAAATTGGCGCGTATCACTAAGGTTATGTACCATGTCCACCGTGTCCTCCAGAAAGTGGTGAGAGTGTCCTCCCTTGTGGCTGTGGTGACTGCCTCTATGAAGTTGTCAGTGGCGATGTCCATCGCGGGGTGGTCATGGTTCCCATGGTCACTTCCTCCATGTTTGGAGTATCCATCATCACATGGGCGCGTAGTCTTGTGGTGTGCAACTGCAGGGTGATTGCTGTTCTTTCTCTTGGCGGTTCTCCACTCTGCTTGAAGCTTCCCCAAAAGATCTCCAATCGGCCTTGTCCATAAAGCTCCTGGAAAGTGGGGCAATAAACTGCACAAGTAGCTTCATTCTGATCAGCTCATCAACCGAGGCCATCCCAGGAATCTCTCCTCCTTTGCACTGCGTTGTCAACATCCCTGGGGTGCATAACGGGACACGTTGTTGAACTCCCTCAATGTACCGGCCACGGGTGCGACCGGAATATTTCCATGGCTTAAGTTATGGAACCTTTCCTCTCTCTCACAAAGTCGTCAGAACTCCTGAAGACACGTGGTCGGTCCCTGAACCTTCCTCAAACATAGCCCAAGTCACTTGTGATTCAGCGGTGGTGATCTCAAAATGTCCCACCAAGAAGCGGCTGGTCCCTCCCAAAGAGGTGAGCGGCTTAACCTCACCTTCTCAAAGCATCAAGCAAGCATCCGATAAGCACCATTAGATCCTTGTTGTTGACTGAACGAACAACCGAGCGTCGAGAGCAAATTCATTCGTTCTGGCTATAGGTAGAGAACTTGAAGCTGGCCTTAGCCTCGTAAATCTGGTGAGAGCATCTCCTCGAGGGTTGATTGTTTCATTGTTGTTGTTCTGATTTGCCATGAACTGGGTCATCACTTTGGGTCAGCTGTGCCTGAGCTGCCATGAGCTGCTCCAACTCAGTGGGGTTGGCGGCGGGAGGCATCCTGGGCGTTCAGCACAGGTAAGTTTAGAAAGAATCAACTACGATAATAGGATTCTACCCATGCATATGATCAAACAACAACAAACAATAGGCACAATCACAAGCAAGCAACACATCAACAAACAAGCGATCCAGCAACATCCCAGGTGCTATCCTAGTAGTATATACCTACTGAAATAGTTTTGCAAGAGTTGGCAATGGTTAACTAAACAATTGAGCATCAAAATGACAAAACAGCAATTCTGACAGAACAGTTCTTCTGTGTTCGCGAATTTTTCCGCCTGACTTAAACTCGTCAGAAAATTAAGCCAATTTTTTTGCATATAGAACAGGAAGTTCCGCATCAGCCCAATTTTTTTCAGATTTTTCCGAGTTACCAGAAAAATATGAAAAATCGCACAGTACTGCTGTATCAGCAGAAAAACTGCAGCGAAAACAACACAGATAGTAACCAAATTGCCATAACTCTTTCATATAATTTGCACAAATAATTCCTGAGATATTGGAGTACACAAATAAGCATCTAAACACTCTTACACTAACACGAACTAAGTATCATAACGATCGAGAATAAATCTAACGATTTCGCCTAACGAGGACTAATTGGTGGACTTCTATCTATTGCTTGAAGAGATTGAGGTAGGTCCTTGCGGTCATGCGTTGGCGCTTTGGTTCGCGGTACAACCATGGCGGCGGTGTATACACTTCTCCTGAACCATCACTTGAAACGTCAAACTCCACCTCTTCTGGATCCTCCTCTTCTTCTTCATCCTCAGCTGCAACTGCAACAGCTTCATCTCCTCCACCATCATCGTCTCCATCATCATCATCCTCGTCCTCATCATCATCATCTCCACTGTCATCATCATCCCCATTGTTGCCATCATCTCCATTGTCATCATCAGAGGGTGGATTCAGCTGTGCTTGGAGAGCGGCAATCTGGGCTGTCATAGCTTCAATAGTTTGATCCCTTTCCGGATCGTCCCTTGCAGTTGCTGTATGTTCGGTGTTCTCCCGCATACCATGAAGATGTGCTATGGTTGCATCTCCGGCTATCGTGGCATTCTCCGAACTCCCACAGCTTCATGCAAAGTGTCAATCTCCTGTCCTTGGACCACCATACCATTGCTAGTAAAATCTGCAATCTCCTTTATCATCCTCACCTTCTGCTAGAGCTCCATTCTCCTTTCCATGTCCTCTATGTGCCTCCGACGGGCGTGCATGTTGTTCCTGCCGCCTGGGTAACCACAATGTTCCCATCTTCATCACGCCTTCCATAGTCACGGGTGAATCTGCTGGTAGTAGGTGTCGGACATTATGGCACCGGGCGAGACAGGGCTTCATGTATGGCTGTTGATTCCAAGTCCCCAGGCAGATGTCTTGGTGTAGACCAAGTGCACGGGTTTGGCAAGGCGGCATCTCTGAATATGAAGGTAGTGATCTCCCATGCATCCTCTCCATATCCATAGGTGTACAGCCTTCTTCCCTTGAACATGGGCAGTGGCAATCCCAATGACTGCGAGAGCTGAGCTAACTGCCTTGCAAAGGGCCTTGGTGACTCCATGGTGACATACTCAGTCCTGACTTCTCCCATCTATCAAGTAAAAGAGGAAAGTGTGAGAATAGCATATGGTAAGAATTTCACGAGGTGAAAGGCATAAGATGAAAGATAGAGTTAATATAGGCTTTAATAATTCTATGGCTTCCTAATCCAATCCTAGGTCACGATCCTACAGCCGACACACAGGCTCTGATACTATCCTCGTGACACCCCTTCCTGAAAAGACCGCGGCCTCTATGTGACATGCCAACTCGGATCGGTTCATTGGCCCACAATAGAGTAAGATAGATAACATAGCAAAATATCCGTGTATCATAGATAACGAAGATCCAGAGTACCATTATTACAATAAAAGCTTAGCACAAAGCTAGCTCAAATTATTCAGGTAGCAACATAAACGAGATAAATCCTCCATTCTTCAAATTGCCCACAAGTGAACAAGTGCCGAGTGGAGTACCGTGGCCTATAACGATCAATCAGAATCGGAATAACCTGCAGCATAAAACGCAACAGCCCCGAAGGGTCAATACATGGAATGTATGGCAAGTAGAGCTAGTAAATGGAGACAATAATACTAACATCTACATGCATATCTGGCAAGTGGAGCTGTGTCTGGCTTGCATTTGCAAATACATTTGTCCTACTTTCATAAACAGTTTTGAATTTTCTTTGAAAAGATCCCAATTAAGTTAACCCAACAAGATTAAAACAATTATGAAATTAGAATGAGCGAGAAACATGTCATGGAATCAATATCTAGCAACTCAGATGTCCATAACCGGGGACACGGCTAATCGATTAGATTATACACTGCAGAGGTTAGTACACTTTACCCATGTGACTTGGCCAGCCCAGCTCGTACCATCACTCTCATTTTGGGTGATGATAGGAGAAGACCAAGAAGAGACTGTTCGAAGTAGCTCCTCAATCCCGACGCCAATCATCCAACCTACCAAAATTCTACATCTCTGGATACGCTGGTTCGAGTTACCTAACCTACTAAGTCCAACCAACCGCCCATTCCATTATTGGCACATGGTTGTACACGTAAGCTACACAATAAAGACGCCAATCATTCTCTCTTGATACCTGGGTGCCTTTCCGCAATCAAACCACCAAAAATTATCAATACCAACACACCAGGGGATTCATTGATTGTTGTTTTTTAGTTTTCACAAACCAAAACTTTGAGAAAACAAGTGTCAATGATGTAACCCAGCCCTCGCTCAACATAGCATGGCTACACATCTACAACGGTGGTTCATCTACAAGGAAAACCCTACCACATAATAGGACATAGCATAGCGAGTATCATCCTACACATGCATCTACAAAATACACGACAATGCATTGAAAATAGTAGGACGATATCATGAACAAAGTAGCATCTACTTGCCTTGGTTGTAGCGGTCGGAAGAACAATCCACACGAGCAAGGGTTGCACTCCACACAATCTACACACAATTGCATTCATAAACAAACAATTCACAAACATATGCAACAAAGATGATGCATGAATGCAAGAACGGCAAGTGAATTGGTGCTACAGATGCACCACATAGTACTAATTCATATTACTACCGAATACATGCATGGAAAATAGATTTGGCGCAAGGGAAACTATTAACCAAAAGTGGTGATCACTACTAGAGCTAGAACTTAAATAATTCACTACCGGTAGTATACTGTTTGTAAAAACTTGGAAAAATTCTACCGCATAGGCATCGCTGATAAGAAACAGTACCAATTGGAATTACTCAAAAAGGAGTTATAAAACATCCCGAGTAATTAAAACACTGCAGAAAGCCATTAGACAAATACTGCAGAAGTTTTTACTGTAATCCTATCTTTTATTTCACGATGAGATTCCCTCGTTCATACGAAGTTCAGGGACATATCATACGCGATTTTTGAGCTACGAAACTTTTACTACTTAATTTATTACTCCGAAAAGGCCACTAACTAGTTTGATTAAACTGTACTAAACCTGACAGTAAAAATCTGAACCAAAGCTACAGCAAGATTCTACACGACTCACTGAACGCGTGCATATTTTATTTGCAAATTTTAGCCAAGCGGTTTAATTTCTACGCAATTTACAAGATTCTACCGAAATCTGTCAACTAATAGGATTAACGAAATTGACCCAGTCAATCGTGGTTCGATGATCGGCGCCGATCGGCGTCTGACCAGTCAACGCTCGGGGCCTCGACTAGTCAACGCCGAGTGCTGACCAGTCAACGAACGATCTAAGCCGCTGATCTGAGATCCGACGGTGGCTGCTGTCTTACCGAAACGGACGGCGAAACGAACTCCGCGAGCTCGGACGGCGGCAACGATCGGATCCGTGGCGTGGAAACTCCTGCAAGTACACACGGTCAACTACGGCTCCTGAATAATAAACGCGCTGCAGACGCGGGCGATCTGCAGGCGCGATTGGCGGCATTTGATGGAGACGCGAGCACGGAACGGAAAGAGGGCGGCGAGACGAACCCGCAATGTACGCGCGCGGCGGCTATGACGGGTGGTGCCTAAGCGCAGGAGGCGGCGGCGGCGGAGTTCGGGAGGAGGCGGGTCGGGCTCGTCGCACTTCCGGTATGCGGCCTGCTGGTAAAGAATCTCGCAGGAAAAAAAACAGATCTAAGCTGAAACGGTCAGAACTGGACTACAACTCGGAAATCGGTCCGGATTTTCGGACCGCTTTCCACGGTTTACTAAAACGTCCGAGTCTTTTGCATACGAACTCCGATTGAGCGATTACGCCTTACTGGGTTCAGATTGTCGAGGAACAACCTTCAGTCGAAGTTTGAGCGAAAGCTCGAACCTACAGGGGTGGTTGTAGCAAGCCCTCCGAAGCCTCCCGCAGAAACTCGGGCGAAGGAGAAACGGGTTTTGCAAATAGCGCTTCACGATCCTCTCTACTCGACGGTAATGCATGGAAAGATATGATGCGATGCAATGAATGATATGCAAGACCAAATCTAAAATTTGGGATGTGACAAGACTAACCCTTAAGATGAATCTCGTCCTAGATTGGTGCCGCTAGCAAATAGGTGTGGGTAGTCCTCGATGTCATCTTCACGCCCCAAGTGGCTTCCTCTTCTGTGGTGACTCCACCGCACCTTGCAAAACTTGATTGTCTTGGTACGGTTAGTCCGCTCATTGCTCTCCGAATCTTGACCGCTTCTCCTCATAGGTCAAGTCATTTTCAAGCTGAACCTCCTCTAGTGGTACTGTTGTCTCTCAATGGTGTATCCACCATCTCCGGATGGCACTTCTTCAGCTGGGATACGCGGAACACATCGTGAACAGCGCAGGCCTCCGCAACTCCAACCGATAGGCAACTTCTCCTTGCGCTAAAACTCGACACGGTCCAATGAATCGAGGTGCCGCTTACCCTTAATACCAAATTCTTAATTCCACGGCTGGCATGATACTGAGGTATGCTCTATCACCTATCTCATATACCACTTCCTTGCGCTTGGCGCCGCCGTAGCTCTTCCGCCTTGATTGTGCTACCTTTAGTCTCTCTCAATCAAGGCGACCTTCTCCTCGGCCGTCCTTGATCAAGTCAGGTCCAAACAATCGACGTTCTCCTACTCCATCCCATAGCAATGGTGTTCGGCACTGCTTTCCCATATAGCACATCGAGCGGTGACGCCTTGATGCTGGTTTGATAACTGTTGTTGTAGGAAAACTCAGCATACGGCAAATTCTCATCCCAACTAGAACCATGAGCCAAGGCGCAGCTCTTAGCATGTCCTCCAAAATCTGATTCACCCTCTCGGTCATCCATCACCAGGTGAAACGCTGTGCTAAACTCCAATCTAGTACCAAGTGACTCGTGCAGTGGCGCTGTAAGTGTGAGGTAAATTGGGTGCCTCTATCGACTACAATACTCTTGGGAACTCCGTAGGCACACAATCCTGTCCATGTAAATCTTGGCCAACTTTGCACTCAGATAGGTCGTCTTTACCGTATAAAATGGGCTACCTTGGTCAAATGGTCGCACCACTACCCAAATAGAGTCATATCCCGACCTGGTCCTCAAGCAGTCCATGATAAAGTCCATTCCCACTCTATCCCATTTCCAATCCCAGCACGGCAAAGGCTGTAGTAGTCCTGCTGGCTTCGTGTTCCGCCTTCACTGCTACATACATCACATAGGGCTATATGCTGCGATGTCTCCTTCATGTTGTTCCACCGTAATCTGTCCTTTAGGTCCATATACATCTTCATATTGCCCGGATGTATGGAATACGGCGAGTCATGAGCTTCCTGCATAATCAACTTCCTTAACTCCGGATCGTTGGGCACACACAAACGATCTCCATACCACAAGGTACCTTGCTCATCCTCGCGGAATTCCCTTGCTCGACCTTCCTTCATCTTCTCCTTTATTTCTTCTATTTCCTTGTCTCCCGCTTGAGCCTTCTTGATTCTGTCTTGAAGCGTCGGTTGGACTTCCATTGTTGCTAAGTACCCTTCAGATACTACCTCCAATCTAAGGTCCTTGAATTGCTTGCACAAATCCTCAGGCAATTCACCAATTGTCAATCCATTGGCATAAACCTTCCGGCTCAGAGCATCTGCTACTACATTGGCCTTTCCTGGGTGGTATTGTAGATTCATATCATAATCCTTGATAAGTTCCAACCATCTCCTTTGTCTCATGTTCAGCTCCTTCTGTGTAAATATGTATTTCAGGCTCTTGTGGTCGGTGTACACATCACAGTGTTTTCCCATTAAGTAATGTCTCCATACCTTGAGCGCATGAACCACTGACGCTAACTCCAAGTCGTGTGTGGGTAATTCCGCTCATGGTGCTTGAGTTGTCGCGAGGCATATGACACTACTCTCCCATCTTGCATCAGCACACTCCCAAGTCCTCGCTGTGAAGCATCACAAGACACTTGGAAATCCTTCAAGATCCGTAAACATGTAGGCAGAGTTATTAGTCGACGCTTCGCCTCGAAAGCTGGCTTCACATACATCGACCATTCAAACTTCCTCTCCTTCTTGAGTTCACCATCGGCTTAGCAATCTTAGAAAGTTTTCTATGAACCTTCGTAATATCCAAGAAGTCCCAAAAGCTTGAATCTCTCCGCATTCTTGGGTGCTTCCCACTGCTATCAATGAGTCACTTTGTTTGGATCAACAATTCCTTCTCCCGACACTACGTGTCCAAGAAACCCACAGGTTAAGCCAGAATTCACATTTACTGAATTTGGCATACAGCTTGTGTTCTCTCGCTCCATAATCACGCAGATGTTTCTCATGCTCAGATCATCCTTGGAATATATCAAGATGTCATCAATAAACACCACCACGAACTTGTCCAAATACTCCATAAATACCTTGTTCATCATGGTCATGAAATACGTTAGGGCATTCGTTAGTCCAAAAGACATAATCAGATACTCATATAGACCATACCTAGTGGTGAAGGCGGTTTTTGGTACATCCTCCTTCCGGATCTTCAATTGAAAGTAGCCAGATCGCAGATCAATCTTGCTGAACACCTTTGCTCCTTCCAGTTGATCAAACAAATCATTTATATTCGGCAGAGGGTACTTGTTCTTGATGGTTACCTCATTCAGCGAACGATAGTCCACCACTAATCTCTTGGTGCTGTCTTTCTTCTCCACAAATAGAACAGGTGCTCCCCATGACGACGCACTAGGCTGAATGAATCCCTTTTCCAGTTGTTCCTTCAACTGTTTCTTCAATTCCTTCAGCTCATCGACATCCATCTTATATGGTTTCTTTGCTATAGGTCCTGTTCCCATCGTGTCGATAAGAAACTCTACATCTCCGCGGTGGCATCCCTGGAAGCTCTTCCGGAAACACGTCGGGGTAATCCCTAATCACTGGCACAGTATCCATGCTAACCCCCTTAAGAGAATTCAACTTACACCTTCTTGGTCGTGCGGCTGACTTGAATCTAATCCTCTTACCATCCGGGGTTTTGAGTGAAACAGCTCGCTGTGCACAATCTATGTGTCCCCCATGCATAGACATCCAATCCATACCCAGAATAACATCTAAACCCTGTGAATCCAACACCACTAGATGTGCAATGAAGTTGTGTGTTCCAATCTTCACAGTTAAATCACGGCATCCCGCGCTAGCTATCATATCTCCTCCAGCACAGGTAAGTTTAGAAAGAATCAACTACGATAATAGGATTCTACCCATGCATATGATCAAACAACAACAAACAATAGCAGACAATCACAAGCAAGCAACACATCAACAAACAAGCGATCCAGCAACATCCCAGGTGCTATCCTAGTAGTATATACCTACTGAAATAGTTTTGCAAGAGTTGGCAATGGTTAACTAAACAATTGAGCATCAAAATGACAAAACAGCAATTCTGACAGAACAGTTCTTCTGTGTTCGCGAATTTTTCCGCCTGACTTAAACTCGTCAGAAAATTAAGCCAATTTTTTTGCATATAGAACAGGAAGTTCCGCATCAGCCCAATTTTTTTCAGATTTTTCCGAGTTACCAGAAAAATATGAAAAATCGCACAGTACTGCTGTATCAGCAGAAAAACTGCAGCGAAAACAACACAGATAGTAACCAAATTGCCATAACTCTTTCATATAATTTGCACAAATAATTCCTGAGATATTGGAGTACACAAATAAGCATCTAAACACTCTTACACTAACACGAACTAAGTATCATAACGATCGAGAATAAATCTAACGATTTCGCCTAACGAGGACTAATTGGTGGACTTCTATCTATTGCTTGAAGAGATTGAGGTAGGTCCTTGCGGTCATGCGTTGGCGCTTTGGTTCGCGGTACAACCATGGCGGCGGTGTATACACTTCTCCTGAACCATCACTTGAAACGTCAAACTCCACCTCTTCTGGATCCTCCTCTTCTTCTTCATCCTCACCTGCAACAGCTTCATCTCCTCCACCATCATCGTCTCCATCATCATCATCCTCGTCCTCATCATCATCATCTCCATCGTCATCATCATCCCCATTGTTGCCATCATCTCCATTGTCATCATCGTAGGTGGATTCAGCTGTGCTTGGAGAGCGGCAATCTGGGCTGTCATAGCTTCAATAGTTTGATCCCTTTCTGGACTGTCCTTGCAGTTGCTGTATGTTCGGGTGTTCTCCTGCATACCATGAAGATGTGCTATGGTTGCATCTCCGCTATCGGGGCATTCTCCGTAACTCCACAGCTTCATGCAAAGTGTCAATCTCTGTCCTTGGACCACCATACCATTGCTAGTAAATCTGCAATCTCCTTTATCATCCTCACCTTCTCTGCTAGAGCTCCATTCTCCCTTTCCATGTCCTCTATGTGCCTCCGACGGGCGCATGTTGTTCTGTCGCCGGGTAACCACAATGTTCCCATCTTCATCACGCCTTCCATAGTCACGGTAGGGTGAATCTGCTGGTAGTAGGTGTCGGACATTATGGCACTTTGGCGAGACAGGGCTTCATGTATGGCTGTTGATTCCAAGTCCCCGATTGCAGTGATGTCTTGGTGTAGACCAAGTGCTGGGTTTGGCAAGGCATCTCTGAATATGAAGGTAGTGATCTCCCATGCATCCTCTCCATATCCATAGGTGTACAGCCTTCTTCCCTTGAACATGGGCAGTGGCAATCCCAATGATTCGAGAGCTGAGCTAACTGCCTTGCAAAGGGCCTTGGTGACTCCATGGTGACATACTCAGTCTGACTTTCCCATCTATCAAGTAAAAGAGGAAAGTGTGAGAATAGCATATGGTAAGAATTTACGAGGGTGAAAGGCATAAGATGAAAGATAGATTTAATATAGGCTTTAATAATTCTATGGCTTCCTAATCCAATCCTAGGTCACGATCCTGATTCGACACACGGGCTCGATACCATCCCGTGACACCCGGTTCGAAAAGACCGTGGCCTCTATGTGACATGCCAATCCCTGGATCGGTTCATTGGCCCACAATAGAGTAAGATAGATAATATAGCAAAATATCCGTGTATCATAGATAACGAAGATCCAGAGTACCATTATTACAATAAAAGCTTAGCACAAAGCTAGCTCAAATTATTCAGGTAGCAACATAAACGAGATAAATCCTCCATTCTTCAAATTGCCCACAAGTGAACAAGTGCCGAGTGGAGTACCGTGGCCTATAACGATCAATCAGAATCGGAATAACCTGCAGCATAAAAGCATAACAGCCGAAGGTCAATACATGGAATGTATGGCAAGTAGAGCTAGTAAATGGAGACAATACTAACATCTACATGCATATCTGCAAGTGGAGCTGTGTAAAGCTTGCATTTGTAAATACATTTGTCCTACTTTCATAAACAGTTTTGAATTTTCTTTGAAAAAGATCCCAAGTAAGTTAACCCAACAAGATGAAAACAATTATGAAATTAGAATGAGCGAGAAACATGTCATGGAATCAATATCTAGCAACTCAGTTGTCCATAACCGGGGACACGGCTAATCGATTAGATTATACACTCTTCATTGGTTAGTACAATTTACACATGTGACTTTGACAGCCCAGCTCTTACCATAACTCTCATTTTGGGTGATGATAGGGAGAAGACCAAGAAGAGACTGTTAGGAAGTAGCTCCTCAATCCCGGCCAGCACCGGTCCAACCTACCAAAATTCTACATCTCCGATACGCTGGGTTAGTTACCACAACCTACTAAGTCCAACCAACCGCCCATTCCATTATTGGCACATGGTTGTACACGTAAGCTACACAATAAAGAAGCCAATCATTCTCTCTTGATACAGGTGCCTTTCCGCAATGAAACCACCAAAATTATCAATACCATCACACCTGTGGAGTTCATTGATTGTTGTTTTTTAGTTTTCACAAACCAAAACTTTGAGAAAACAAGTGTCAATGATGTAACCCATCCCTCGTTCAACATAGCATGGCTAAGCACATCTACAACGGTGGTTCATCTACAAGGAAAACCCTACCACATAATAGGACATAGCATAGCGGTAGTATCATCCTACACATGCATCTACAAAATACCGACAATGCATTGAAAATAGTAGGGCGATATCATGAACAAAGTAGCATCTACTTGCCTTGGTTGTAGCGGTCGGAAGAACAATCCACACACGAGCAAGGGTTGCACTCCACACAATCTACACGACACAATTGCATTCATAAACAAACAATTCACAAACATATGCAACAAAGATGATGCATGAATGCAAGAACGGCAAGTGAATTGGTGCTACAGATGCACCACATAGTACTAATTCATATTACTACCGAATACATGCATGAAAATAGATTTGGGCGCAAGGGAAACTATTAACCAAAAGTGGTGATCACTACTAGAGCTAGAACTTAAATAATTCACTACCGGTAGTATACTGTTTGTAAAATCTTGGAAAAATTCTACCGCATAGGCATCGCTGATAAGAAACAGTACCAATTGGAATTACTCAAAAAGGAGTTATAAAACATCCCGAGTAATTAAAACACTGCAGAAAGCCATTAGACAAATACTGCAGAAGTTTTTACTGTAATCCTATCTTTTTATTTCACGATGAGATTCCCCTCGTTCATACGAGTTCAGGGACATATCATACGCGATTTTTGGAGCCACGAAACTTTTACTACGAATTTATTACTCGAAAAGGCCACTAACTAGTTTGATTAAACTGTACTAAACCTGACAGTAAAAATCTGAACCAAAGCTACAGCAAGATTCTACATGACTCACTGAACGCGTGCATATTTTATTTGCAAATTTTAGCCAAGCGGTTTAATTTCTACGCAATTTACAAGATTCTACCGAAATCTGTCAACTAATAGGATTAACGAAATTGACCCAGTCAAGCGTAATACGATGGTGGGCGCTCAAGGCGTCTGACCAGTCAACGTCTGGGGCCTCGACTAGTCAACGTCTGGAGTGCTGACCAGTCAACGAACGATCTAAGCCGCTGATCGAGATCGGCGGTGGCTGCATCTTACGAAGCGGACGGCGAAGCGAACTCCGCGAGCTCGGACGGCGGCAACGATCGGATCCGGTGGCGTGGAAACTCCTGCAAGTACACACGGTCAACTTCGGCTCCGAATAATAAGCAACGTGCGCGTGGCGATCTGCAGGCGCGGTTGGCGGCGGCGGATGGAGCGAACGGAACGGAAGAAGGCGGCGAGGCGAACCCGGCAATGCGAGCGCGGCAACGGCGGCGGAGGGGTGGCCGGCGGCAGCGAGGCGAAGCGGCGGCGGCTGGACGTGCGGCGCGCGCACGGGAGTTGTGGCGGCGGGGTTCTGGGAGGAGGCGGGGTCGGGCACGACTTCCGAGGCGGTGGGGCCCTGCTTAAAAAGAATCCTCGCGCAGGAAAAAAAAAACAGATCTAAGCTGAAAACGGTCCAGAACTGGACTACAACTCGGAAATCGGTCCGGATTTTCGGACCGTTTTCCGGCGGTTTACTAAAACGTCCGAGTCTTTTGCATACGAACTCCGATTGGAGCGATTTTTCGCCTACGGGTTCGTGTCGTCGAGAACAACCTTCAGTCGAAGTTTGAGCGAAAGCTCGAACCTACAGGGTGGTTGTAGCAAGCCCCTCAAGCATCCGCAGAAACTTCGA